>JAVSCE010017987.1:0-252202 GCA_032199065.1 Smutsia gigantea
CCCGATCCCTTAGCCTGACCCCCGATCCCTTAGCCTGAGCCCCGATCCCTTAGCCTGAGCCCCCATCCCCAGGCCTGAGCCTTCATCCCCAGGCCTGAGCCCCCATCCCCAGGCCTGAGCCCCCATCCCTTAGCCTGAGCCCCGATCCCTTAGCCTGAGCCCCAATCCCTGGCCTGAGCCTTCATCCCCAGGCCTGAGCCCCCATCCCCTGGCCTGAGCCCCGATCCCTTAGCCTGAGCCTTCATCCCCAGGCCTGAGCCCCCATCCTCTGTGCTGAGTGCTGGCTGGTCACATGAACACTTAATAACTCAGGGTATTTCAGTCCTTTTCCTAACTACAGATTTCTATGCAGCTGGGAACTAGTCACGAGATAATGCCACCCAAACTCTCTGTAGGATTTGAATGATGCTCTCTTCATGACACATTATAAGAAATGAGGAAATAAAGGAAAAAAAACGTTCAGCAGTACACACTATAAAAGGGACAAAAATTTTAATCAGTTTTTGAAAATTTTTAGACACTGTACTAAAAGGTTAACAAACATTGTCTTATGTAATGTCGATAAAATTCCTGAGTAATATATACTGTTCTCATTTCCCTCTTAGACATGAAGAACCCGAGCTCTGAGAGGTGGTCTTGCCCACGTCTACACAGCTCGCAAGACACATCAGAATTTGGCTTGTCCACTAGAGCTGTTTTCCTGAAAGGAAGCAGAGGCCATAAGGCTGCCTCTCCAGCAAGCCTCCCACCCCCTTTGAAGGGTCCAGCCCATCTGTCAGGCTCTCTGATGCCCTGAGGCTCCTGCCTTGTGGTCTGCATATGCCTTCCCGCTGTGCTGGACACTCTGCCCACATCCCAACCTGATGACTCCCCCATTACTCCAAAGCATTTCAAATATCACTTTGCCCACAAAGTCTTCCAAGATAGCTCTAACTGGATATCATCTTTTATTACTGGTTATTAACAGCATATTGGTTATGTCTTTACTATATATGATCATACACTTCCTAAGGAGATGACCCATGCTCAAATTACCTTTGTAATTCTACAACTCTGGTTTTCATAGAATAGGTGCCCAATAAATATCTGTTTAAGTAATGCTTTGTGACCATCTGTCAATAAAAATGCATATCAATGGTATGATTATTCTTTTTTTTCAAAAATATCTGTGTGTACAAGGTTCCCTACATGATACTAAACATTGGTGATAATGGTCAAAAAGAGGTAGCTCCTGGCTACAAGAATAGTGTAGTCCAAGGGAAGACACAAAAGAGTAACCCAGGGTATGCTTAGAAACTAAATGGATAGTGAGTTTAGTACAACGGCAAGAGGAAGCACAGGGCACAGGGTCAGGGAGGCCGCTGGTCCCAGAAGATCAGGAGCCCAAGGTGAGAATGAGGATGTCACTCAATCAGAGCAAAAGGAAGGAACGCTGTCCCAGACCAAAGGAGCAATTTGGGGAAGGGTCTTGGAGGCAAGTATTTATGGAGCACAGATCTTGAGACAAGGGTTGGCTTCTGAGAGGCAAGCCAGCCTGGAACCAGCCCTCTGTCCTGAGCATGGCACCCTGACTGCTTTCTGGAGGTGAAGGAATGCTCAGAGGAGGTGCCCACATCACCACCTGCAAAGGGTCCCTGCTGGTATGCACTCCTCTCTGCGCAGGTCTCCATGAGATGGGCCGGTGTCCCAGATCACAGCCTGGACTTTAGGAATCATTTCTTCCTGATGGCTTAAAGGAAGAGAAAGCCTTGTAACAATAGTCTCAGAGTAAGTGAGGTTGGAGCATCACGAGTTTTCTGAAGAAAGTACATTTATCTTGTTCAGCTCATCTGCACCCACCGCTATGACTCGATAAGGACAAACTGGGCCCAGTGCTGCCCCGGGGAACTGGGCCACCTCCAGGCCACTCGGAGAACCTCCCCTCAAGACAGACGTGGGCCCTCCAGGTCCTCAGGAAGGATGAGCCTGAGTGACAACGGGAGTAGGCCACCATGACTCAGGAGACAGGGACACCGCGTTAAGCCACTAAATACGGTCTGTTTGTTGGATGCATCTAACTCCTTGGTTCGAGGACACCTGTGGGATTCAGAAGCACCTACATTACCTCAGGAACTGCATGTGCCTCTTTTGATCAGAATATCTGATCTCCTGCAGAAAAAATATCCAGAAAAATAACACAGAATGTGGATGTACTGGTGGTGTTCTTCAGCATGTGACTATATTCTGTTCAGACATCCCATGGACAAATACACCTTCCGAAAATTTGAGATGGGATTTTTACCCAACGGGAGGGAGCTTTGTCTAATACATTGATGTGGGGTGTGTACATTTAAATTTGTTCATTATTGCCATTAAAACGTGCAAGGTTGGAGTTGCAAAGAGTGCATGAGTCACCAAGCTTGAAACCCTCTCGCTGGATTTTACACCTAAACCAGTTCCAAGGAATAAAGGGAAGACCTACCCCTTGAGCCTCTCCCTTGAGTAGCCCCCTCAGCTTGGTCACAGGACAAGAACACTGAGAGGCGGAGACTCGCCCATGCTGTTCTGCAAGCCTTTATGTAAGACCTTTGGCTGCTATCTTCTCTGGACTTCTCTGCGATGTGGTTTTGAGGATGTGGAAATGTGTATTCAGGAATGAGAAGGAGGCAGATAACCTCTATATCTGAAGGAAATTATTAGGTAGAAGGCTGTGTCTCACTGATTCAGAATAGACTGCTAGACAGCATGCTCATGTTATTTAAAGGGTTACATTTATTACATTTATACTAGGAAAATTGATCCTGTTAGGAATCCTGTCTAAATGCTTTATACAGTTTCTAGTACATTCCTGCACACTAACATACTGATGAATAAAAAGAAAATAACAAAACCAGTAGAAGTTAAACACTAAGCAATATTTCTTTTTAGCACATAGTACCCTTTATGGGAGGAAATTGTTTTTTTTCTCTAGAGAGAGCTTAGATTGTTAAATGAACAACATAAAAAAAACAAATTATATAAAAACATAAAACATAAAAAATAAACATAAAACAGCATAAAAATAAGAAACAAATCAACAAATAAAGCAATTTATCTCAAATAAATATCTGTCCCAAATAAAATAAATAAATTCTTGGGAAAAGAGAAAAGTGATTCTGGTTTAACACTGGAGTTTTGTACTGCTATCAATTGAAAAAAGAACTTGCCTATCTCACAACATAGATCTCTAGTAAAAGTAGGTTTAACACAAGTTTTCCCACTCTAATTTTCTTTCTAGAATTAGATAACGATCCAATATAGTTTTTATAGAAAGGGAACAAAACAAAATCAAATCTACCAAATTTTAAACTATTTTTGTCAGTAATTCTAGAATATAGTCTGTTGCTTAATTTTCTCTCTCACCTTTTTTGGATACTTCATTGTAGAAAGTTGTTCACTTACTAAAGGAGGGAATTAATTATTTAATATATATATATACCACCTCTTCTTGCCTAAAAACAAATACGGAAACTCAGCGATTATTTCAGTTAATTATCTTTAGCTCTTTGTAGAAACATTGCATCTTCTTGTTTTCAGATGTTTTTATAACAATCATAGAATTATATAGCTTTAGACTTCAAGGCCATCCAGTCCAACTACCTCATTTTACACAAAAGTAGTAGAGATACTAAGTGACTTGCCAAATACAACCTCACACTTTCACATAAGTCAGTTTACGTATACTTTGCTTTGCCTTAACCAGCACAATTTAGTCAACAAGATTGTGTTAACAATGGGTAAAATGCAAGTATTTTCAGTGACTGGAGAATTCCAAGGAATCCATCCTGACAACACCACAAACTGAAAAGCTCAGTAGAGATTATAGATCAGTGCAGTCTTCATTAATTGGAAAAAGTCTGTAAACGTGTTATATACAAAATGAGGGGCACATAGACTGATTTCAGCAAAGTTTTTTTTAAAAATGAATGAATGGATACAAGAATTGTCTGATCCTTAATTGATAAATCTCATGAGTCTAAACGCCTACCAAGTACCAGTTTTTCTCTGTTAGACTGAAGTACGGGCTTAAACCCCTGGGTGGTGGGAAGAAGTCATTCATGGAATCCATTCGTCCCATTAAAAACAGCAAGAGAAGAAACCATCCTATTAATTACTAGAAGTCTTCCTAGGTTGGTAGAATTTGAGTGGGGTAGTTCTTACTAGTATTTTTTTTCCTCTTATGTCTGGTTGTTTTTATTTTCGCTCAGTATTATGTGGGTATGATTTATATATGTTTTTGTTTGTTTGGTTTGCTTTTTGTTTTGTTTTTTTGTATCATTAATGTACAGTCACTTGAACATTATGGTTACTAGACCCCTATTATCAAGTCCCCCCCACATACCCCACTACAGTCACTGTCCATCAGCGTAGTAAGATGCTATAGAATCACTACTTGTCCTCCTATAAATACTGCCTTTCCCGTGTCCCCCGCCGCTGCATTATGTGTGCTAATCATAATGCCCCTTTTCCCCCCTTATCCCTCCCTTCCCACCCATCCTCCCCAGTCCCTTTCCCTTTGTTAACTGTTAGTCCATTCTTGGGTTCTGTGAGTCTGCTGCTGTTTTGTTCCTTCAGTTTTTGCTTTGTTTTTATACTCCACAGATGAGTGAAATCATTTGATATTTGTCTTTTTTCCACCTGGCTTATTTCACTGAGCATAATACCTTCTAGCTCCAGCCATGTTGTTGCAAATGGTAGGATTTGTTTTCTTCTTATGACTGAACAATATTCCATTGTGTATATGTACCACATCTTCTTTATCTATTCATCTACTGATGGACACTTAGGTTGCTTCCATATCTTGGCTATTGTAAATAGTGCTGCGATAAACATAGGGGTGCATATGTCTTTTTCAAATTGGGTTGCTGCATTCTTAGGGTAAATTCCTAGGAGTGGAATTCCTGGGTCAAATGGTATTTCTATTTTAAGTTTTTTGAGGAACCTCCATACTGCTTTCCACAATGGTTGACTAGTTTACATTCCCACCAGCAGTGTAGAAGGGTTCCCCTTTCTCCACATCCTTGCCAACATTTGTTGTTGTTTGTGTTTTGGATGTTGGCCATCCTAACTGGTGTAAGGTGGTATCTCATTGTGGTTTAAATTTGCATTTCTCTGATGATTAGGGATGTGGAGCATCTTTTCATGTGCCTGTTGGCCATCTGAATTTCTTCTTTGGAGAAGTGTCTTTTCATGTCCTCTGCCCATTTCTCAATTGGATTATTTTATTTTAGTTTGTTGAGGTGTATGAGCTCTTTATATAATTTGGATGTCAACCCCTTATCGGATATGTCATTTATGAATATATTCTCCCATACTGTAGGATGTCTTTTTATTCTACTGATGGTGTCCTTTGCTGTACAGAAGTCTTTAGTTTGATATAGTCCCACTTTTTCATTTTTGCTTTTGTTTCCCTTGCCTTGGGAGATATGTTCATGAAGAAGTTGCTCATGTTTATGTCCACTAGTATTTTTTAGAAAAAAATCTAGCTTTTGATTTTGTAAAATATTATTTAAAAAGGAAAGACTATATAAATTTAAAATATGTGATTGGGTTAATTTCTAGAGTATTTTTTTTTTACCACAGCAAGATTTTTTCAAAAAAAAATTTACACCAATATATTTTACAATAGATGCTTCAAATCCTACTATGAAGGAAACCACATCCTCACCCCTAACCCTACAAGGGCCTGGCAGGTGCGTGGGTGGAGTGAGTGCCAGCGGAGGAAAGTTGTCACCAGGCGGCGCTCTTGCAAGAGGAGCTTAAATTTCTTTTTAACACACAGAAAGGGGAAAGGTAAAATGGAAAAATACCTCATTTTATCTGCCTAAGACCTGTCTGACATGAAATTTTACTTCTTCTTCGGTATAGCTGAACATAAATGTTCACATTTTAGTCATATTGCTTGCAAAAGAAAATGCTTACTAAGAAATTAAACCATTTGCTTTCAAGAGAGCGTAGTATAAACACATACCCCACAAAGGTGTGTGGTGAGGGGAGGTTAGATGGTCACACTTTAGTATCTTCTGTCTATCCTCTTTACTCCTCACTCGGCCAAACTGTCTTCCCGAGAAAACAGACATAGTGAAGAGAGGCACGCAGAGGGAGGATGCCTTGGAGTACCTGGCTCCAGCCACCCCCGGGTCCCTGCTGCGCGGGTAGCCTGCTCGCACACCTTCTGCAGCATCCCATGGGGTGGCAGCCGTTAAGGGTGGAGCTTTCACTCTCCCTCCTGGTGTTCTTAGAACACCTTCCCAATCATATCCCAGACTTGGAGGATGTCCAGCTCTTGCCCAGAAAGCACCAATGAAATGGGAAAGTGCGCAGTTGATTGATAATACATTTTACAAGCAAATAATAATAATAATAATAAAGGAGATAAATTGTTCAACTTTCGCAAATGTGCCTATCTACATCCATCCAAGAACCAAAACTTTCCGAAGGGTTTGGGCCTGGAGGGAGGGGGCCGAAAGGGCTCTGGGGTCTCGGAGGAGGAGCCTAGAGTCCCTTGGTGCATGGCTAGGTCCCAGCGGGGGACCACCGCTCGTCCGAAGCGTGGGTTCCGAGGAGGAGGCGCGTCCGAGAAGGGAGTACGCCTAGGGAATGGTGCGTCCGGGGAAGGGGTGCGTCTGGGGAGAGGTTGCGTCCGGTAAGGGGGTACGTCTGTGGAGGGGGTGATTCCAGGGAAGGAGTGCGCCTGGGGAAGAGGTGCGTCCGGGAAGGGAGTGAGTCCTGGCAGGGAGGGAGCCTGGGGAGGGGGTGCGTCCGGGAAGGGAGTGTGTCCGCGGAGGGAGTTGAACCTGGGAGGGGGTCCGTCCGGGAAGGGAGTGCGTCTGCGGTGTGGGTGCCGCGGCACCTCCTGCCCGTCAGCGCTGATCCCGGACGTGGTGGAACCTCGCGGGTTTTCCTCCGCCTGGCCCCCGCCCTGGGGCGGCCTGGGAGTCGGGTCCTGAGAGTGGCCCCCAGACGGGCCGCAGAGCCCTCCAAAACGGATAGGCTCTAATTGACTTATTAACGTCGAGGCAATCACGTAGTTCCTTTTTTAATAGCCCAAGATCTACATTTAGACAAAAACAGATCTGAGTTCCTGGTAAAGGCGTTTCTTCTCATCCTGTCACAAGTGACAGGAACGGAGGGAAATAGACTGAAGGAGAGAAGGGGGAGGTGCAGGGAGGAGCGCAGGGGGTAGGAGGCCGAGTGCTGGGGGAAGAGCAGAGGGAGGGGGAGGAGAGAAGAAGCGGGAGGCGGAGGGTGGCTGGGGGGCCCGTTGAGACGGGAGGAGAGGGGCGGGGGTGGCCGGGGTCTGACTGAGGGCCGCACCGTACCTACACTTGGGTTTCTAATTAAAGACCCGCGGAGCCCTCGGGGACCCGCCTGACGTCGGCGCGCGGGGGGATAAGAGGCGCGCACCCCCGGCAGCCGCGGTCCCGCTCCAGACGCAGCCACTCGTCCCTGTCCCCGGGCGTCCTGTGCGCTCCGCGGGTCGGGGCGCCGCCGGGCATGGAGTAGCGGGACGCACAGCGGCTCGGGGCGCGGGGGACACACGCCGGAAGACGCCAGAGGCTCCGGAGCGCGGGGACAGGTAACAGGGCCGGGATCCGACGCGTAGGGGGCCGAGGACCCAGGGGTTTCCAGTACCCGGCACAGCAGGAGGCCGGAGCGAAGATCCCCGCTTGGGGGCTTCACGGTGGGGCTCGGAGACACCGGGTTGGGGAAAGGGGGCGACCCGCTTGCAAAGGCGCTGCTGGAAACTTGAGCGCGGCAGCCCGAGCTGGGCGCGCGGCCCCCACTCACCCGAGCGCTCTGCGTTGCTCTCCGGAAGGGAGGTGGGCGCGGCGGCCGGACCCTCCAGACTTGCCCGCCCCTCCGGGAGTTAACCGCCGCGGCACCGCGCGCTTCCTAGAGGTTAAAGAAAGTTCTGCGGATGCTCCGCGCTGCGAAGTCCGGGAGGACGCGCTTTCCCAGGGAAGTTGGGAGGCCCGCGGCAGGGCGGGACGCGCGCAGAGGGCGCAGCCCCCGAAACTCTGCTCCCAGTGCCCCGCGGGTGGGACCTTGGGTGGGTCCCCAGATCTGTGCCAGGCGCCCCTCCTACGGGATTAGCGGGGATTCTTGGGTGTCCGCGGGGGTCCACGGGGATTAGTGGGGTTCACGGGGATCCTGGAGTTTGAGAGGATGGAGGCGGCCTTCAGGGGGGTCGTGTTCTGGGCGGGAGGGGCGATCGCGTCCCCGCCAGCCCGCCTACCTTATCCTGGCCCCCTCTCTGTCCCCGCAGCCAGTCCAGCTCCGGAGCGTCAGCCCCTCCAGCCGCGCCCACCGAGCGCAGCATGCGTGCGCCCGGGCGCCCGCTCCTCCTGGGGCTGCTGCTGGTCCTGAGCGCGGCCGGGCCCGGCCAGGGCGTCGCTCAGACCCGCGAGGCCGCAGAAACACAGACACTGCTGCGGCTCATCGCTGAGGTGGTCCAGGAGCTGAAGAAGTTCCACGCGGGCGAGTCCAAGCGGCTGCAGCTCCTGGGCCCGCAGCAGGATCCCCTGCGAGGCGGGGCAGGTGCGGCGGGCGCCGAGGAGCAGCGAGCGGGTGAGTGCGCGGCGCGCTGCGGAGACCCGCGGCGGCCCGGCTCCGTGTCCCTGTATGGCAGGTCTCCGCGGCCCAAGAACAATCTGTGCGCTTGGCAATAGAACTAAGAGAACACCCATATTTTTAAAAGATAAATCCATTTCGATTGTTTTTAAAAAGCTAGGCAATATTGTTTTTAAAGGAAAATGGGAGGCCCGTAAATGATGCCTCGCAGACCTGAGCTGCCACCCAGGTCAGTAATTTCGGCAGAGCCGTCATCTGGTATTTTGGAAATGGAAATATTCTGAGCAAAGCATTTTCGCTTAGACAGGAACGTTTTAGAGCTCCCCCACGCCGGCACAGCCTTCCCAGAGTGGCTGCCCCTTGGGACTTTCCGAGGAAAGCATGCAAGCTTTTAATGCTTTTGTGACACAATTAGGTCAAATATGATAAGGTCAGTTTTATATAGACTGAGTAAAATTTGGGGAAAATGAACATTAACATTCGGGAAACGTGTAAACCTTGCAAGCAAAATGGGGTGGAAACGACCCTTAGGATGGGAAGTATTTGTGGTAAAATAGTCTGGCCACTTACAAGCTAAGTTACTAGGCCAGAACAGATGAGTATAAACTGGTTACAGACGACCAAATAAGTAAAAAGGTTGAAATCAGAAGGGTTGCCCGTAGAATCGAGGCTGGTTCTTGAAAGCAAGTCAACGCTACTGCAGTGGGTTTGTGGGGCAGCTGCCCCCTGCTGGAGAGCCCCCCTCGGCCAGGGAGCCCCACCCACTGCCCAGGAGCACTACCCTCCCTGGGAATTTCACTTTCATCTTATAGACCAGGTTAATACCTATTTCCATGCAATTACAGCAGCCTTCGACATAAGAGGTAGTTTTGAAGGCATTTAATCTTTTTCTAAAAATATACTTAGAAAAAGTAATGTTTTACAATAAATTCCTTGTTTAGAGAATTAGGTTTTCTTTCTAGAACTTTTGAGAGGTTGTGGGATTTGATTCCCAAATACTTCAAAATGAAAGTAAGTGTGATTTGTTCACTGAAAACTGCCATACACACATGCCCTATGCCATTAAGGCCACTGCCCCTGTCATAGTGGTAGAGACCACACAGATAATATTGGAGCTTTGTGAGTAGCTAATACTATTCAAATAAAAATATGTCCCTGGTTACCAGTCTTCACATTGTCATATACAACAGTCAAGGAGGCTCCAATCTGTTTTATATACTGCAACGTAATATGGCTAATGCAGTTTCCGGCAACTTTCTTCAACATTCTCTTAAGATCACATGAAAAAAAAATGTTTCTTTCAGGCAATATAATAACTTCTTTCTCCTCAAGCAGAAATTGTACCTCGAGATCTGAGGATGAAGGACAAGTTTTTGAAACACCTTACAGGTAAGTTTTCTCTGTACTCGCCGCCCACCCCGCCCTAGGTGCTTGCATCCTGTGAGCTCTCACCTTGCTTCTTCCTCCATGTTCCAGGTCCTCTTTACTTCAGTGCAAAGTGCAGCAAACACTTCCACAGGCTTTACCACAACACCAGAGACTGCACCATCCCTGCATGTAAGTGACAGTGTCTGGATTGCTTTGGAAATGCAATGTAGATGTGACTTCATGTCCTTCCACTTCAACAGGTTCCTGCCTTCTGATCCCTTTATTTGCTAACGTATGTTCCCTCTTAACTGTGGAATTAGGGGTGAGGGGACCGGGCCATTGAGGAGATAGCCACATTATGCAACTGGTGCCAAGCTGAAATTTATATTCCCTGGAATTAATCCGCATGTGGAATGGGCTGAGCTTGTCCATTCAGACTCTGGTCTTGTTTATGAATTTGGGCAGATAACTGTATTTGTGTCTGCTCCATCATGCCAATAAAGCAAATGCTAAGAACTAGTTTTAAGTGGCCGCTGCAGAGAACATCAGTGGACCCAGGCCATCCTGGTCCAACTCTCTTGACCATCCCACTACCCCGACCAGAGACTTTGTTTCCATCAGTAACTAACCTCTTCACCCAAGAACTGCTCTTCCTGCTGGTGTCATCACTAATTCAGAAATGCTGAGCTGCTCCGCTCCATCCTGTGGCTCTAACTTTCTGGCTATTTATCAACAACAGGATGTATTTTACTTCCCCACAAGTGGTTCTTTGTGCTCTTTGCAAAACATATAATGATGGCAAGTGACTTATGAGCCAGAGTGACATCTGTTTGAGCCCTAAAACAATTTTTTCTGTAGGGACTACAACTTCCCTCATTTAAGGTTTCTGGGAGGAAAGTCGTGCAGATACGCTAGGCATCTAACTAGCTGCTTTCAGACTATCCATGGGGCAGCAGACCAGACCTGCCTGTTCTGCCTTCAAAAGACATAAACCACTTTCCATGAAATGCAAGTTTTTCTGCTTAGGCAGCAGTTACCCCAAATGTAAGTTTTCATTTGTGGAGCTCCTGAAGGCACAATGGCAATAAGATTGGGGGGAAGCCAAGTACCTTCCATTAACACAGTGGCGGGAAGTGTGGGCCCAGGTCCCTGCCAGGCTGCTTGCTCTCACGGCCACATGGAGGCAGGCAGCACACATGCCCCACGGCTGCTGGTTGTTTCTTGAGCACTGTGTTTCAGTCCACCCTCCCACACGTGCCACATGGACTTGGCACATTCCTCCCTCTGAAATGGAATCATCTTCTGTTTGAGAATTACCTGCTTCCTGGGATCAGAGAACTTTCTTATTTTAATTGTTTAAATGTGTATACATTTTTACATTAAATGCCGTCTTACAATAACAGGGCCACAGAGTCTAAATTTGAAAGTGACCCTGACACCATCACTTCTAACCCCTTCACCCCTTGTGCCGTGACACACACACGCTTTGCTCTGCATGTCCTCCTCCAGGGCATTGCATGTGCCCACAAATGCGGCCACCTTTCACTCACAGAACTCAGCCTCATGCCACCAAGACTCCCAGTCACCCAGGAATGAGGCAGTGATCAGGAGCCGTCCAGCCCCTGCAGGCCTCAGGGGCAGAAGGCCCAGACCTGTGCCCTGGCTGAGTGGTTACTTCACTTATGTGGTGCCACCTCCCCCAACGGAGAGCCAGAGCTGAAGTGGACTGCATCTGTGCAGCTCTAGGCTGCATCAAAGACAGTCCCTAGCATCCTGGGTCAGTCCTGAAAGGAACCAGCCTTCCTCCCATGTGGCTCCGAGGGGAGCTCCTTCCAAGTGCAGGTCCTTACATCTACCAGACCTGAACACCTGTACCCGAATGAGATCGGCATGTACGCTGAGGGCTGGACACTCAGGCCGCGTGGGATTCTGTCCACTGCTGCAGACAGAAGTATTTGCCCCAAACTCACCCAGACCAGTGTGTCCACATGATCCATTTAAGAAACTACACTCCGAAACATGGGTGCAGCTGATGAAGAGCAAAAAGCCAGGATCCATATGACCCAGCTTTCAGCTGTTAGACTATTTCTGCTTTGAGCTCAAACCATATGTCCTCTAAATATTAAGGGAGTGTGTTGTTAGGAGCGGAGTAGCCTAACATGTTGTGTATACTCATCAGTTTATTCATTCAGGATTTCAGTTAAGAGTATGAACTCTGCCATTTTTAAGAAGAATTTCCCAACTCTTGAGAAGTAGACTTTACGAACTTATAAACTGCTGCAGCTTTCCCTAGAACTAACGTTCTGAGTAAATTCCTTTATGGCCATGAGGACTAAAACTCACTTTTCTCTGAGGGAGCATCTACTGAATGAAACAGCAAGTTATGTGAGGCAGCAAGGAAAATCGGGGTGCTCAGAAACTAGCTCAGCTGCTTCAGTGTCCAGGCAAGGTCTTTCTGCTCTGCTACATGACTGCTGACCCACTTTCTTTAGATTTCTTGCAGAAGGCTTTCTGTTAAGATCTACTCGGGATGCTCAGCCTGTACATGAAGTGACACAGGGCGGGAAGCAGACTACAGCTGGTCTGACGCGCCCTTGCAGCCCAAGAGGAGTAGTGTAGCAGCTGACCGGGAGGGCAGCCCCAATGGCCCCCATCCCATCATTCAACTTTTGCGTGTGCCACTAAAGGCCCTGAAGTGCCATAAATTATTAAATCAACAACTTAGAGCCCAGGACGGCAAAGGGCAGTCTCATGTCACTTCCAGGGAATTCAGAGTATTTAAAGGAATAAACGGCTTTAGCGGTTGATATACTAGTTTAAAAAATGCTACTTATTTAAGAGCTATTGAGATAACTGACCAAGATCTGTGATTTATTTTCACCATAGACTATAAAAGATGTGCCAGGCTTCTTACCCGGCTGGCTGTCAGTCCACTGTGCATGGAGGGATGAGGTAAGCTGACAGCAGATCACACCGGTGCACACACCACAGACCAGAATCCTGTCCCAGACATGAAAAACTCATGACAGTTTAGAAACATTCACTCTTTGGCTGAAATATCCTTACTTAAGAGTGAGGGTGACAGCCCTCAAAATATCCCCAAGTACTGGCCACCAATCAAAGGAATTCCTCCTGGCTTACACACAGCATCCCCACAGCCATTAAATGTCACTCCAGGATGACATGTTAAGAGCACCCAGCATGTGTTCATCTGAAACACAGCCCATTAGTTAACTGATGTCAGCACAGGACTGAATACATACATAAATTAGGGTCTGTATCTAAAATCATGCCTGTTCACTGCAGGCTTGCAGTCATTTGCTAGCACTCACAGGTGAGTATGGGGCCAACCACACATGCATATTTTCCAGACACATCTGGCCAGTGTCTGAGGTGGTCTGTCATTATGCCAACAAGCTTGTAAGTAACTAGGAAATATCTTCTTTAAATGTTTCTATCACAGCTATTTTTTTCAGAGCCTCTAATGGCAAAAATACAAATGCATACAGAGAGTTGATGATGTTAACTTTTGAGGCTGGTATGTAATATAACCCACTGTCAGCTATGCAGCCAACAGACGGACTGGAAAATCTTGTTTTCCTGACACAAGCACAAAGTTTCAGTTGCAAAGCTGTGATTTCATTATCTTATTCTTCCGTGTCATGTGTGCCGGGCCTGCCAGATACCCAGTCCACCTCCACAGGGAAGGCACGCTTCCGGCCCTCAGATGGCTGCTCCCAGTTCATTTACAAAAAAGGGAATACTGTACTTTTCCAGTGCTTCCTCTCCTTTGTCTCATGTCATGGAAGGAGGAGATAGACATGGACGAGGTCACTGTGGAAAAGGCAGTGCCCCCAAGTGCCCAGGTGGCCGCCAAGGGGGCGGAGCCAAAGGGCTGAAACCAGGCACGTGGAGTGACTGGGGGCGTGAGGTGTCCCAGGAACCATCCACCCATCCCAGGCCTGCTAGTGAGTGAGGGGCATCAGAGTCAGGGAAACAGGCAGCTGCAGAGGGCTGACACATCTCGCACAGCCTCACTGAGATTTGTGGCTCCACGGGGAGGGGAAGCATGTTCTTAATGCCCAGCTGAGAAATGCTGTGCATTAAATCATCTCCCAGTCACTTCTCATCTGAATACTGTCTCTTTCACTGTCCACATGGCACACACATCTTTTTATTTAAAGCAGTGAATGGATTCTTCTAAGTCTCCCAAGGTGATATGCTAGGGGAGATGATGTTATTTTTATGAAGCATTTCTTTATAGTTAAAGCACCACTACTGCCAGAGATCAACAAGGCAATGTCCTTAGAAAACAACTTCCATCTACTCACAAGCCCGTCGGGAGACCAAACGCCCTATGGCGCCCCCACTGAAAGCTGCTAGGGCTGGGCTTCCTCTCTGCCCCTTAGCAGGTGACTGCTCCTAGAGACAGCCAGTTGTCCTTAAAAAGGCGAGAGCAGTGTCATTCCCAAGGGACATGTGCTCATGGGAACAACTGAGCACTGGGCTCCTTCCACATCAGTGCACGCTGGGGCTTTGCCAAACTCAACACAGATACTTAAGTGAAAGCCAAAAAGGAAAGGAGCCTGCCATGCAGGGGCTCGTGGGAATGCAGCTCCCAACTGACACTGCCTGTGCGGTTCCCCTATCTTGAGCCACAGGTCAGAATCTTAATTGCACAACAACGGAGAGGAAAAGGAGTAGGGTGTGTGCCCACAAGTGTCTACTCCCCAAAGCCCACTACACTCCTCGGTCACACAACTGTCAGCAGCTGTGCTCAGACTAGCCAACAAATGGCTAAATTTTAAAACTTAAAGTTTAAAATTTGCTAACTAAAATAATTTCATAACATTTTTTGGAGCTTACTTTCTTCTAATTCCAGAAGTCATAATCTGCAGTGGCAAACTCTAGCTGGTCAGTCACACCACTGTAGCGGAGGGTCTCTGCCCTGCAGGCAGGCTTAGGACACCAGCAGGTGTGCGTTGTGGTGGGGGGGCGGGGGGGGGGGGCACTCACCTAGCACCAGCGCTCAGCACACACTCCACTGGCTGGCAGCAGCCTCTGGTATGTGGCAGGAAGCTGCCCAAGTGCTTTTCTTGTTGTTCTAAAAGATGGCAGGATAAGATTCTTCCTCCAAGCCCAGACCAAGCTTTGTATTTGTAAATGCTGAGTCTGAAAGAAGCAGGTCTCTCTAAAGGGGCCTGAGCACAGGCTTCTCCACCTCTGTGACCCTCCTTCCTGAAGCTCATTACCTGGTCTCCTTTGGTCAAAGAGAAACTACACTCCCAGCTCCCCTCCCTCAACCAGAGAGATGCTGTGAGGTGCCCTCACACACACCCCATCTCTACCCAGACCTGCAGTCAGGTAAGCCACAAGTCTGAGCTCTGGAGTATTTTCAAAGAAACAGAGTTTTGATAACAAGTACCTAGCTCACTCCTCAAAAGGCACCCAAATCTTAGTAACCCTTAAGTCCATCATAATTTTTTAAATTAATTAATAGTATACCAGTGATTCAGGAATACAGGGAGTACTAGAAAAAAAGTGCTTATTCCTGATTGGTTTTGCAAACCCTTGTCAACATTGAGGAGTAAGGCCAATCAGCTATTTCCCAGGGTGACACGATCTACAAGTCAGCATGGCCCGAGTTACTGAGGATCTGACAGCATACACCAAGACTAAGCTCTTTTCTTCAGACTTTCTTAGGCAGTCACGCAGTCATTTGAGTTACTGTGTTCACTCCTTTTGCACAGCAGGCATGAAGTCACTGTGGGGCAAAGCTATCTTCCATAGCAGACTACACTTCTTGGAACACAGAGAAATATACATGCAGACTGAGATGCCTTATGTCCATCATCACATTATCTTGCACTGTTTAGTGTCCAGGCCTAGACTTGGTAAGGAAGTGTGAAGAGTTATATGAAATCAAACGCATTTATTTTTAGCAGTGAGCAGAACTGTGGTGATCAACAGCCCGATAACCATGAGAAGTGCCTTGGAAACCAACAGCGAAACAGAACCTACTACCTTCACATCCCCTGTGAACAGATGTATATTTGCAGACTCTTCCACAATCCCTTTGAGTTTTGTATGGTGATGACACCATTTGTGGGGGCACATTCAGTAAGTCAGCATGCCTGACAGCAATGTCTGCCACCCATTAATTCAAGAAACTCAAGAGAATGCTCCACAGCGAACGTGCGGCGTTTCAGGAGGCCACCACAGGAAGAGACTGTGTTTCCTCATTAGGTGAAATCAAAAAGAGTATTTCTTTAGAAACATAAGCAGAATTTGAAATTATATTTTCATATAGCATACAGTATGATTTAATATTTTTTATTACTTTTACAACTCCCAGAGTATTCTTTGGAACTGCATGAAAAATTTAAAAAACAAAACAAAAAACAACTTCAGTCATGTTTTAGAGTCCGTGGACTGTACGTGTGTGAGCACACCTGAGCTGATCTCATTTGTCCTTTGTATAATACATGTAAAATAGTGTCCAGATATTAGGTAATATGTAGATACTGTACATAAAGCACAAGTAATAAAGTGTTTGTTATAAAATCAAGTCTTCAAGGTGACTCTACTTCATAACAAGTTCATCACTGAGAACTCATGATTTACAAATCTATTAAGAGATGGTAATTATGGCAGAATGTCACAGAATATAAAAGGCATAAATAAATGAAATGCAAACGCCATGAATTCTCATAAAGGACAATAAATCAGCACTTTTTAAAAGGAGAAGCTACTATACACTGGTTACATAATATCTGTAGACCTGATTTGGTAGTGAATATTTCAAGTAAGGTTGCACCCACACTTCCCTATGACTGTAATCATGAAAATACTAAGAGGAAACTTATGAAGACCTCTAAGCAGACTTTTACGGACATATACGCTGTGAACTATTTGGATCCAATTGAAAAAGACAAGCCAATTCAGCAATGCTTTTCTCTGTTCATACGACCCCTAGTCTGGATAGAGCCATCAGGACATTGTTTGAGGACTAGTATTTAAGATATATACATAAACATTAAGGACAACAAACTATAGGGATTTACTTGTGAGCATAAAGAAAAGGCTTCCCCAGCTCCTGCCTCTGCTGTCCCTCGTGGAGTGGTGGGGAAGCTGCCGCGCTCATCCTTCAGGCACAAGTGGGTCAGGACTCAACACCCCAACCTGAGACCCACATGCCCTGGAGGACCAGAGCTCATGACAGCAGGAGAAGGTGCCCTGACGGGGCAGCCGCTGCTCTAAGGGTGCCCTATGTCTGGGTAATGATCCACTCAGACCGTGGGTGAAAACTGATCTGTGACTGACAGTCCTCCCCAGATTTCGGATCACCATGTACAAATGGGGTAAAGACAGGGGGTCGAGCAAGCTGTCACTCATGCAGCTGCAGAGCACAGAGTAGTGACTGGGGAGCCTGCGCCAAGGAGACAGCTGCCCCCCAAGACGGTGGGGTCTGGTGGCAGGAAAGCGGGCTCCTCCACATAGACATCACCATAAGGGGAAGCGTTTACTTCTTGCTTCCTTACACTGAAGACAGACATGCACACACAGCAACACAGACCATTTCAAAGGGACCATGAAGGCACGGCTTTCTAATTGCTCTTCACTTGTCAGTAAAAAGCACACAGAAACCAGACTTACATCTTAGTTGAATTTTTATAGTTTCCCCAGCTTATTCTGAAAACAATCTTTCCTGACATACATCCATGTGAATTTTTGATTAGTCATCTCATAGTGTACAGTATCTGCCCATAAATTAAGCCTGATAAAGGAATATTTAACATGCTAACATTTAAGCATTCCAACATGAAAGAACTTCTTCCGACTTTTCAGTTTCTTCCCACTGAGGCTCATCTGTATTTAACATCCAGGCTGTACATGCACATAAAAGCAGACTGACCATAAACTGCTCACAAGGGTCCTTCTTTCTGGATATAATTAAATTCCTGGTTCCAATGGGAGCAAATAAGCCTACTTCTGAGTCAGAACCAGACAGACAAACGAGGGAGCACAGCGGGCTGAAGCAGCCCGAAGTCCCCCACCTCCTCTTCACTCAGGTGTGCGCTGCGCACTGTGAGCTCCAGGACGGGCCTGGCACAGAGGGAGGCAGCGAGCAGGAGGCGCTCCTCCTTGTCATGGCCACAGACTGAGGGAGGAGGGGCAGCAGGCTCCCCGCAAGTCTCCATAGGCCCAGGTGCTGACCTTGGCCTGAAGGCACATTTTACTTCATTATGTTCTATTTTGTTGCTCTGTTTCACATGTTCAATTATTTTTGTGACTGGGGCAAAGTGGGACGCTCAGCTACTCTAAGAACATTTAACGTCCCCATAAACTGTCTGAATCAAAAGTGTTTATTTATTCTTCTGACAAATATAACTGACTTCCATCTACAATTATTTTTTAAAAGAAGAGACACTGTCACTGAAGGAACAGCTGTGGCCTTGAGCCACAGAAGTTACTACACTCCGATGCAGGACCGGGACGCACAGCCGTGGGGCCACCTAGCGGACCTTCTCCAGGAAGGCTCTGCAGCACCTCGTGCACTGCTGGTACACCATCTCAAAGTCGGAGTCGCTCCCCTGGAAGGACAGGGGACAGAGAGACAGCAGACCTGCGTGAAGAAACACCCCGGAGCACCTTCCTCTCATCCCCGCGCCAGGATGCACCCAGTGATCCTTAGCTGTCCCTGCCCAAGCACCCGCTTGGAAAGGATGGCTGTACTTACATAATAGGGATCCTCGATAGTGAGCTGCTTCTGTGGATCGTAGCTCCCAAGTAGTTCAATTTTAGCTTTGCAGTTTTTAACTTGATTACTTTTCCTATTCAAATCTCTGTAAAATTGAAACATGAACTTAGTTTTCCAATCTATGATTTCAAGGTAAATGGGGTCATCTGCTAGGATTTTATGAAACTTCCATATCAAAATCCCACAAAAGTGACCTGCTTTGAGAGAAAATCTTAAACTCAGCAGGCCTGCGTGCCCTCCATGCAGCTGCATCACGGGACTCTGTCTCAGGCAAGAGAACTTGCAACAGGGAAACAACCTCACAATCTTTACACAAAATACACATCCTTAAGTCAGACAATAACTAGGTTTCCTTCTGTGAAATACATGTTGGAACAATCCAATCAAAAAGGTCCTGTTTCAGGGTTTCAACAAAGGTGACAGAATGGAGTTCAAAAGCCAAGTGAGCCAAGTCCCGAGAGACTATCAACTCCATCCTGAGGTGTCCTGATACAGCACTTCATGCGGCTGGCCTTACGATTTAACTGTTTCCCTGCTTCTGCTCCTCGAGCCCTGCCCAAGCTGAGGGCTCCACATTCCTGGCCTCTCCCACCTTCAGCTTTTACACTGCCACAAAAGGAAAAGCAAACCTCGCTAAGCCACACTTGGCCACCCGTACATTCAGTTAACAAATCTAAGCAGCATGATGGGTCAGGCACTGTGCTAGGTGGGGGTGTGAGAGCCTGATGGAAATCTGGCTGGGCCTCAGAGCCAAGAGAAGTGATGGTAGGGACACGAGGGACGGTCCGAGGCTGACTGGCCGAGCAGGAGGGACTGAGGAGCAGAGCGCTCCGCTTGGGCGACACACAGGAACACGGCCCCGAAGGCCAACTGGGTCAGAGACCCCCCCCACCCCAATAACCAGAGTGCCACAGAGCTTCCCAATAAGACAGTGCTGGTAATTCCTGCAATTAGTGAGAAAGGTGAGCACAGAACAGCAACTGAAGAACAAAAAGAGCAAATGTGTGTATTTTACCGAAGTTCCTAACAAAAGCGAAAGTAAAGCTGCTACATCCACACTGTCCTCTCGTAGAAAGGCCACTGAAACCAGACGCTTCTGTTTATCAGACACATGGATGTGGTGTGGGTGCTGGGTGGCCCCCAGGTGCACTCCCCACATACTGAGCAGTAAACTCTGTGTGGTGAGCAGCCGGTGTCCTGGTCTTAAAACTGGGACATCATCTCAGCTTCCACTTGGTCACATGAGCTGAGCTGCCTCTAAATTTGTGACATACATTGTATTCCCTCATTTTTGGCATGATCACATTGTAGCACACTGTTTCTTTGTAAGGTCTAGTGCTCTTTTGGTCACTTAGTTCCCACCAGACCATAAACGTTGAGGGTAGGCAGCACGAAAACAGCGTTATCACTGATGTGAGGCCACCATGTACATGTCCCCTGGGCTCAAATGCACATGAGACGTGAGAGGACAGGTGGTGAGTGTGGCTTGATGTCCCTGTGGAGCCCTGATGTCCCACCACACACCCACTAACCCTGTAATGTGGGCAAGTAGCTCTGTGCCTCCTATTCCTCTGACAGACGGGGTGATAGGCAAACTCACAGATGCAGGACCCATGGCCACAGCGCACAGAGGTCGGCCATTCTCAGCCAACGTCCGCGTCTGTCCTGTCTTTATCAGTTAAGGGAATCCACAATTTAAATGGAGTGAAAAGGTTTCTTTCTGGTCAGCCTTTGCGTTTTCGGGGGAAGGAGCAGCAGGAACGTGGAGTAATGATGAGCACCCACTGGCCGTGCTCACCACACTACGCACGTCAGCTACCACCCTGCCGGGAGCTGCCTGCAACCACCTTGCCCTGGATGCGGCCACAGTCCGTGGATGGCCCTTCCTCAGCACGCCTCCTCGTAGGCACCTCCATAAAACAACTCCAGGCTACTCCCCGGACTGCTTACTATTCTAAATAAACAGTTCTGTATATTGGGATTGTTACTATCTACTAAAACTTTTAGATGATAAAGTCACTTTGACAACCAAATACTTGACTACTACTTTCACTACTGAACTAAGAATCACACTGAAATATACCCTTTAAAAAATGTGATTACCTCAGATTGCTTTCATCCATACATAGTATATAATCAAATGTGGCAAAGTCTTCTTTGGTAACCTAAAATGATATGGGAAGTGAAAACAGTGTATATACTTATACCAATCAAGCCTACAGGATCAGAAGTAATACTAAAAGAAAACCAAATCTGCTATATTTCAATCTGTTAATCACTAATTAATTAAACAATTTAAGATACTTTAAAGTTAAGACAGATTAACCTATTTCCTAAAACTGTATTGCAAAGATATTTTTACATTATAAAGCTACTTGGAATAATCATAAAATAGTATAATGCATAGATGCAAAGTTTATACTTCATCTGCAATTTCTTAGTAACAAAGTATAATTCAGTTAGCACCTTAAAATGTCACACATTTACTACCTTTATTATTTTACCCTACAAGTATTTAATACTCAAGCCCCTGGTAACATACCCCAAACTAAACAGACAGAAGGCTTCCCTCCTACATAGAGCAGCTGCAGTGGGAAGTAAAGCAGGGGACAGGAGTTGTGGGGGAGAGAAGAAGGGAAGGCTCCAAGCAGGGTCTCAGGGAGGGTTCACTAAGAAGGAAACTATGAGTAACTGAATCTGTGGCTCTTCCTTCTTTATGGAATATCCCAAGAAGACGGTGTCACTCTGTGTTACTGATTCTAACCTGAAACCTTATCATTGTTCTCTGACATCATAATTTACAAATATAAACCCACTAAAATATAAATGAAAATTATTTTATGATTTTTGACAGTTATAACTAAGAGAGGAATGGAAATATGCCACAGAATGCAGATGGAAATCATTTCTAAGAACGTAATTTATATAATCTTCCTCATTAAAAACCCTCTGAAATATGGCCGTATAATAAAACTACAAAGATACTGAAAACCTGCTCGCACAGATTAGCGTTGCTGTGTATAACACTCAGTGTGGCAAAGGAATGACAGATGTACTCACTCTTCTGTTAGAAAGCATGGCTCTGGCTCTTAGTGTGTATGTGCATTAACTTAGAGAGTACTGAGAACTAAATTTTGTTAACAATCCCAAAGTACTAGCTTATTTTAAAATCCATTAGAACAAATATTATGAACTATTTCCCCAAATTAGCTGTACAAGAAATGTCCTAAAAATTAAAATTGGATTAAAAATTAAACATTGTTTTTAATTTTGGAATGACTATAATTATGGATCTTAAAGACAGTGATGCTATCTATGAAACCGTAATGATGTTTAGATGTTAAAGTAATTGGCAAAAGATAGGAAGTTATAATTAACATCTTATAAAGAATGCACAGTAAAGGATTTCCACTGTAGCTATCAATGAAATAGCTTGTGGCAAACCAACCCTCCTGCCAGAAACAAGTAGAAATGCCCATGAAAACTTGTGAGGCCAAAATCCCAAAAGTGGCACAGTTCAAGCTGCCGGGCAGCCAGACACTTTGAATGGATCCCTTACCCTACACAATTTCAAATGCACAGACACCCTAGGAACTGCACTTTAGGGTCCAGGGCAGCCATTTCCACAGAAGGGGGCAGGGACCGCCATGGTGCAGGGGGCCGCCTGGCATCTGGTGGGTGGAGACCACGGATGCTGCTCCACATCCTACAGGGCACAGGATGCCCCAGGACAAAGAACAATCTGGACTCCAGTGCCTACAGTGCAGAGGCTGAGAACCTGCTCTAGGTGCTGAAAGTCTGGGCAGGGCACAAGAGGCCACGGCCACTCCTGACGCTGGAGAGAAAAACTGGAGGAAACGCTGGCAAGACAGCCAGAACTGGGAGAGGAAAGACCCAGGAGAAAGGGAGTCTGGCACCCACACATTTCTCCTTAAAGCATTTACCAAGTGCTTAAATTACTCAGGGAGGAAGCTGAGGAGGCTGCCCCTGACTCAGTGAGGAAGAAACAAAAATCCTATTCGGATGCTGCCCACCAGGAGGAGCCCTGTCTACTCCAAATCCTGGGCACCAGGTAGGAGTCCTCGAAGGTCACCCAAGAGGGGGCCCAGTCCCACACAGCTCAAGCCTCACAAAGCCAGGACCAGCCAGTCAAAAGAATGGAAAATAGGTAAAAAAGCTTAAGAAATTTATGCTCGAAATACATTAAGCTGAATATCAGAAGAGAATGAGAAGGAAATATGAAAAGAGAGCAGCCCAGAATTTTCCAAAATTGATGAAAATCACCAAGGCACAAATTCAGGAAGCACACTTTGGCCTACCGCAGTAAAACTGCTGAAAACTAAATACAAGAAGAAACATCTAAAGACAGCCAGAGAAAACAAGAGAAAATGTCTAAGGACAATGAAAAGACAACTGATCAGATGAATGCTTCCAAATGACTGAAGCAGAAACGCTACCCTTATGGGTAAGCTTTCCAGGAGACTAGAATAAAGAGGAGCACTGCTCCACCTGTTGTATGAGGGCTATACAGCTGATGCTGTGGGACCAGGGGGTGCGTACAGCCCAACGCCGTGGGATCCAGGGGTGTGTACAGCCTGACGCTGTGTGATGCTGGACGTATATCCAGAGGAACCACACACAGCTGTTCACAAATGACACATACCCAAATAGTCACAGTGGCACTCAGCCCCAAACTAGAAACAACCCAAATGTCCATCAGGAGCAGGCTGGATAAATAAGCTGTAGTCTATGAAATGGTCCTGAATTCAGCAATGAAAATGAGTGAGCCTCTGCTACAAGCAACAACACGGGAGCATCTCACACTGGAACAGGGCTGACGGGAGGAGTGCAGACTGCAGGGTTCCACTGTCATAAAGCTAAAAAGGGAGAACGGGTTTTTAGTGGTGACCTCTGGAGTAGAGGGAGTAGTGGTGTTGGTCATGCTGTAAAAATGTGCTGAGAGCACACTGACAGCAATGCCCATGTCAAAGGACATTCACTGAAAAGGAGAATGTGTGAGGAACCCCACAGGACTAACCAGGGTGAGAGCTCAGACTCCAGAGAACCAAACACATGCATTAGAAAGAAAAAGCACTCTAACTGTAATTTACTTATTAAACCCAATTTGAAAGTATTGGGAAAATTAAAATTTTAAGAAATACAATAGGATAGTTCTCATACAAATTGTGACAATTACTAAAGAGAAGACTTCTAAGCATTCGCAAGATGCTACAATAACAAAAATCTCACATGATCTCATGCATCAACCTTATCTTACTAGTACTTTGAAATTTTAAGTTGTGGAAAATTTCTTAAAAGCAGCACAGAAAAGGAAAAAGCAAAACATAGATTATGTGGAAATACTACTTCTAAAACTGGTAATTACAAGTGATCTTAAAAAACAGTGAGTTTCTAGCTTTGGTTTTCTTAAGGCATGTGCATTTAATATACTTCATTTGTACTCACTTTATTATACACTTAGTGTATGAAAAATAATCTGATCTTAAAAATAGAAAACGTATGATTGCTCATAATTCTGAAGGACTATTCAAAATATATCTACATTCCTTAAAAAATAGAAAGCAGAAATTGGCAAGGTATGCAAAACCCCGACAAAATTAAAATGGACAAATGATATAAAAAATGTTCAGTATTCTGTCCAATGAAAATTCCATTTAACAAAGGATCAGGTCCTTAAGGTAGTTAATTTAAATAGTAAATTGTTAACATGAAGAGTTGACTCATGTAGTTATAAATCAGAAGTTCGTGGATCTCAGAGTAAGTTTACCTAGTCAAAAAAACGTGTATTACTCGTTTGAGGCATTAATATATTTAAAGTGTCTGGCAATTTTGTTTTGTGAATTTTCTGACTCACACCTCTATACATTTTTATTAAGACAAACAAAACTCTGATCAAATCCCAATTCTACCATTTTGAAGCTGGGTAATCTTCGGGAAGTTATTTATGTTCTCTCCAGAATTCAGTTTCTTGATGTGCAAAATGAGTTTACCAACTACTTCCTTGCCTAACTCCCTTACCAACTAACTCCCTCCTAAAGTAATGGAGAGGATAAAAATTGAGATGATCAAAATTAAAAATGTGATGCTGTGTGGCAAAGCAATCTGAAAGCTTTATGGAAGGATAAGATTTAGTATAGTGCTAATTACAGCATCTTCTTCCAGGTGTACAAGGCACTAACACTACAGGTCTCACATTGCCATCGCATCATTAACTATAATCACCTTACATATACCACCCATTATAAATGTGTTATGTATTTGACAACTGGATTTCAAAATATTCAGCTTCTCGATTTGGGGGCCACAGAAGCTCATCTCTGCACATAGCCTGCTGCTCAGACTAATATGTGGCCTTGCTTGGCCTACAGTCTGTACATTTCCTTAGGTTAGATACAAAAGTTAGTTAGAAGCTTTTAGCCCCATCTTTACAAAATCCAACTGAATCTCCATAAAATAATCATATCGATCAAAATAACAATATATGAGGGCTTCTGTATCAGAAACAAAGCCAGTTTCTTTAGAAGTTACTTCCTGTGGCTGTGGAAGTTTCCAGAGCATGCACCTGCCCACGGGCTCCCATATCACACTAAGAATGTTGGGCCAAAAACCCCACCGTCCCCTGTGGTTGTATGTGAGCCTAGAACTCTGCAGTCCGGTAAGGTGCCCACAGCGCTGGGGAGGCTATATAAATGAGATAAAATTTAAAATTCAGTCCCTTGGTAACACTGACCTTATTTCAAGTGTGCAAGAGCCAGATGCCATGAGCAGCTCCCACACTGGCGGGAGCAGATACCACACAGCTTGAGCCCCTGGCAGCACTCCAGAATCCAACCCCAGAACGACGACTGCTGGGTGCAGGCTAGCCATATATTTCTAAGGCACTTCGCAGATGAAAATACATTTTGTATATATTACAGAACTTTATTCTAGCAACAAGGTTGTAATGTAAGCAAACTAGTCACCATGGCTTAAATGTGTAAAAGGCACCCAGTTAGAAATACAAAGGAGACTACAACTCAGGTCTTCCAGCTTTTAGCCAGACTCTCTCCACTATAGTTTATGTAATTATATGTACATTTTAATAAGCAAATTTCTTATTGCAAGTCACTCAGAACTGCGGATCCAGTAGTGAAACAAAACATGAAAACAAAAAACCGTGGCTAGTTAAGGTGACCCTAAATAAACACACTCTTAACATGCATATCTGATTAAGCCTCTCTCTATTTCTCAAGTTACGGGACTAGACATATTAGAAATTGAACAAGATCTCTTCTACCTGTCTTGCTTTATGGGCTGTGTTAATGCCATGATTTCTTAGGCAGCTCACAGCTCTTGGATCTGGGGACCGGCCCACGTTCCAGTCAGAAACAGCGCCGCTGTCAATGACCCACTGCAACACAAAACACACGCGTGCGCCTTCAAGCTCAAGCACAGTACCTGCCGGGCAATGTGATTCATGGGAATGCCATGCTTCCTCATGCAATTCTGCCCTCGGTAATCTGGAGGGTTTCCTATTTCATACGTGGATGTCGCTGCACTGTCTATCCTCCACTGCAGGAGAAAAAAAGAATTTTTTTTTCACAATTTCCTGCCCCAACGGCTTTTGGGCCGCCTCTTTAAGACAGTGAATGGTACTTACATTATCTGAGACATTTTGGTCAGTTACAAGTTTTCTGAAAACTGCTTCTGCAATAGGTGATCGACAGATGTTACCTTGAAAAAAGGGGAGGGAGGGCAGAAAGTGAGTGTCAGGGCCGATGGAAGGGGCGGCACTTGCGATCCACAAACTGCTTAGCACCCCTGGCTCTGAGCCAGCACTTCCTTAGGAAGGCACGTCATTGTCCCACCAGGACATGAAGCAACCATGTACCACAGTCCCCCAAATCCAAGTTCAACACCTTGAAGCCAAAGTACAAAAGACAAAGACATCAGATAAACAGTTACATGAACAGAATATTAACCAAATCATGGTTTTTCAGGTTGTTAGCAATGACCCAGAAGTGAGTCATGAAATCAGTGAACAGGTTTGCCACCAGCTCACTTCAATAGTTACAAAATGAATTTTCAAGCATACTGCAAGTAAGGATGAATGCTAGAAGGGCTCTAAACAAGAAGGGCAGATGCTAGAAGAGCTCCAAACAAGAAGTTCTCTCGTCCTCAGGGATGCATCACCCTCCTGTCATCCACGTGACTATACTCAGAGCCCTGAGAAGCTAGGAGGCTCACTGGAGCCCCAGTACCCTGGGTTTACTGGGTTTATTAACTAGGCATGACTGCATTTGACAGCAGGCCCATAGTCCAATCAACCTCCACCACCAGCCGTCTCAGCATCCAGCCTGTAGGGGCCTTCCTGGCACGAGACTCTCCTAACCCTAGGGAACTCCAAGGGGTTTGGAGGTTACCTCCCAGGGGCCCGGGCAAAGGGCAAACCTTCCATTAGGTGGACAGATTCCTCAAGAGAAAAGCCAAGACAAGAAAATTCTTCTCTCAAAATATTTACCATATGCGAAGCAATGTATTTATGGGCAACACAGAATTAGCTATAACAAAACAAGAAAACAAATGCTGATAGAAAAGCAATACACTACGGGAGCAATCACTCCACGCCAATGAAAACAACTGTTATGTTGGTGCAAAGCTAAAAGAGGCCTCCCCTGCACAAATAATTACCATTAACTATGAAATAAGAGTGCAGTCTTCCCACAAGACAAAAGCCTGCACTATTTACTGCCTTAGAGTTACAGCATATTCATCCACACTTATTTTTTCCCAGAAATATTTCCAGTAGGATGTGTGTATACATGTAGACAGAAAGAAAACTCCGTACTACAAAGAGGAGAGGTGAAGTCACAGCACATGTAAGATCAACAGGTGAGATCCCTGCCTGCTTATCACTGGCCCTCTTGACTTCAAAAGTTGTTATCACCAAATTATCACGTAACTTTAAAAAGCAGTGCATCAGAAAAGCACAGTATTTCAGGTTTCATCTCTGGAAAAGTTCTAAATACTTGAAGTGTTATGTTCAGATTTCTTTAGAAAAAAGTTTCAAACTTGAAGTCTCAAGTTTGCTTTTCCCAAATTAGTCAGCATAATCCTCTTACTCAACATCTTCATCTCAAGGTTGGAAACTCATAAATCAAGTCTGCACCGGGTAGGGGCTCTGTCATTACCAAGCATGCATGCCCAACACCTAACACGGCGTGTGGCATCTACCAAGTGCTCAATAAACTCATCAACTGTAGGACAAAGGCGATTTAACACCCCTGGTACACTGTCATCTCCAGCAGCGCCAGCAGAAGGGCTGATGAGCGGCACACATTCCACAGTACATCTCTACCTTACAGAAATATAAAACACTTAACACTCTTGCCAAACTAAGGAGTTCAGATTTCTGCCAGTAGCCTTACCAATGGAAAACACTCTACAATTCAGTCTGAAAAGGGTCCAAAGAAAATGCTTGGAGGAATAAAATTTTTACATTTCAAAAACACATCGCTCTTAATGTCCTGTGTACACGCTGCCATGTGAAATGGCACACGTCAACCTCTCAAACCTCCAGAATTCATCTACTCACCAATTGCACTAGGGACGCTCTGGTCCAGCACATGCTCCTCTCTGCATGCTGGCCTTCTGGGGCCCTCGCCCCTCCTCAGTCTAATCTTAACACCACAGCTGAGCAGTTTGTTTTAAACTTCCCACCTCTGCTCAAAATCCTCCAAAAGGCTTACCTCATTCAGAGGAAACCCAAGTGTTCACTGGCCTCACCAGACTGTCCTCCTCAGGCCCTAAAACAGAGGTCACGAACTATGGCTCATGGCCCACAACCTTACTGTACAGCCCACACAACTAGGAATAAGTTTTACATTTTTAAACAGTGGAAAAAACTCAAAGAACAGAATATCTTGTGATGTGAGGGAATTTTATAGAGTTCAGATTCCACATCCATGCAGGAAGCTCTGCTGGAAAAGAGCCAAGTGGGCTGCCTGTTCTGTGGGGCAGCCTTCGCACTGCACCTTTAGCATGGCCTGCAGAGCTGTTCCATTTACTGTGTAAAGAGCCATTTACTGTGGCTCTTTACACAGTTGAGAGACTCCTGCCTGAGCACATTCACTGTATATAAAGAACTGACTTTCCTATACTTTGGGAATGGTACTGGTTATGAATCCACGGGAGGACTCAGAAATGGCCACCCAGATTTGTCTTCAAGTCCTCGGATAAGATGAGGATCCTGGCTGAGAAGGGCCACATGGTCATTGGGCCCAGCCACTGTGGCTCCCAGGCTGTTTCTAGAATATGGCCAGCACTCTCACTCTAAAACCTCTCATCTGCTCTCCTCTGGGCTCAGAATGCTTTTTCAAAAATACCTTTGGCTTGCTTCCTCAGCTCTTTCAAGTCTTTGCTGAAATGTCACCTTCTAGGTGAGGCCTTCCCTGAGCACCCCAGTGAAAACTGCACTCTCCTCCCATTGCCGTCCCTCACTTTCTTGTTCTTACCACCAACCAAGTCACCCAGTACTTGACTGCTGACTGGACGTGAGCTCTAGAGAGGCAGGGTTTTAGTCTGTTCTGCTCACTGTACCCCTAGTGCTCAGAACTGTGCCTGGTAAGAGAGCAGATGCTAAAAAAATTGTATGGAAGACAAGTATGTACAATCATACAACTCCCATAACAGCCACCACGGTACTTTATGTCAGCATAATCAACAATACTCAGTAACATAAACGAGGCAATGGAGTCCTGTTAGATGCCCAGCCTGAACTACTGCCCTTTAATAAACAAGATTCCAGTAGTTAGCCTTCAACAGAGAGCTTAAAGAACAAATGATGCCTTGCTACCAGCACGAAACAATGTGGTGGCCCTTTTACTTTTCCCCTCATAGAAACTCAATTCTGTAAATACCAAGCGACTGTCATATATTAGCGTAACGCTGCAAATACAAAGGAAAAGAAGCCACATTGTCCTCAAGAGG
Source organism: Smutsia gigantea (assembly GCA_032199065.1). NCBI lineage: Eukaryota > Metazoa > Chordata > Mammalia > Pholidota > Manidae > Smutsia > Smutsia gigantea. Next base: position 29,711 of record JAVSCE010017987.1, read on the forward strand.
GCTAAACCCAGCTGTGATTTCAACTAGTTATAATAAAACTTGTGGAATAAATGTCTATAATGGATTATGAATAACTACCTCCATTTAAAGGATCTGTGAAAAGTAAAGAGAATATTTGGGCCTGATCTTACAGAAAGACTTTCCAGGCAAAATTCAAAGGGTGCTCAGAAATAGCCACACAATCAGAGGCACACTGAGCATCTGAACTGCTAGGAAAAGTGAGTCATTATATTATGAAAGGCAGTGTCCATGGGGTGTGGATAGGAAAAGACAATGGAGACAAAGTGTAAAAGTTGAGGGACTTCAGTCATTCCTTGAAGGGTATACTGTAAAAAGCGGAAACTTTATTCCTTAGGAAATGCAGACTTCAGGAGATTTAAATTAACTAGACCACTGACATTTTACACCTTCCTCTCTTGGGTGTTAAGGAGATAAGGTGGAAACGCTGCGGAATATAACCTGTGGTGCTACCAAAAGAAGAACCCTGAAAAGTAAAGAGAATGTTATTTCTACTTTAAATAAGACAGGCTAACTGCTGAATTCTAAGAATGAAAATAGTTCTGAGCTGGGAGGTACTTAAAGGATTAAATGTAAAAATACATTTATCATCATAACAAGGAGGAAGTGGGACACTAGCACATCGGACTGGGTCACATACAGACCTCGGAAACCAGGCGTCCTGGTTGGGCTTTTACAACCAGGGAACCGAAGCCCTTGCCCTCCACCTGCCTTCAGCTCCCTTCGTAAGCGTGAACCAAGGAAACCAGCCAGCAAACTAGTGCTGTCACAGGTGCTGCGGAATCAGGAGTCTCCTGCGACTGTATCAGTCCAGCGACCTCGAGTCCACCCGAAGAAGGGAATCAAGGCTTCAGGGCAGGTGCAAAGGAAGGACCGGCCTGCAGGGCGGGCGGGCAGGTGGGCAGCGCGGACTGTGACGGGGCACCCATCCCACCCTCGGCGTCCCGGCCTTCTATCACCGTTCTCGGCTCAGCGGCACAGGAGAGCACACGAGGCCCAACCGACCCTCTGGAAAAATCGGAGTGGACCAGATCGGCGCCTCTCACCCAGACACACGAACAGCACGGACTTAGGTACCAGCTCCGCCATCTTCCTGCGCGGAGGTGCCCACCGACAGTGTTGGAACGTTCCTGGAGTGGCGCAAGCGCCGTCGAGCGTCCCACCCCAAACGCCTGCGCAGTTCGGCCCCAGCCCTCCGGGGCGGAAATGCGGGCCCTGCGCCTGCGCAGTTTGGCCCCAGCGGCACGGGCAGGAGGCAGGGCCGGCCGGGGGCGTGGCGTAGGGCCCGGGCTGGGAGGGGCGAGGGGAGGGACCAAGTGCAGGTGAGGTAGCGAGTCACCTAGGGCAGGGGAGGGGCTTGGGGAAGGGGCAGGGTGTGCGGGGCGGAGTCACCTGGAGCGTAGCCCTGCTCGCACGGTCCTCGCGGGACCACCGGAGAACCGGGAGTGCGTTGTGGGGCTGCGGCGCCGCGGCGCGCTGCCGGAGGGGCCAGCCTGAACGCGCCTTGCTGGGCTTCAGGTGGAAGCCCCGCCGGCAGGGGTCGCGCGCGGCCGTAAGGCCAGGCCGCGATCTGGGCGCTGGGTCCGCACCGGACCGGGCGTCCCGCGCCGGGCCGCAACCTCCGCTCAGAATGGCCTGATCCTGAAAAGATGGGGCGCCTCCGGGGGCTCGCGCTTGAGCTTAGGCCTTTGCTCGGCGCCCCCACAAGGATTGCACGGCTTTTGTCCCGCGAAGAAGTTTAAAGTAAGTGCTTTGCACTGGACGCCTGCGGGGCGTGTACCTGCCCCTTACCTGTCTCAGGTGTGTGCACCTAGCCGGGCCAGCTTTGAGAGGAGGAGCCTGCGCGGAGCGCCCTTCCTCTTCCTGGGTGGGTGGGGGCAGCTCCCGGGGCGTCGCCGCAGACCAGGCTCGGGTCACAAGTGAGTACAGGTGGGACACCCGAGCCGCACCTGGCGTCGGGACCCCCACCCACTCCTTTCGAAAGTTTTGCTGGAGAGGGTAGGCGGTTGGTGGAAAAGGGCGCAGCTGCGCATGTAGAGACCGTCGGGTCACGGCCGGCTGCCTGGGGTCGGCCCAGAAAGCCATCCCAAGCTCCTAGTCTTAACGACTGCGATTCTTTTTGTTATTTGTGAAGATCTGATATTCGAAAAGCCACGTACTAGTGGCCGTCCTTTTCAGTCCCATTTGTCTTAGCAGGTGACATCCTAGAGCGCTCTGGGCCCTACAGGTGTGGCCCTTGCCTGGGGCGCAAGCGTCACAAAGAGCCCCCGCTCGTTCCGGGGTCGCCGAAGAGGAAGCGCTGCGCCCCGGGACCAGCCACTTTGGGGAACCACTGGGGTCAGAGGTTGCCGAGAGCCGGTAGCGGGCTCAGGCTTGTGGATGGCACTGCGAAGGCGGTTTGCCCTGGTTTGAAGTATGAAACTGCCTGGGGTGGTAGGCGACTTAACGGAAAGGAGATTTACCTTGATGGCTGGAAACGTGTCATTTCACGTCATTTCAACAGACTGTCCAGCCTTATTAGTGCTGCTGCTGAGGACGTGTTGGGAAGGATGACACAGACCTAGGACCCCTACCCACAGGCACCTGGATTCCGAGGGGTCCAGAATGTGCCACCAGCGGGGGGGAGGCCTTCGGCCTTCATCAGCCTGCTGGCATGCCCGCCTTGTTTGCCTGTTCTGTTTTCCCTGGGATGTGGGACCTGCCTCAGTTGATGAGTCAGAATCTGTGCACTAATAGCTGACTGCCAGGTGCCGCTCACCCTTTGGCCCTGCCTGGCTGGGGGTGCTTGCAAGTCACTATGTTGGAGGTTAGAGTGATCAAAATAAGTTACAACCTTCATACTATTTATCATGTTTAAAGAGAATTCTTTGGTTTACTAATGTTCCATTTAAACAAAATTTCTATAAAATGAGTAAATGCCACTCATCGTCATTTGTAAGATTCAAAAAAATTTAAGAAATCTTTGCTCATTGAGAGTGATTCCATACTTTTATTCCATTTAGAAAATCTTTATCCACAGGAGATATCTCACAACTAAGGAAAAAAGATGTGGTGTTTCAAAAGAAAAGAAAAGGTGGTCCAGATCAGAGCGACTGTGTTTCTGCGCTGACTGGTGGCCACAGAAGCCCTTCCACACATTGTCTCATTTGCAAATGAATCATGATAAGACATAATATTGTGCAGTTTAAGGCCTTGTACACTGAATTGTTAATTTCCTTCAAGAAGAGTCCATTTCTCACCCCACATGATGAAACCAGAGTCGCATGTATAGTCTGAGCCAGGATCACCCTGCAGATTGAGAAATGGTAAAGCTGTAAATCAAGTGTGCCCTACTACTCTTCAAGTTTACCATCCCTGCAGCCTAAGGTCAGGGGAACTAGAAGGTTGCACTAATGTTTGGGGTTCAAATGGTCAATCTGGTTAGTCTGGATTAAAGTTTGGATTAGGAACTTTAGTGATCTGACCAGGGAGACTGGTTTTGGTTTCTAGAATTGACAAACTTTGCCTCAAATCCAAGCAAGTAGTTAAATCAAGGCCACAGTAAGATAAGATTTGGTTTAAGAAACAATGGCAGTTGTTAGCACCCAGTGGTTTTCAAGATGATAATGTTCTAATAAGGGTTCTGAGCTAAAGGCAATATTTCAGACAGATTACATATATAAGGTTTATTTTATTTTGGTTAAGATTTAATTTATTCTAAATATTCCCTTAGCATTCTAGTTCCTTTGATTATGGTTGGCATTTTATCAATTTACTAACTTAACTTCTATTTCATATAAATTACAAGGCTTAATAATTTGATTAATATTTAATTATTAGTGGGATTGTGATGGAAATTTGGAAACTGTTCCTTGCTTGTAAATGTGCCTAATGGTACACCTCCCATACCTAAAAGTCTTCTGAGGAAAGTAATATAAAGGGTGCTTGTTGATGGAAGTGCAGTGCGGGAGTCCCCTGCACCCTGGCCATGAAGTGGGAGGGCCTGTCTGTCCCCTGTGCTTGCTTGTGCCCCAGACCTAGGTAGAGTGTCAGGTGGACACTGGTCACTTTCTCTTCCCAGGTGGCAATGCACTCTGGGTAGGAGTCTGATGTGGCTGTTTGCACACCTCCCCTCCAGCCCTGAGTTTATTGCCCTGTGATCAATATGTAAATTATTTCCACATCTTAAGCTCATTTCAAGCTTTTGAAGTTTCCAAAGTAAAGATTTTCTCTCCAGTATTTTGTAAATTCTTCTTAAATTAAAAAAAAATTGTCTTAGTATGGAAAATTTTTAATATTTTAATTACTTCTAAACAAAATTTTACATCTAAGTTTCTTTGCTTGAGGTTTGGCAACCATCCTCTACTGAGGGGGAAACTCAAATATTTACAGAGAATTTGCTTTGCCTTGGAATTCAAGAGACTAAAGACTTTCATGAATGTTCAGATGCCAGCCATGATTTAAAAATTAAAAGGCTTCTTTAATAATGGCCTGTGTCTTCATAACTTCAGCAAGATAATGATACCAACATTCTGACAAACCACACTCTCATTACCATACAGAAGAGGAAAAGTGGGCAAGCCGAGGACAGGAGTGGAGGGTCATATCTAAATTGTTATTCGTTGTCTCTGACAGAGAAATTCACTATATATAACGATGACCAGGAATATGATTTCATCAGAAATTTAGTAGAATCTGTACTATTGAAACAGATTCACAAGGCTTTTCTGTAGCTGAACACAAAGGCATCCTTGCAGTGACCGGCCTTGTCATCGCCCAGCTCACAGCTACACAGGACTGTGTCCAGACAAACTCCCGCTCAGTGACCTGAGCTCTGTGATCTGCAGGCATCCCAGGCTGTATCTGAATTACCAAGTCTTAGAGTTTTTCTTCTCATGTTTACAGAAGAGGCTATGACCTCCTCTAACAGCAGGATGTTTGCAGTAGCAACTCTCAGCTGTGGAATTTGCTTATTTGACTGGCGTAATTCTCCTTGGTTGATGGAGTTCAAAATAGAAAGTCTTTTGGGAGTAAGATTTATGTGTTATTTGCTGTGTGCTCTAGTTGCATGTGTTAAATAATCAGTCCAAACTGGCTTTAGCAGAGAATGATTTTACTGGTCCTTGTGACTCAGCAGTTCAGAGCATCTCTGGCCTCACCTATGGCCTCATCCTGGGCTCCTGCAGTGCCAGCAGAGCCCAGATTCTCTCCACAACTCTTGTCAAATGTTCCTCTGCATGGCTTTGCTCTCAGGTTCCCCCTCTGTGGTGACAAAATCTTTTAGCAAGTCCAAACGGAAGTGCCTGGGAAAGAGTTCATTCTGGCAGCTCCCACCCAAGTCCCCAGTCTACTGGTAGTGGATCAGCTCTGGCTAAGGTGCTCTGCAGTGGTACGAGGAGACTCAGTCCCATGTGCTGACATGGGTCACCTGCTCTGTTCCAAGTGCAGCATTAGTAAAACAGACTGTGCTGTTATTCCAAAATGAACAGTGTTCCCCCATAGTTCACTAATTCAGTAAGATGGGTTGGGCATCTTAATGTATGAACAGGGCACTCTCGGGGCACAAAGATTAGTAAAAGGTGCTGCTTCTGGTGAGGACGGTCGTTCAGTGCTGGGAAAGGTAAGAGCAGAAAGGAAGTGGGGAGAAAAGACAGAGGTTGGGTAGGGTCTCATCCAACTAAGTTCCAGGAATGTAAAGTGCTCCTGGCCCCCCTTTCTCCCTGGAGGCAGTCACCCTGGGGACACCAGGTCTGCGCCTCACTGCCTCTGGGGTTTGTGCTCGTCCTGTCTGAGGGTGCTGCTGCCTCAACCTTTGTTTATGCACCAGGTCCCGGCTGGACAGCCGCAAAGTCAGGTCCTGAGTGTGGAGCCTTTGGCTGTCCTGTGCCCTCTGGGCTGCAGCGAGCTTTGTAGGGTGGGGCACCCTTGGCACTGGGTGAGTCTGAGGCTTCTTGGGGCCTCCCCCTGCTGGCCTCATTGCACAGTAATCTCCTTAAGGGTTTCTTTGTCTGTCTGTCTGTGTGGCCCTCCCTCTCCTGGACTATTTCAGGCCATTACGCTATCAGCTTGTACCTGGCTTCCCTCTGAGCCTCCTCAGGGAGATGCTACGGTCTGAGTGAGAGGCAGGAAAACTATTACGGTTTCTTCTAAATCCTGTGGGTGGTCTGTGTAAGTGAACATTTTCTAGCCCTCAAAGGGATTTGACCTTGAATTCCCCAAAGCCACACAAGATACTTGAATCATTTAATAAATCTTTATTGGGCACTTATCCCAATAGGTGTGTCATTCTGGCGTGTGTCAGAAACACTACAGTTAATAGAACAGTTAATGCGCTACCCCCACTGTGTTTACATTCCAGCGAAGAAGATGTACAAGAAAGATCAGGCAGACACAGGTACAGACAGATAGGATGAGTGATGGATGGTAGACAGTGGTGACATAGGCCATGGTGCAGACTAAATCTGATGGGAACACCGGGAGATGCGAGCAAAGGAGTAACAGTCCTTGAGATGTTACCATATGTTCAAGACGGAACAGAGAAACCGACACAGCACAAGGATAGGCACTGTGGGCCCAGCTGGCAGAGAGGCAGTGGCGAGACGTGCTCGGGTTCTGAGTGTATGGGAGAGGTTTGTACTGAAGGTTGGCTCGGGGCTTGAGAGTCAGAGGTCACAGGGCTCCAGTTTTGAGCATGTGCACCTGGAAGCCTGGGGAGGAGATGGGCATCAGCAGACCCATAAATTTGAGGGCTTACTGGATGCTTGATAACTGAGGTTGAATAGGTAATGGGTATAGAGCCTGGGACTTAGGGGAAGGTTAAGGAATAGGCAAAACTTGGAGAATTATCAGATAATGTGGTGCCCAACATCAGGATGTTTGAGGGTAACTAGAGAAGGTGGGGCCGCGGTGAGGAGGGGAGGGCCCTGGAAGGGGCCGAGCAGGAAGGTGGGCCTGCTCCTCTTTACTCTTCCCTGGGGGGCAGTGCTGGCCACCACCAGGAGGGCAGATCTGCTGCTCTTCCTCAGGCCACTGATTGCTTTGGGCCAGAGTGGGAGGGATGGCCCCCAGGAGCCAGGAGCTGGCTGTGGGCTGAAGCTCTGCTGTAGTCCCACTCAGGTGGCTGCCTGCAGAGGTTAAGCCCTGGCAGATTTCAGCGGTTCCAAGGGCCATGTGAAATGGTTCCTGCAGAAGCAGCCTTTCCAGTTGGTCTTGGAGGATGAGTTGTATTCCAGGAGGTCAGATGTTGGGGATTTGTTTCCTTTAAGGGCCAGGTAGTGCTCGTTCTGGGCTTTGTGGACCAAGAAGCACCCGTGAGGACATGCACAGACACCCACAAGAGAGAAACAGGCTTCCACAAGCTTCCTTACTGATGAAACTGAATTGTCATGATACTTGAGAACTTTTGATGAGCAGAGTGTGATTCTCTGTGGGAGTCGTCATATGCTCCGGGTTCAAAGCCAGGCTCCTTGTCAGGAGAGGAAGCAGAGCTGCTCCTGGCACGCAGGCAGCTGGGGCTGGCCCCTCATGGAGATCGTGTGTGTGCCTGTCTGTGTGAACTCAAGAACAGTGCTTTATTTGTGCCCTGAGAGGTCAGATTGGAAATGACACCCTGCTCCGAGTTCCTGTAAGAGACTCAGGAGGCAAGCAACCAAGGAGCCCTGGATTCTGGGGTTGGGGTGATGGGAATGAAGGGAGATAGGGACAGGGACAGGGGCTCCATTCTATCTCAAAAGCACCGCCCCATTCTGTGAGCTGTGCTGGTTTCCAGGCTGCCATCCCGACCTGCGGCAGGCTGTCAGGGGTTAGGGCCGCGAGCACACCTGTGAACGGCACCCACAGTCACTGAGCGCATCGGCCTGTCCCCCAGCACAGCCTCCAAAGCGGTTGTGATTCACATGCCCCACCAACAGGACCCAAGTCCCCCTTGTGCCACAGCCCTGCACACTCTCACTGACAGCTTTTTAAATTTCTTTCAGTCTAGAGGATAAGGGATGGTAGCTCACTGGGGTCTGTCTTGGCATGGCCCTGATGCCTGGGGAATTTGATCAACTTCTCATGTATTTGTCAGTCATGCAGGTTTTCTCTCCTGTCACTAACACTTCTTGCCCAGCTATTTGTATTTTTATTGACTTTTAAAAGATCTTTATGTATACTGGATCCAAAATCTCTGTTTTTTATGTTCGACAAATACCCTGCAGTCTGTGGCTTACATTTTTTTCTTTTGCTATCATTAATGTACAATTACATGAACAACATTATGGTTACTAGACTCCCCCTATTATCAAGTCCCCACCACATACCCTATTACAGTCACTGTCCATCAGTGTAGTAAGATGCTATAGAATCATTACTTGTCTTCTCTGTGTTATACTGCCTTCCCCGAGTTCCCCCCACTCCATTGCTACATTACATGTGCTAATCATAATGCCCCCTTTTCCCCCTTATCCCTCCCTTCCCACCCATCCTCCCCAATCCCATTCCCCTTGGTAACTGTTAGTCTATTCTTGGGTTCTGTGAGTCTGCCTCTGTTTTGTTCCTTCAGTTTTTTCTTTGTTGTTATACTCCACTGATGAGTGAACTCATTTGATACTTGTCTTTCTCTGCCTGGCTTATTTCACTGAGCATAATACCCTCTAGCTCCAGCCATGTTGTTGCAAATGGTAGGATTTGTTTTCTTCTTATGGCTAAATAATATTCCATTGTGTATATGTACCACATCTTCTTTATCCATTCATGTACTGATAGACACTTAGGTTGTTTCCATTTCTTGGCTATTGTAAATAGTGCTGTGATAAACATAGGGGTGCATATGTCTTTTTCAAACTGACCTCCTACATTCTTAGGGTAAATTCCTAGGAGTGGAATTCCTGGGTCAAATGGTATTTCATTTTGAGTTTTTGAGGAACCACCATACTGCTTTCCACAATGGTTGAACTAATTTGCATTCCCACCAGCAGTGTAGGAGGGTTCCTCTTTCTCCACATCCTCGCCAACATTTGTTGTTGTTTGTCTTTTGGATGTTGGCCATCCTAACTGGTGTGAGGTGATAGCTCATTGTGGTTTTAATTTGCATTTCTTTGATGATTAGGGATGTGGAGCATCTTTTCATGTGCCTGTTAACCATCTGAATTTCTTCTTTGGAGAAGTGTCTGTTCAGCTCCTCTGCCCATTTTTTAATTGGTTTATTTGCTTTTTGTTTGTTGAGGTGTGTGAGCTCTTTATATAATTTGGATATCAACCCCTTATCGGATATGTCATTTATGAATATATTCTCCCATACTGTAGGATGTCTTTTTGTTCTACTGATGGTGTCTTTTGCTGTACAGAAGCTTTTTAGTTTGATACAGTCTCACTTGTTCATTTTTGCTTTTGTTTCCCTTGCCTGGGGTGATATGTTCATGAAGAAGTTGCTCATGTTTATGTCCAAGAGATTTTTGCCTGTGTTTTTTTCTAAGAGTTTTATGGTTTCATGACTTACATTCAGGTCTTTGATCCATTTTGAGTTTACTTTTGTGTATGGGGTTAGACAATAACCCAGTTTCATTCTCTTACATGTAGCTGTCCAGTTTGTCCAACACCAGCTGCTGAAGAGACCGTCATCTCCCCAATGTATATCCAAGGCTCCCTTATCAAATATTAATTGATTGTATATGTTTGGGTTGACGTTTGGATTTTCGATTCTATTCCACTGGTCTATGGGTCTGTTCTTGTGCCAGTACCAAATTGTCTTCATTAATGTGGCTTTGTAGTAGAGCTTGAAGTCAGGGAGTGTAATTTCCCCCACTTTATTCTTCCTTCTCAGGATTGCTTTGGCTATTTGGGGTCTTTTGTGGTTCCATATGAATTTTAGAACTATTTGCTCTAGTTCATTGAAGAATGCTGTTTGTATTTTGATAGGGATTGCATTGAATCTGTAGATTGCTTTAAGCAGGATGGCCATTTTGACAATATTAATTCTTTGTGGCTTATATTTTACTTTTTAAATGTATGTTGATGCCACTTTTTAAACCTTAAAGTAGCTGAATGTATGTTTCAGCGAAGCCCAGAGGTTTCTCTTCATGTCATACTTTGTTTATGGCAGTCCTCCATACCCCAAATCATATTCCAAAAGTATTAAATTTTGCTTTTAATATTTAGGCCTTCAATTACACTGAAGTTTTTTGGTGTATGATATGATATTGTAATCTAATTTTATTTTGTTTGCCTTTGAATGATCAGTCATCCCAGAATAATTTATTAATTTACCATGTCATCTCTGTCATATAGTTTTACACATGCAAGTTCACATAGGAATATTCTTTTCTTGCTTTTGCCATGAAGGTGGCATTTTTAATTAAGTGTTATGGGTTATTCAATAAATTGTGTTGTAAATTTAAAAAATACAGGTTCCTTCTTCACATCCTATCCCAATATAAATTTGAGGTGGGTCAAATAGCTAATGTAAAATAAAAACTCTGGAAGAAAATATAGAATAATAGGTGTATAATTTTTTAAATTAAGGCTTTTGGTCACTATAATAGGTGGAAAGATGATAGTGGCAGAAATCCCAGAGCAATGTTGCTGTGTAAATAAAAGCAAATGCTGAAGAACTATAAATAAAGTTTAAAAATAAGCTAGCTGAGATATAGACTTGCGGCATGATTAAAATTATAGATCAAAGGGGCTTGGCACCGAAATAAAGAACACATACAAAAAATATGCAAAATAGGAAATGTAAACAAATTAAAGAAAAATTCACTAGTACTCAGAAAAATTCGAATAAAAATTTGCCATTGTGTCCTTCTGATGTATGGACTTTGCCTCTACAGGCCTCCCCAGTAACAGTGGAAATTTTTATGATAATTCCCAGTGGTTCTAAACTTGAGTAGTATTTTTAGAAGACAGTTTGATAATGTAATGAAATCCTAAAAAGTTGTTATTTTCTTGGTTAATCAATTCTAGCTCTTTAGATTCTATCCCAAGATAATTACCACCCAACAGTAGAATCAATAAGAACCAAAATGGAAATAACCTGTATGTTTAGCAATATATGTCAATTGAAGGACATATTAAAATGCAGACACTAGTGTTGGTGAGCAGTAGTAGGGACAGTTTTTCTTCAATATTTGCATGTCTGCTGGACTTTGCCTTTATTTGCACAGTGTTCTAATGCCATAATTTCTGATCATTTAAAAGTGTAGAAAAATTTTTGCCATCTTTGGCCTATGAATTCGAATAATAAGTCTCCCACAATTTCTGGTTCTTTTGTGCTTTGATTTTTGACATTTTAAATCACTGATGAATTTGGAGTTTATCCTGATGAATATGGAGTAATATAATATGAAGTTGTGGATGAATTTTTTTCCCCACAAGACCACCGTTTATTATGTAATACAGCTTTTCTACATGGATTTGAGGTGCCACCTTTATCATATGTTAAATTATTTCATATATATTTGGGTCAATTTCTGAATTTTCTGTTTTGCAAAATTGATTTTTTTCTCTATATTTGCATCTGCAATAAAGTAAATTATTGAGGCTTTGTAAGGTGTTACAGCTTCAGACAGCATGTCCCACTTTATCATTCTTTAGATATTTTTTCCCTAGCTTTTCTTGCTTATTTATTTTTCCATATGAACTTGAGTATTACTTTGTTTAAAGACACTTGCAAGACTTAGAAGATGAATTTGATTTCATTAAGACAAAAAGTAGAAAAACCATCATAAGAAAATTCAAAAGGCAAATAGCAAAGCAGGAATCAGTATTTGTAACATAATTTAGAAAAAAGTTAATTTAATATATATCAGTAAGAAACAGAGAAATAGCCCCCTTAAATAGACAATATGAAAATGGTTTGACATAAATGGGAAGATACTTGACATTACTTATCATAAAAGAACAGGTTAGAAGTGCACTGAGAACCTCACAGCATGGAAGCTGGTTCTGGGATCGCCCTGTGCTGCAGGCAGCGGGAACTGAGCCAAGTATATGGAGCACCTGCTTCCACACACTGGACAGGCGAGTGGGCTTGCCTAGAGAGGAGGACCCCAGGTGAACTCCAAGAGTGCCCATGTTTTTGCCAAGGCACCGGCCACGCTGAGGAGCAACAGCCAGCGAACGAGTTCTTGCTGAATGGAAGAGACAAACTGGATTTAGAGAGTTGGAGAGGCAACTGGAATTTGCAGAACAGAGGAGAGAGCATTAAAGAAAGGGGCCCCAGAAGTCCTGGCTGAATACAAAGCCTTGGGGAGGCCTGGGAACCACTGCCAATGACTGCGAGCTGAGCAATTCAGTCCTCGAAGGAGGGTCAGGAGCAGCAGTGCCCACAGCCCAAGCGGAGAAAGCGCGCTAAACCCCAGGGCTGTCCAGAGAATGCCGCAGTCTCCAGGACTGCTAGGTTGAAGACCATGGGCAACCCAGGCGACCCCTAACTCAAGCCTTGAAAATTGAGCTGATCTGCAAGGAACTCAGTGCCTCAAACACCATGGGCACCGCATCCAGAAGACAGTTACGTGGACACACTCACCATAGCCATTCACAGCACCTGGTGACCATCACATGTTGGAAATGAGTAAAAACAGGAAAATTTAACCGTAAGTAGGAGAAAAATCCATCTAAAACACCCAGAGGACAGAGATGATGCAATTATGAGACAAGCATAGAAAAGCAACTTTTGAAATATAGTCAGGTTTTTAAAGAACAGAACAATATAAACACGATGAGGACAGAAACAGAAGGAATGAAAAATCAACCAAATGAAACCTTCAGAGCCAAAAACACACCTTTGAGATGAAAAATTCATTTGATGGTATTAACAGCAGACTTACATTAAAATCTCTTGATTTCTTCGGCTCTTTGGTTCCTTGTCCTGATAAGGGGATGTCTCATCCCCACACACTTCGAAGCTGGAAGGACCATCTGAGCATTGTACAAATGAATGCATATAAGGGTTTCTCACTCAGCACTGACATGTAGAATTGCAAACCTCTGTCACCTGGAGTGACCACTCAGTTCCCGACTCCTAGAATCTTACCAGTGAGGGAAATCCAAATAGTTCATACATTTTGACCAAAATAGCCTAAAATATTAAATTTTACATTATCTGTTACAAAATGAAGTAAAATACATCTTTTTTTAATTCTTAAAATTTTAGTGTTTTTATTAGTATTGAGGTGAAGTACAGGGAAAAGACATATAATTGAGGGATTGGGCCAGATTTTGTTTAAGATCCTTTAGAATCCCATGATTTTATTATATCTGGGACTCTGAGAATTTAGATTTTCCCAATCTCAGAGTTAATTTAATTTATTAGGAAAATAAAAATGAAATTATCAATAATTAAGGATTTCTGATTCGTTTGTTTTATCTGGTAGGATACAATTTGTTAATGCTTGATCATATATGTGAAAAGAGAAATTACAATAAATAGTAGATTTTTTTCATTAAAATCTTTTTTAATCTTTCAGTGAATAACCCTATACCTTCCAATTTGAAATCAGAAGCAAAAAAGGCTGCTAAAATTCTGAGAGAATTCACAGAAATTACTTCCAGAAATGGACCTGATAAGATCATTCCTGGTAGGTAAATAAAATACATACTGTTCATGTCCAGATTTTTGTTTTCTAAATTACTTTTCGCATTTCTTGCCTTCAGGCAGTTGGTGGCCCTGAGAGCCAAGTCCTCAGCCCCCTAACCCTGACTGACCTCCCCAGCAGAGCCTGGGTAGCCTTGCACCTCCCCTCTCCCCTTCAGTCCCCACTGAGTCCTTCTCCCCTGCGGCTCTCCTCACAGTGCCCTGTCCTCAACCTCTGGGACTTTGCAAGTTCATCTTACAAACTCACTAGCTAATCTCATAAATAAATTTTAATTTTTTGTTTTCTCCTTCTATGTATTTACATTTTATAGTTATTTGAGAAGACACCCATCACTAATTCCCAACATGGCTGCACATCAGTATCCCTGGGCCATTAAAATATAGTCCCTAAACTCCCCCTAAACTGTTGAATCAGACAGGGAGCAGGGAGGCCAGGAGTGCGGATTTTTAACATGTTTTCATGTGATTCTTCTGCAATCAGGCTGACCACATAAGCCCTGGTCAGGAGGTGAGCCTTTGGGAACCGCTGTCTATTCATTACCACACAGATGTTTCTAAAGGGAATTAATTTCCTGGAGTGCTCACCTCATGCAAAGAGGACCTGTATGCAAACTAGCCATGTTGTGGACTAATGTCACTCTTAATCTCAGTGTACCTCTCTGATCCCGCATTAAAGAAACCAATCTAATGTCTTAAGCCAGATTTTCTGAGGTTATTTAACAGAACTTTAAATATTTTAGGAATTTCAGTTTGTTGTTATAGTGTGTATTATTTTGGCCCAGCAGCTGCATCTTCATAGAGCCTTTGCTTCTCCACATGAGTTGGGTGGCATAGGGCTCAGGCTGCACTCAGGCCTGGTGATTCAGAGTCTGCATGTTTTGCAAGAGTTCCAGTGAGCTGTGTGTATACAAGTTTGAAAAGCTGTGCTATAGAAATCGAAGAAAACCCAACCAGAAAAACTGAATTTCCAGTAGCAATATTCTGAATCAGGAGATAGAATGCATTTCTTGCTAGATATCAGCATCTATAACATGTCAGGCTTGCCCAATTTATGGATAAATGTATTTCCTAACATAATATCTGAGTGAATCATTCTCATATTTTGTACAGCAACATTCCATCTTCCTTCTGCCTCCAGACAAAGGCCACTGATGCCCTTTCAGCAGGTGTAGCTAGGAAAATGAAAATCAGTTCATATAGCAGCCTGTGTAAGCACCTCCCCTGGGGTGTCCAGGCTGTGTGTTTTAGGGAGGTGACAGCTAACCTTGTCCTTTCCAGAGCCTGCCTCTGGGTGAGGTGAGAGAGGAACATGTTCATATTAGACTAGAATGATCTGTTGTCATAGGAGATAAATTCTACCAACCCTTCCAGAATAAAATGCCAAGACCTCTAGACCTGGTGATGTGAGTTCACCACTCTCTGGGTTAAGGGCCATGAGAAAAAAAGTGAAACTAGATTGAGAGAGTAAATCTGCAGTCAGGGCATTCTAGTTACAAATGAAAAGCTAACTGGCAGATTATTTAGGGATTACTGGTATTTTAGTGTCCCCAGATTTGGGTGGATGATCTATATGGGCATACTTGACATTTGAAATATGTTCATTTTAAGACATGCTTTCGTTGTATCTAATGTTTCTAAACAGAGATAAAAAGCATTTTGATTCTAAAAAGCATCCAGTGAGAAGGGAATGTGAGGTAGTGAGGAAGATATTCTGCCAACATGTGGTGGTAAAAACAAAGCCATGTGCCACATAATACAGCTTTCAACCTTACTATAGTATATAACCTCAAATATGGAACTATGGGGAACTATGGCAGCTCAGTGGGCTACCTACCATCTGAGACCGACCTTATTTTCTAAACCTTGCTTAATTATGAACAACTTTACAAGTGTTAACTTCCTTATCTCTGAGAGTCTGCTATTAATTCAAATTTTGAAATGATGTACACATAATTATATTAGAAATTTAGTGTTTTTTTTCTAGGGACACCTATAAAACCTTCTTTGTATGTTTGAGTACAGTTTCTAGTTTGACTTCCTTGACAGAATATTTGACTAAGGTGATAATAAATTAAACTACCTTAAAAAGATATCAGGGTCCAAGAATAATTTCCAAAGTTAAGGCTTCCCTGGTTATTTGAAAATAGCTGTTGGGTAACTAAATCCACAGAATTGTGAGGCACCATGTTTAGTGGTATTATTATACATTACATTAATGACCCTCATTTTATGTAATGAATTTCCCTGAAGTGTGAATAAAACAGTATTTTATAAATTGAGTTACATTTTCAGTGCACTAGTAGTTATGTGTCTCTTGAATAATATAACACATCATTTTATAAAGTTAATAAACTTCTTAGTGTGGCAAAGTTGCTTGATTTTTCTGCTTTTGAATCCAGATTTTCATATTAATAAAAAGTGAACTTAACTATATGGTTTTAAGATCAAAGTTCTGCCATGTGCTGCACGTTGGCCATTTTTTAAGTTCTTCCTTAATGCTGTATGGATCTTAACTTCTTTGAAAACAGCTAACTTGTTTTTTAAGTTATGAATTATGTCTTAAATTGATTGAAATCTCCAAATCATTTGTTCTGCTACTAATACTGATAAAACCTCATCCAAGCATCTCATTTATTATGATGTTACTTTAGCCCTGCAGAAATGACATGAAGGGAGAGGTAGGAGGGAGACCTGAGGCCCATGTCATGTAATGAAGTCCCACCAAGCATTCTCCTGAGACCCTGTAGCCCCGTGCACAGGGTCAGTTAGCCTTGCTTACCTGTCGGGCAGGCGCACTGACAGTGCTCCCTCCATGCTGTCTCCACCTTTTGCAGCCCACGTGATTGCTAAAGCCCAAGGCCTTGCAGTCTTGTCTGTGATAAAAGCTGGGTTTCTGGTGACTGCCAGAGGAGGCAGTGGGATCGTGCTGGCGCGGCTTCCAGATGGAAGTAAGTTGCTATTTCTTCACCTGAGGAGTAGGGACTCCTAATTGTACTGTTCCATTTTGAGCACACTTCATAGGGACCATGACACGGTTCCCCATGCCACCCAGAGCTGTCTTCCCGAGGGCTGCTTGCTGGGTTGTCAGATCACCAAGGCCATGAACCTTCCCATTTCTCTCCTCTTCAAGTATCAGGCAAGTCCCAGTCGGTAGATGGGCTTTGTCTTGTATACATTTTGTAATTCTTCATGGAGAAAATATTAAATATGACATTATTTGCCTTTCTGTTTTAAATATGAATTCTTGCTCCTCAACTTCATGATACAACTGTTTTCTTTTGCTTCATGAAGTTGATAAGAAAATAAGGGCAATCTGTAAGCTTTTCTACTGTTCCCATGGGAGATTATATGAATTGAAATATTTTAAAGAATATACCCAAGGCGGAATCATATCAAGATCAATATAATTTGGTTTTACTTTGGGGTGAAATCTAATACTTAATTTTTCAGAGATGAAATTAAAATATATTTGCCTTGAATTCCAAGAACCAACATTTAGAGTAATATTTAAAATGTGTATTTGTGTGTTGTAACCAACTAAAATGCTTTTTATACCATTTAACATTTGCTGCTCATATAATTGAACACATTTTTCTGTTAATAGCTCTATTTTAGCACAGACAATTTAATTTCATCTTGAGAGTGAGCAGGGGACACTGACAGTAGGTGCCTCTGGGCATTTGTGGAGCACATGCCCTTGAACACCAGATCCGCTGTTTCCTGTGAGGAGAACCCCCAGTAAATGCGTCTCCCCTGACACCCGGCATGTTTCGTACTTGGTGCTTGACTATGAAACAAAAATGGCCAAGTTCTCTTCTCAACATTACACGAATTTCCGTGGGAGACTTCTTAGGTATACAACCGGCCACAGGAACACTGAGAGCCACTGCGGCCTGGGCTCCAAGTCCTAGGTGGACCCACACACATGGCAGGGGGACCACCTGGGAAGGTGGAGGAGGCAGCCTCTGGGGCTTCTCACAGGACCTCAGGTGGACCTTCCTACTGGGTTAAATACTAAATTTCTTTCCCATTTTCCTGAGAGGCTGTTGCTCCCTCTACAGAGGGTATTTAGAATGCCCCCAAATGAGCTGAGCCAATCCCCAGGCCTGGCTAGGTGCTGGGCCTTCAGAGAGGGCAGTCGTCACACAGGAAACTTGAATGCCACCGTGGGATTCTGACAATCTCTGTGACCCAAACTCTAGACTCAGGCAGATTGGTTCTGGAAATATATTAAAATTGTCCTGTATCTAGAACACATGATAGCAAGGACATTTAGGGTCGGGAAGCTAATAGGTATTTCCAGAAGTACTTGCCTAACCACCCCATCCTCCTCCTAAAATAAATTTTTTTCTAGACTCATTTCACATAATTGTTTCTGTGTCAGGGAGAATAAGCATAACAATAATGATCATGCAAATGGAATTATTATACTTAGTTTCCATATTTAAGGACATGTATCCTGCTAGAATTTTAACTATCTGAAATTTATAGCCTATTTTGTGTGCTTCTATTAGGCACAAAGTACATCAAACAGTTTCATCCTCAGAAAATTACACCAGAAACAGTTTAGTATCCTGTTACCCTTAGGGATGATTACCGTGAGCTCTTTTAGATCCTTCTGCCCTCTTATATCTATGAAAAAATTCTAACCAAAGGCTAAAATTACAGCTCAATTATTTTATAAAACATTAAAAACACTGATAGTTGAAATGATCAAACACTACATGCGGCTAGCTGGTGAGAATTCAGGAGTTGGGCATTATGCCTGTTTATAGAGAAGGTTGGAGAACATGGTGTGCAAATCTTTGAGACTCATGGTAAATATCTAATACCTTTCAAGTACTTATAACTTAAAACACTATATATGCTTATTAAAGAGCTTTTAAAAACACAGGGGAAATGCCAAAGTCTCGTTATTTTTAAAAGATATACTATTAATTCATATCTTAGCATTTTCATTCCCACAGTTAAGTGCCAAGTGGTTTTAACGTGTCTGTTTGCTTTCGTTAGGATGGTCTGCGCCTTCAGCCATCGGCATAGCTGGGCTTGGTGGAGGTTTTGAAATAGGTGTTGAGGTAAGCGGGTGACATGTGTACATGCTATTGCCATGGCAACTGAAACCTTGAGCAATGCAGGGGCTGGGGGCCCTGACCCCTACATAGTCAAAATCCATGTATAACTTTAGCTTCCCCAAAAAACTTAACCACTACCAGTAGACTTACCAGTAACATAAACAACATGTATGTTGTATGTTGTGTGTATTTTATACTGTATTCTTACAATACAGTAAACTAGAGAAAAAGTTTTTTTCAAATTGTCACAAAACTCCAAAAAATTTTCCAATATCTGTGTGTGGGTAGATCCACACAATTTAGACCTGCATTGTTCAAGGATCAACCATACATGAAAGTTGAGCGATTCCCCATTCTTCTTATTTTACCACCTGTGGAAACTCTGCCCCTTAATTTTCTTGATGAATCTAACTAAAAGTGTCTAATGTTTGTCAATTTTCTTTCTTTTTCGTTCCCTGAGAGTAGAATTTCTTTCATTCACTGTTTCATCTGTTTCCATGTTTAGCACAGCAATAGAACTAATGTCTCAAATCTGAGGAACTATGATCGGCGATTTGTGGCTTGCTAAGCACCTCAGCTGGCTGTCAGCAAGGAGCTCAGAGTGGGATTGACGGTTTAAGACACTGTGTCATCACTTGTGGCAAAATCTGGGCTTTGTACATGTGATGCGGAATTTACTTCAGTTCTTTAAGTAAAGATTGGTCGTGCTGTGTCCTTGTGTAACTTGGCTGCTAATCGTTAGGCCTCTGTTAGGGTGGAAATCATGCCAGGAAGTATTGTCGGCAGGGCCTGTGGCATAGGGGTCATGCTCACGCCCACCCCCCAATCTGTGTTACTTTGCTGCAAGGTGATTCATAAATCAGGTCTCCTAATATTCTCAAATCCTTGTCTTCTCCAATTTCAGCCCATTTCGTCCTGAGCTGCCCTTTCGTGCATCTCGTCTGTTGCCATAATTGCGGATCCGCTTGGCCTTATCAGGAGGAAGTATCACAGCACTCGTCTTTCATCTTTGTTTCGCCCCCCTTACTTGCTAGTCCATATACCCGTGCTGTAAAAAGAGGAGGATATTTCAGGTTGCTCGTCATGGCTGCCTTTTTGTTGTGATTCAACCAAATCAAAGTCTTCAAAAACATCTGCCCCTTGTGGGAAGCTGTTTCCATGTGCCCCTGAGTCTTCCTTAGAAGAGGCTCCCTGGATGCCCCTGTACTGAGTCACAGCCACCTTCCCCCTCCCTGGGCCTGAGTGTGACTAATGTCAAGGCGGTCAGTCACTCCTCAGCGTTAGCCAGGGTGGTGCTGCCCTTCATGAAATGGCCTCAGTTTTACGGTGAGCATGTTTGCCTTCTTCACACAAAGCTGCCGCTCTGGCCAGTGCCAGCCGGGCGGGGAGGCCGGAGGGATTCCCAGGACACACCACCCTCTGGTGAACTTGCATCACGCTAGGTACACATGCCCTTGGAGAGTGCAGCTCTCCAGCTGTGACCATCCACACACTTCCTATTAGATGGAGCCCCTGCATTGGGACTGTGTTGGTAACAGCAGCTCCAGCTTCCTGGGGCAGACTCCACACAGGTCTCACAGTGGCTCAGGAGAATGGGGACAGAAGACTCTCTTAGCTTCCAGATGGATGGGGTGAGGCAGGGGCGAAGGTTCCCACCCAAACCACAGGAGGGAACATGGGCTTTTTTACCAGGTGACCCAGATGTGGGGTTCAAAAGCCATCAGCAGCGAGACTTCTAAAGTGGAATCTGCTCATTACAGGATGACAGCATGAGGGACTCTGGTGCCTGGGTTTGAAGTGGCTGAAAGTGAAAGAGGGAGAGATGGGTGACATCATATCAGCGGATGGGGTTCCAGGAGATGCCCTGCGTAGAAGAGAAGCATAGTGGTCCCTGTGAACATTTCTCCCCCAGCTGTTTCTCAATAATTGTTGTTTTAATTCTTATATTAGTTGCAAAACTTGCATCTAACTTATAGTTAATTACACCTTAGTGCAAACTTCCTAAGGAGCCTTTATCAAATTCTCAAATGTCTGCCTTACACTGTTTCCTGTCTCCACTGCTCTAGCTTTCTGTCTGCACATCTATTTTACTTCTCATTCAAAAAATAAGAGGCCATTAGAGCCGTCGGCTCTCCCACTGCACTTAGCTGGTGGGGGTGCTGTCAGCTTGGTTCTCCATCTAGTTAGTGGTGTCCCTGAGGACACAGGGCTGTCTTAGTCTTATTTCAGGAGAGCTGAATTGAAACTAGAAAATTAAAGGGCTGTTGTTTCTTTAACTGCGCTGATGTGCCAGCAGAAGGAGGAGTAATAACTGGAGTATCTACATGGCATTGGCTGGAGGTGGGTACTGAGTGTATGTGTGCCAAGCATGATGCAAAGCAATTTTATATATGTGATCTAAAAATCTGTGTAAGATATAAGCTATACACCCATTGGCAATAGGCTTAACTTTTGTTAAAAAGAGATGCAGGCCCACCATGGGGTCATTTGGGCCAAGTCACCAAACCGGGGCTGAATTCCCAACCTGATTGTAGTTTGAACGTCCCCAGAAATGTAGCCATCAGGAATTTTCCTATCGCATATACCCCCCCCCCATCCCTTGAGGAAGATGAGGTCATTCAACTACCAAGACCTCGACCCCTCGCTGCTCTCACTCACAGCCCAGGAACGTGTATGGCGTGAGCTCCTAAAACATGACTGCATGCATCCACGCCACACCGCTTGATGTACTGAGCTGTCACTTTTTTTCTGTGCATCCCTGCTGTAGAGAAAGTATTGATAATGTCTCCAAACAAAGGGGCTCTGGAGCAGTTTATTGGAGCACTGATGGGCTGCTCTGGGACTTTGGCCTTCAGTAGGGCTATGAATAAACGTATCTTTCTTAAATATAACAGTGTGTTGATTTACATTTCGCATTAAAAATGCTACTTAAATCTGTATCAACACAGTGATCCTCAGAAGTTGTCCATATGTAACAGTTGATATGAGTCAGGATGAAGTGATTTGCATGGGTTAAAAGTTAACAGGCATAATTAGTTTGTCCTATGGAAGCTGAGTATATTTTTTTCAGAAAATGATTTAAATTAATCATACACTAAGCATTTACTTATATCAGTAGTTCTGTTAGGTAATCTCATTTGGTAATAATAGAAATCTTCTATGGGTCTGATGAAAACACTGATTTGAAAACACTTAGAAAAAGTTAAGGAACTATATAAATTAAGGCATCTTTTTTTTATAGTTTATTTTGGTATCATTAATGTACAATTACATGTGCAATATTATGGTGATTAAACTACCCCCTTCATCAGGTCCCCACCCCACCAACCCCATTACAGTCACTGTCCATCAGCATAGTGAGATGCTATAGAGTCACTACTTGTCTTCTCTGAGTTGTACAGCCCTCCCCGTGCCTCCCTCAACACTGTATCTCCTAGTTGTAATGCGCCTTTTTCCCCCTTGTCCCTCCCTTCCCACCCATCCTACCCAGTCCCTTTCCCTTTGGTAACTATTAGTCCCTTCTTGGGTTCTGTGAGTCTGCTGCTGTTTTGTTCCTTCAGTTTTTTCTTTGTTCTTATACTCCACATATAAGTGAAATCATTTGGTACTTGTTTTTTTCGGCTTGGCTTATTTCACTGAGCATAATACCTTCTAGCTCCATCCGTGTTGTTGCAAATTGTAGGATTTGTTTTCTTCTTATGGCTGTATAATATTCCACTGAGTATATTTTCCACATCTTCTTTATCCATTCATCCACTGATGGACACTTAGGTTGCTTCCATTTCTTGGCTATTGTAAATAGTGCTGCGATAAACATAGGGGTGCATCTGTCTTTTTCAAACTGTGCTGTTGCATTCTTAGGGTAAATTCCAAGGAGTGGGATTCCTGGGTCAAAAGGTATTTCTATTTTGAGTTTTTTGAGGAACCTCCATACTGCTTTCCACAATGGTTGAACTAATTTGCATTCCCACCAGCAGTGTAGGAGGGGTCCCTTTTCTCCACATCCTCGCCAACATTAGTTGTTGTTTGTGTTTTGGATGTTGGCCATCCTCACTGGTGTGAGGTGATATCTCATTGTGGTTTTAATCTGCATTTCTCTGATGATTAGTGATGTGGAGCATCTTTTCATGTGCCTGTGGGCCATCTGAGTTTCATTGTTGGAGAAGTGTCTGTTCATGTCCTCTGCCCATTTCTTAATTGGATTATTTACTTTATGTTTGTTGAGGTGCATGAGTTCTTTCTATATTTTGGATGTCAACCCCTTATCGGATATGTCATTCATGAATATATTCTCCCATACTGTAGGATGTCTTTTTGCTCTACTGATGGTGTCCGTTGCTGTACAGAAGCTTTTCAGCTTGATATAGTCCCACTTGTTATTTTTGCTTTTGTTTTCCTTGCTTGGGGAGATATGTTCATAAAGAAGTCGCTCATGTTTATGTCCAAGAAATTTTTGCCTATGTTTTTTTCTAAGGGTTTATAGTTTCATGACTTGCATTCAGGTCTTTGATCCATTTTGGGTTTACTTTTGTGTATGGGGTTAGACAGTAGTCCAGTTTCATTCTCTTACATGTAGCTGTCCAGTTTTTCCAACACCAGCTGCTGAAGAGGCTATCATCTCCCCATTGTATATCCAAGGTTCCTTTATCAAATATTAATTGACTATATATGTTTGGGTTAATGTTTGGATTTTCTATTCTGTTCCACTGGTCTGTGGGTCTGTTTTTGTGCCAATACCATATTGTCTTGATTACTGTGGCTTTGTAGTAGAGCTTGAAGTCAGGGAGCATAATTCCCCCTGTTTTATTCCTCCTTCTCAGGATTGCTTTGGCTACTTGGGGTCTTTTGTGGTGCCATATGAATTTTAGAATTATGTGTTCGAGGTCATTGAAGAAAGCTGTTGGTAGTTTGATAGGGATTGCGTTGAATCTGTAGATTGCTTTAGGTAGTATAGCCATTTTGACAATATTTATTCTACCTAGCCAAGAGCATGGGATGAATTTCCATTTGTTAGTGTCTTCTTTAATTTCTCTTAGGAGTGTCTTGTAGTTTTCAGAGTATAGGTCTTTCACTTTCTTCGTTAGGTTTATTCCTAGGTATTTTATTCTTTTTGATGCAATTGTGAATGGAATTGTCTTTCTCATTTTTCTTTCTGTTAGTTCATCGTTAGTGTATAGAAAAGCAACAGATTTCTGTGTGTTAATTTTGTATCCTGCAACTTTGCTGAATTCAGATATTAGTTCTAGTAGTTTTGGAGTGGAGTCTTTAGGGTTTTTTATGTACAATATCATGTCATCTGCAAATAGTGACAATTTGACTTCTTCTTTACCAATCTGGATGCCTTGTATTTCTTTGTTTTGTCTGATTGCCGTGGCTAGGACCTCCAGGACTATGTTGAATAACAGTGGAGAGAGTGGGCATCCCTGTCTTGTTCTTGATCTTAGATGAAAAGCTTTCAGCATCTCACTGTTAAGTATGATGTTAGCAGTGGGTTTGTCATATATAGCCTTTATGATGTTGAGGTACTTGCCCTCTATATCCATTTTATTGAGAGTTTTAATCATGAATGGATGCTGAATTTTGTCAAATGCTTTTTCAGCATCTGTGGAGATGATCATGTGGTTTTTGTTCTTCTTTTTGTTGATGTGGTGGATGATGTTGATGGATTTTCAAATGTTGTACCATCCTTGCATCCGTGGGATGAATTCCACTTGATCATGGTGTATGATCCTCTTGATGTATTTTTTAATTCAATTTGCTAATATTGTGTTGAGTATTTTTGCATCTACGTTCATCAGGGATATTGGTATGTAATTTTCCCTTTTGGTGAGGTCTTTGCCCAGTTTTGGTATTAGAGTGATGCTGGCTTCATAGAATGAGTTTGGAAGTATTCCCTCCTCTTCTATTTTTTGGAAAACTTTAAGGAGAATGGGTGTTATTTCTTCTCTATATGTCTGGTAGAATTCAGAGGTGAATCCTTCTGGTCCGGGGGTTTTGTTCTTGGGTAGTCTTTTGATTACCGCTTCAATTTCATTGCTGGTGATTGGTCTGTTTAGTTTTTCTGTTTCTTGTTTGGTCAGTTTTAGAAGGTTGTATTTTTCTAAGAAGTTGTCTATTTCTTCTAGGTTTTCCAGCTTGGTAGCATATAGATTCTCATAGTATTCTCTTATAATTCTTTGTATTTCTGTGGGATCTGTCGTTGTTTTTCCTTTCTCATTTCTGATTCTGTTTATGTGTGTAGATTCTCTTTTTCTCTTAATGAGCCTGGCTAGGGGTTTATCTATTTTGTTTATTTTTTCAAAGAACCAGCTCTTGGTTTTATTGGTTTTTTTCTATTGTTTTATTCTTCTCAATTTTATTTATTTCTTCTCTGATCTTTATTATATCCCTCCTTCTGGTGACTTTGGGCCTCATTTGTTCTTCTTTTTCCAATTTCAGTAATTGTGTCTTTAGACTATTCATTTGGGAATGTTCTTCTTTCTTTAAATAGGCCTGGATTGCAATATACTTTCCTCTTAGAACTGCCTTTGCTGCATCTCATAGAAGTTGTGGCTTTGTGTTGTTGTTGTCATTAGTCTCCATATATTCTTTGATTTCTGTTTTGATTTGGTCATTAACCCATTGATTAATTAGGAGAATGTTGTTAAGTCTCCATGTATTTGTGAGCCTTTTTGATTTCTTTCCAAAATTTAATTCTAATTTAATACCTTTGTGATCTGAGAAGTTGGTTGGTAGAATTTCAATATTTTTGACTTTACTGAGGTTCTTTTTGTGGCCTAGTATGTGGTCTATTCTGGAAAATGTTCCATGTGCACTTGAGAAGAATGTGTATCCTGTTGCTTTTGGGTGTAGAGTTCTGTAGATGTCTGTTAGGTCCATCTGTTCTAGTTTGTTCTTCAGGGCCTCTGTGTCTTTACTTATTCTCTGTCTGGTTGATCTGTCCTTTGGAGTGAGTGGTGTGTTGAAGTCTCCTAAAATGAATGCATTGCTGTCTATTTCCTCCTTTAATTCTGTTAGTATTTGTTTCACATATGCTGTCGCTCCTGTGTTGGGTGCATATATATTTATAATGGTTATATCTTCTTGTTGGACTGACCCCTTTATCATTATGTAATATCCTTCTTTATCTCTTGCTACTTTCTTCGTTTTGAAGTCTATTTTGTCTGATACAAGTACTGCAACACCTGCTTTTTTCTCCTTGTTGTTTGCATGGAGTATCTTTTTCCATCCGTTCACTTTTAGTCTGTGTATATCTTTGGGTTTGAGGTGAGTTTCTTTTAGGCAGCATATAGATGGGTCTTGCTTTTTTATCCATTCTGTTGCTCTGTGTCTTTTGATTGGTGCATTCAGTCCATTTACATTTAGGGTGATTATCTATAGATATGTAGTTATTGCCATTGCTGGCTTTAGATTCGTGGTTACCAAAGGTTCAAGGGTTGATTCTTTACTATCTAACAATCTAACTGACCTTTCTTGTTAAGTTATTGTAAACACAGTCTGATGTTTCTTTATTTCTCTCCCTTCTTATTCCTCCTCCTCCAATCTTTATATACTCGGTGTTTTATTCTTTGCCTTTAGTTAGTATTTGGATGGTCTTCTTTCTTTGCTATGATTTTATTTTCTCTGGTGCCATCTTTTTAGCCTTAGGAGTGCTTCCTTCTAGAGCAGTTCCTTTAAGATATCCTGTAGAGGTGGTTTATGGGAGGCAAATTCTCTCAGCTTTCGCTTGTCTGGAAATTCTTTAATCCCTCCGTCATATTTAAATGATAATCGTGCTGGATACAATATTCTTGGTTCGAGGCCCTTCTGTTTCATTACATTAAATATATCATGCCATTCTCTTCTGGCCCGTAAAGTTTCTGTTGAGAAGTCTGATGGTAGTCTGATGGGTTTTCCTTTGTAGGTGATCTTTTCTCTCTGGCTGCCTTTAATACTCTGTCCTTGTCTTTGATCTTTGCCATATTAATTATTATGTGTCTTGGTGTTGTCTTCCTTGAGTCCCTTATTTTGGGAGATCTGTGGGCTTCCATGATCTGAGAAACTATTTCCTTTCCCAGTTTGGGGAAGTTTTCCCCATTTATGTCTTCAAAGACACTTTCTATCCCTTTTTCTCACTCTTCTTCTTCTGATACTCCTATAATGCGAATATTGTTCCGTTTGGATTGGTCACACTGTTCTCTTAATATTCTTTCATTCCTAGAGATCCTTTTATCTCTCTCTGCCTCAGCTTCTCTGTATTCCTGTTCTCTGATTTCTATTCCATTAACAGCCTCTTGTATCTCGTCCAGTCTGCTGCTAAGCCCATCGATGGCTTGTCTCATTTCTGCATTATCTTTCCTCACTTCCCTCACTTCCTCCCTCAGCTCTTGCATATTTCTCTGTAGATCCATCAGCATGGTTATGACTTTTATTCTGAATTCTTTTTCAAGAAGATTGTGCATTTACATCCCTTCAGTCTCCCTTTGTGGTGTTGTCTGGGTCTGGGTGAGCTTGGTCTGTACCATATTCCTCTGTCTTTTCATGGTGATAGAAGTGGTCCCTGGTAGGTGCCACGTATGTCATCTGGGCTCTTTAAGACTTTAAAAAAAAAAGGAAGAGAAAGAAAAGGAAAAAAAGAAACAAAGAAAAGAAAAGGAAAAAAAACGCTCACCAGGAGTAGATTCTGTAAGAATGCTGTAGGTGGTGCTGTTGCTCCACTATTTCGCAGCCACGGCCGCACAGCTCCGCAGGGCCCTTTGTAGCTCTGGCTGGGGCGGGAACAAAATGGGAGGCTGTTGTTCTCTATGTGAAGTTTCAGTGCGGCTACTTTTTCCCAGTCGCCAGCCAAGGGGTCCGAAATTCCTCAGGAACTCCCAGCCTGCTGGGCCGAGTGTGCTGGGATGATCCTCGGCCCTTGCCTCTTTAAGACCGCCAAAAAAAGTGCATGCTTTTCTTTTGTCCCACGGAGCCTGCTGCAAGGACCCGGGCACGTTCCCAGCTCAAAACCTGCACCTTCTGCCTCTCCAATATCCAGTACACCATGCAATGTGTGTCAGCGCTCCCGGCGCAGATCACCAGGGCTGGTTATTTCGCGGGTCTGTACTTCCACTCCCTCCCGGCTCTGAATCCTCTCCTCCCACCAGTGCGCTGGGTTGGGGGAGTGCTCAGGTCCCGCCAGGTCGCGGCTCTGTATCTTACCCACCTCGCGGGGTGCCAGGTCCTCTCAGGTGCAGATGTAGGCTGTGCATTGTCCTGTATATTCTGGTCGCTCTTTTAGGAATAGTTGTATTTGCTGTATTTTCATAGATATATATGGTTTTGGGAGGAGATTTCCACCGCCCTGCTCACGCCGCCATCTTCCCAGAACTCAAGGCATCTTTTAAACGTTGGTGTGCTTGTCCTTTGCATATTTCATTGAGATGTGGTAAACATACCAGGCTTTACAAATGATTTCAGTCCATCCTCAGACACCCTAATATTTCTGTCTATGCACACACATGTACACACACATATATACTTATAAATGTGGTCATCGTTGTTATGCCCATTTTACAGAGAAAGAAACTGAGGTTTCAGACTACTCAATAATTTGCTCACGCTCACCCAATATCCACAAGTCAGAAGTAGAATTCACATCCAGGTAGTTTCAGTCTTGAGCCCAAACTCTCAGCACCATACCATGATGCCTTTCGTTTTCCAGGTACACTGACAGTATGTTTTATCTTCGGAATAGCTGGGTGAGCCGGGTCCTACTGAGCAGACTTTAGGCAGAAACCGTCAGCAACACAGAGGCAGACAGAACTGCACAGCCACCCAGCTAAGAGGAGGGGCTGGTGGGCACCAACCTTCTCTGGCCTGTGCGCCTCCCGTCTGCTGGGCCAGGGAGGCCTGTGCCCTCACCCGGTTCTACCGCAGGAGTAGTGAGTGGAAAACTGGTCTTTCTCTGCAGGGATGTGCCTTGAGCATGCTTTCATTCAAAATTTTGCTTTTACTTAGAGGATCGACTCAGTAGTGGGCCTTAACCAATGATAACAATTTTCTTCCTGATATTCTGACTCCTGTGACCTGAAATTAAGTGTACAGTGTGCAGTTGCCTAGTAGGGGGCACATGTCCTTGCTGGGGGACCAGCATGGGATGTGTTGTTAGGAACCACAGTCCCTCTGGTCTGGACCTCATGGCCCCAATCCTTGGCTTCCTGAAAGGGCTCAGTTTGAGGGAGTGTTTGTTCCTTCCACCTGCCTGTGTCTGATGCATTCCCGGTGCCACCATGGCAGCTGACTTCTCCTCACCAGCCCTCTGTCTCCACCAGCACCGGACCACAGAGACCGCACGGTGCCTGAATGACTGGAAGTAGCAGCTCTTCATCCTCAGCTCAGAATGGAAATACGACTCTTCCTTCCTCCTTTCTCTGTCTACACTGAAGTTCTTTTACGTTATATAGAGCACGTTTGAGTTTTTATCAACATGTGTGTTGAATGATACTTAGAATTATTTTTAAATAAATGGGTTTCTACATTTTAGGTATCAGATTTGGTAATAATTTTGAATTATGACAGAGCAGTAGAAGCTTTTGCCAAAGGTGGTAACCTGACACTTGGAGGGAATTTTACTGTGGCAGTTGGACCCTTGGGAAGGTGAGTACCTTAAAAAACTCAACAGCTGCCGGGTAGAAAGTACATATTGCTTTACATTAAGAGGAAACTCAAATTAAAATTAAACAAATTTATGATTTATATATCTCCCAGAGAGTTTGAGGTTGCTTACAAATAAGAAATTCATAAAACATAGGTAGTGGGATATAATGAGAAAATTTGGAACTAACACACACAGAGTAAATGTTTCAGAAATGCAGGACACTGTACCCACTGGAATTGACCATGAAATTTACCTCTAAGTTGTGATGTGGCAGTCAGTTACATCCAGTTAACCGATAAAGGGAAGCATTGATCAGGAAAGCAGCTTTTTTCCAAACAAAATTGTGAATAGTTGAAGCATTCACAGGAATGACATTTGTAATACTTATGGCTTATTTTCCTTCCAAGAATGATGAGCTATTCTTGGGTTAATTGAACAATTTAGAAATATTTCAAACCCAGACTGCTTGTAGAAGTTATACCATAAAATTATCTGAAAGGGTTTCTAAATTCCTTGAAAATACTCAGTGTGAAAAGAAACCAGTACTATTT
The DNA here is from genome assembly GCA_032199065.1 of Smutsia gigantea. Lineage (NCBI taxonomy): Eukaryota > Metazoa > Chordata > Mammalia > Pholidota > Manidae > Smutsia > Smutsia gigantea. The sequence continues at coordinate 59,519 of JAVSCE010017987.1, forward strand.
AGAACTACTGAGGTGTGTTCCCATTTTAAGAAGGAAAGATGAACTTGGAGGTGTCCGCGTGCATGGGGTCCCTGCATTGCAACCCTTGGTACTATGATGCACGTCCTCCCCATGAGCGGCCCTCCAGGCTGCCTTACACCATGTGGCTCAAGCCTCCAGGAGGGGAGCTGTGAGGACAGAGGACGATCTGGCTGTTAGTCCAGGCTGTTCAGGGTCTGAGGTGCATAGCCTCTGATGGCTGTCACGCCACCTCCTGTTCTGTAGGAATTTAGAAGGAAACGTCGCACTGAGAAGCTCTGCTGCGGTCTTTACATACTGCAAGTCAAGAGGGCTCTTCGCTGGCCTCTCTTTAGAGGGCAGCTGTTTGATTGAAAGGAAAGAAGCTAATCGGAAGTAAGTGCCAGTTTAATTGTTTTGAAGAAACTAATGAGAAAACAGTGTTTCGTGGATTCACATAGTTCTAAAGGGTTCACAGAGTGCCTTTATATGTTCCCTGTTAGTGCCACAATGTGACTCTAAGTGTACATTTACCTAAAAATTCAGCATAAAGTATGTACATAGAGAAAATTTAGACAATAAAAATAATTAAAAGGAAGAAAAAGGCATTCTACTCCTTTAGGATGAACACCACTCCCATTTTGCTTTATTGCCTGACAGTATTTCCTAAGCGTAATTTTCCTGTTTTGCCGTATATGATTGTTGTCACATAGGTTCCATTGTAAATCCTATTTGTCCACCCAGCATTATAAGAGCCATAGACATAAGTTAATGACTACATATACTCTATTACTGGATACATCCACCAAGCATGTATTTCAAACATTTGGAGACACACCAGTTACAACTTGGGGTCAATCAAAATGTTTCTTATTTTGAGAGGCTTCCTATTCTTTTGCTCTGTCTTCCATAAAGTAGAGATCAATTTTGACTGTAGAAAAGGACGTGCAAGTTTCCTACCAAGCAAAGAGGAACTTCCATGTGTAATGGGCATCTTCTAATTTCCCTCAAAACCCCTCTCAAAAATTTTCACTAAAATGTGTCTAATGGCCCAGAAACAGTTTTGAAAAGCTAAGAGTGAAGATGGGCTACTCCCAGACCCGGCAGAAGTTCCTCTGGTTGTGAGCCGGCTCCTGCTGTTGGCCCCAGGCAGACCCGCACTCAGGAGAAATGGGTGCAGGAGCTCGCTGTACCAGTTCACTCACACTCAGGAGCACGTTTGACAATATTAAACATAAACAACTGGGCCGCAGGAGGAATGAGGAAAACAAAGGGTTGAGGAATGCATCATCTTGCAAAGTTGAGAGATGTTCTTACTCCTGCTTTTGTTAATTTGAGAAATTTAAGAATGCTTTTAGAAATGTCCAATTCTAGGCCTTTGGAAAATTTTCCCACTAAAGTTCACCCAAATCCTGGATAAACTAAAACAAATATGCTTCTTAACTGCAGGGCTTCCAAACATGTAAGAAAAATTTTTATGTAATTTTGATACAAATAAACATTATAAAGGTACTACAAAGCCATATATATTGGCACCATCTTTATAAGAAGCTTAAAAAGCAAAAATATATGAAAATGTATGTGATGGTACTTGCATAAGTGTTGATATATGTGTATGTGTGTGTTTGTGTATGTGCTGCACTTTTTACACTTGCAGAAAGGGTGTGCATACCAGCCTGTTTGTGTTGGCTGCCTCTAGAAGTGAGCTTGGTGGGGCTCAATGTAGGGTTTATGCATGGATTATGACTCACAGTTAGGATTTGAATAGTTTATATGAAGTACTACATATGAGTAAATACACACAGATGTGTGTCCTATGTCTAACTCTAAAAAAGATGTTTGTCAAAGAAATGTTCTTAACTGGATATTTCTTATTAGATTTTATTGCCAAGATATTCGAGCTTATGATATTTTATTTGGAGACATACCACGGCCTGCTCAAGCAGAAGATCTGTATGAAATTCTTGATTCCTTTACTGAAAAGTATGAGAGTGAAGCACAGCGAATCAATGCAAGAAAAGCAGCTCGGGAACAAAAGAAGGCTTCTGTAATGTTTGGTTTTTCTTTTCTTAATGGTCGCAAGGAATCTCTTTATCTAGAATATTCTGTCTTTGATCCCAAGTTCCTAATAACCCACTAAACTTCCCTTGTCATCTCATTTACATAACGTTCTTGTGAAATGTCATTATATAGATTTCAAGGAGCAACAGTTTGTTTTCCATGATTGCATTTCTCCAAGGATAGAACTTTGTAGTATTCAGGGTAACACTAACTCTCCAGGCACCTGGTTCAGCCAGATGCTCAAACCCGTCAGGGCTGCTGGAAGCTGGGGTAGAATCCAGGTGCTCTGCCCCGGGCTCCAGGGGGTGCTGAGCCTTCACCTCATTCCTGGACCTGCCCACTTGGGAGGTGCCTGGATGAGGCCAGTGTCCCTACAGCAGGGCGCCCTGTCAGCGTTTGCCTGGTGTCCTCCAGGTCAGCTAATATGGCCCAAAGCAGTACCCATGAGCATTCAGGGGGCTACATGAATAAGCTCCTAGGATAAAATTTGCCCCAAGTGCTTATTAAAAGTAAAAAAGGCCTTATATGCTCCTCAGTAAAAATATGGTTTTATAATTATGTACTTTTTTTGAACCTCCCAGGCTAAAGATTCACCTCCAAACCCACTGAGACCACAGCAGCCATCTGCACAAGTCCAGCGGAGCTCTGCCTCTCAGAGTAAGTATTTTTGTTGCAATTCAAATATAATTATAATTAGGCAATTATTAAATATTATTGTCAAGAAATCAATCTACACTGTTAAACTTCAGAGTGAAATAGAAGAACTAATAATAGGTTTTAAAGAGAGAAAAATAAATGCTTGGTCTTTTAAATACATAGACAAATTCTCATTGCTGTAGTTTGTGAATTTATATTCTCATTCAGAAGGTGCTGTCTCCAGTTTATAAAAATACTTATATTTAAAGTTTTTCTTTTATTTTCTTTGTCATTTCTTCCAAAGACTGTTATCCTGCTGACTTGAAATGGGAACAGAATAAGCCCATTTTTCTTACTTACACATTTTATATATTTCCTAATATTAAATTTCCTATATATTTGTGGGCGCTCAGGGTTCCATGACATGGTTTCAAAGTAGACTGAATTCATGAAGTGCCAGGTTTGGGCCTTTATTCACCTCCATCCGTTTTTAGGACCGTCGCTCTGGGATCCTGTTTGTCATACAGAGGTTACTAGAAAGCAGCAGTTTATCAAAATAGGTGATGTTTCGTACAAAGGTTACTATTCCGTGGCAGGCCCCGTGCCGTGGCTCTGCGAGTGCACTGCCCGTCCCCTCCCATCTCTGCCCGTCCCCCAGGCCCCACAGGTCCCCTCCCATCCCCGCCCATCCCCCCGTCCCCCAGGTCTTCTCCCATCTGTTTTGCCAATGGGTTTCAGCCCCAGACAAGTTCGCTATGGATTCAATGTGACCAAATAAATTGACAGCAAAACGTTTTCTGGGGTGAAAGGGTTTATTCCTCGGCTTGTTCTCCTGGCTGTAGTAGGTCCAGCACTAGCGTCTCTGCCTCGGCCCAGAGCACTGGGCTGAGCTCTCTATATAGCACAATAGCTTATTGCCTAAAGGTGTGGAAGCCGTAGCCTAGCAACAGGCCAGTTACATCATCAGGTGGTTTAAGTTCAGTCAGGATCCTGGCCATAGGAACCCCAACTTCCCCACACCATCCCGGCCCATCCCCCAGGTCCCCCATGTCCCCACCTGTCCCCCAGGGCCACCGCCATGTCCCCTCCCATCCCTGCATGTCCCCCAGGTCCCCCACGCCCCTCTCCGTCCCTGCCCACGCCCAGGTCCCCACCTCTTCCCACGCTCCCGCCCCCAGGCCCGCTCAGCGTGCATGCGCTTTTGGGAGCATTTCCCACTTTGCTCTCACGCTCACGTGTTTCCCCTTACCACGTCTCATCCCAAGTTTGAACACCAGTTTCTGATTCAATAGAAGGAAAGTGTAAAACTGGCATCTTTTTCACCTTTTATTTTATATCTAACCTATTCCTAAGTTCTTATTAAAAACTAAGCCTTAATTTTTAGTTTCAAGTATGTGCACATATGGTTTTATATACACGCAAATGTGGCTCAGATAAGTGGGCTTGCGTGCACTGCTTCCTTGTGCAGAGAGCCGCCCTCCGTCTCGTCTCTCCTGCTTACCTCCACAGCACCCTTGTCCCTGCCACTCCTGGAAACCCCTGAGAAAAGGGGGCCAGCTTGCATGTTTCTGTCTGGTCCACGAAGTGCGCACACAGGCACTTGGATGCACATATATATACACGTGGGCAGAATATTTTTTGTTTCACAAAAGTGCTGTCATACTGTACATGCTTTATGTGTGTTTTGTTTGTTTTGCTCAGTAACACTCCTTGGAAATCCCTGAGTCAACTGGTATAGCTCTATTTAATTATTTTAATGGCTATTTAATATTTCGTGGTGTAGGTGAACATATTTTATTCAGCCACTCTCCTGTTAATAGGTATTAACTTTACTTCATTTTTTTTTCCATGCCTAACAGTGCCACAATTACCATCTTTCTAAATTAATGTACTTGCAAATGGTACTGTTTCTATTTTTTGTAGATAATTACCAGGAATGAACATGATAGGTCAAAGGATACATTTTTAAAATTTTAACTGATTTGGTAGATTGCTTTGTAAAGGCTTTTACTACTGCAGAGCCTCATCAGCCACTCCTCACTATAACACTTCCCACCACGTACATTCCCCACCATGTACGTTCCCACCATAGACGCTCCCCACCACAGGCATTCCCCTCCACTATTAGTGTTGGAGTGTTTTGAAGTGTTTGCAAGTCTGAGAGTTGGTTATTTTTCCTTGTTAAATGGATTGTGTTTGCCCCTGCCTATTATTACTGATTAAACAGTTTTTCATACCTTATTGGTGTTCTGGATTTAATCTTTTCGGAAAAGCCTCTTCATTTCAATTGTCCATTTTTTTCCTATTGGGATAGTTGCTGTCTTTTCAATATGTAGAAATGCTCTGTATATTAAGGATTTTGTCTGTTTTGGGGTTTGTAGTTTTTTTCTACATGTATCATTAGTCTGTTGATCTTGTTTTTCATGCACAGCCATCCCCTCTCATCTTGCAGGGGACATGGTCCAAGAACCCTGTGGATGCCTAAAACCGTGGATACTACCAAACTCTAGATAATACTGTTTTCTTCTATAACATCTACCTATGATAAAGTTTAATTTATAAATCAGGCACAGTAAGAGATCAACAATAATAATAAAACAGAATAATTATAACAATATACTGTAACAAAAGTTCCATGGGTATGGTCTCTCTCTCTCAAAATATCTTTATTGTACTATACTCGCCCTTCTTGTGATGATGCAAAATGATAACACGCCTCCATGATGAGATGCAGTGAGGTGGATGACGTGGGCACATGACTCAGTTTAGGTGCCACTAACCTCCTGACAACAGGTCAGAAGTAGGATCGTGTGATTTTGCACTGAGGTTGACCACAGGTTTGGAAACTGCAAACTCTCAAATAAGGAAGGGCTAGCATACTTTACCATATGAAAGTTTTACTTTTTAACGTAAAAATATGTCCATCATCTAATAGGTTTTGCATTTTGTAGTCATAGTTAAGGTCTTCCACCTCCTCTCTGAGGTTGTATTCATTGTCTACTAGGTTTTCTTTCAGTTGCTGGACACTTATTCTTCATATACTTTAAGACCATTTTACTAATACTGCCTTCCTCCCCCAGTGAGAAATTCTAATTAAAATAATGTTAGGGGTTTATATTAATTCTATTATTTTTGGATATTAATTAAATAACATTACATGTGTAGATTAATTTGGCTTGTACTTTATGCTTTCCATTTGTGAAGGTATTATTTTATGTCTTTCCTAACATTTCATGTTTCTGTGTTTTTCTTATTAAATTTGTTCCTCAATACTTTGTAATTTTGGTTTAGTGTGGTGAGTGGAATGAACGTCCCCCTTTCTATTTCAGAGTGTTTATTTTTATAGTTTAGAAAGTCTTAGCTTATATATATTTTGTCCTATATCTGGTCACCTACCCCAAATCTCTTATTTCTAGTCAGTTTTTAAAAAATAGATTCTCTTGTGGTATCTGCACCCTCTCCCTGACCCTGCCATATTTATTTCTATTCCTCATGTTTGTAAATGTCTTAGGCCAACGGCCTTCATGTGGTGTAGAGCTGTCCCTAGTGGTGCACAGAGATTAACAGAGGGCAGTGGGGTGGACACAACCTAAGAGACCCTTTCCAGATCTCTGGACCCCTCCTCTGGGGTGTGACATGCAGACAACCCTCCCTGCATCCTGTCCTTCCACAATGGCTTTTTTTCGCACTTGAATGAGAAAAGCAAACCCTCAAACCTGTCCTGAATCAAACTGTGCTACACTGTCTCCAAACTGTAAGAACGAAGATCCAGTCTGACATTTGGATGCTGACATTGGAGTCATAGTGAAGGGTTCTGATGAGTAGCAAATGCCTCTGTAGGTCAGGTGATATTTGTTTCTTTGCTTTCAGCAAAATCAAAGAGGAACCTAATGGAAATGCCTAAATTTATAATAAGAATAGTACATAATATTATCATTATATATTAATTATTTTAATAAATCACATAGCTATCACCAAAAGAAAAATGTGTAGAAGTGTTATTTTATAGATAATATTATTGCTTTATGATACATTACTGTGATTTTCTTAATCTCGATCTCAAAAGGAATATAAAAGAATTCTACAACAGTGCTGTAAAATAGCTTGTTCTAGCTCCCTCTAGTTTTTATAACCAGCTTTCTTAGCACCTATTTCTTTTAAAAAACACTGAAGTACATTTTGATGTTGAACCTATGTCTTTCTAGAAATAGTCATCCTGTGTACATGAATTAATTTTAAAAAGTATTCAGTCTATTGAAATGTATTTCAAATGACATTTTACTTTCATGTCTAGTAATTTAACAAATTCATACTGTACTTAAGATTTTTGCCAGTTGTATACTAACAATCATTGCAGTGATCACTCAGTCTATAAGAAACCATCTAATAGAGACTTGTGATTACTTAAAATTTCAAAATTAAATTTATGTACAAATTGTTGTATAGAAAGTGTTACATACAAGTATAATATTTATACATTAGTATACAATCTTTGGGACACATGGAATGGAATTACGGTTTGAAGATTAAGATTCAGCATTACATAATTTCTCTTGTAAAACAGCCTGTTGATTTTCTTTAATGAATGGTGGTGGGTTCCAGATCACTGTATTTAGATTCTTTCATCCACAAAAGGACAAAGATGATTATTTAATCTGAATAGTTGATATTGAAATATGCTAAAAAATATACACTTTACAACTTTTAAGGTTATGTTGAACAAGTTTAGGTGTCAAAACATACACAAGTGAATGCTTGTTTAAAAATTATTTTAAGGGTTAAGCAGGCACAAATGTTTGCAAAGCACTGGCTGGGGGTTATAAGCTTTATGTGCTCAGGTATTTTATGAATGTTTCTGGAAAAGATGTGTTTTCCATGAATGTGTACCACAAGGCCATGAGGTGTAGTTTATATGGTTAATGGTACTGATGTCAGACACTGAAATACCCATCTCCTGTTCGGTGTATTTTCTGTTTTTTTTTTCAGGTGTTCCTCTTAATTTAAAGCCTGACAAAATATTGCTTTGTTTATCAATTGTAGTGATGCAAAATATTTGCTTAGCAAGGGCAAGATTTGGCATTCCTGGGTAATTTATGTACTGTATGCTATTATGTTTTCTAAACCTTCCCCCTCTTTTTTTTTTTTTTCAGGTAACAGAAACAAATATAAGCTCTATCCTGAACTTTCCAGCTATCATGAGAGAGTCGGTAAATATAAATATCTATATGTTAAAGATGACTCACATCCATCTTATAATTACAAGCCTTCTGATTAACTTGGCAGGTTGTGAAAATCTCTGGGAGTATTCAGCACCCTTTGTTTGAGTGACAGAATAGCCACATTATTCTGAGACATCGTTTTAAACACACCCTGCTGCTGTTCTTTGCTTGCTTTTCCTCTGAGGTCCTGCAAGTGGTGGGAGCCCAGGGACCAGTGCTGCATGCCAGGCCCACCAGAGACAGACCACAGGACCTTTTAAAGCCTGTGACTAGGAATAGAATGGCAGGATTTGTTAATTGTGAATTACAACTTAATCCTTATTGCTTTTTCTCTGGGTTTTGGCCCCATGAATATTTTTATATTTTTTATTTTTCACGTTCAAATACTTTGCTGTCATTGTGAACTACTTTGTGAAACTTACTAGGATTTCCCATAATAAAAGTAGCCCTTCAACCTATCTTAACCTATCTTACTTCAGTGTTCTTTAGAAAATGTTCTTCAAAAGAATTAAGCAATTATTTAATGCGTGAGTGGCCACAAACCAAGGACAAAAGGCAAACAGTTGTAAATCGCCTGTTTATTTTTCACATCTTTTGTCACTGGAGTCACAGTAGCATTTGTTTTGAGTTAATAAACTCTTGGAGAATTGCCCGTTTCATGTAAATAGAATGTCAAGGTAACTAGGCACCGGTTTTTTTTAATTTATGGAACTATTTCAAAAACACCTCTTTAGCAGAGTGTCCTGAACAGAAGTCAGCGTTTTCCTTATGGAGTGGAGCCCCTGGCTTCCCCTGTTTGGAGCACATTTCTGGCTGGCGTTTTCTGGCGGCAGCTGCAGGCCTGGCGGGATCCCAGTGCCGAGCTGAGTGACGGCCTGCGGCTCGCATGGGGCAGTGCCCTGAAGGCCCAGAGAGCTCGGAGGGTCTGATCGCGGACTATGCGGTCACGGTCAGGATTGTGAGATTGTCAGAAGTGTGACCTTCGGGGCAAAAGTGATTTTTATAGGAAGTAGCACATGCATCTCAATTTCTATATGATGGTTTTGCACCCATAAGACTGCGTAGCTCTGCGGGGAAGGGAGTCCCCTTCCTGGAGCAAATTCCCCTATGAATCCGGTGAAACCGAAGTAAGGCAAGGGGAAGGGCGGGCTGGGAGAAACCGAGGAGGCCCGGCTCCATGCGCTCCCCAGGCCCTTTCTCCCCGTCCCGGCTCTGTTCTTCCGCCCTCCCGGGAGCTCTGTGCCTGTTACTACCAGATGGAGGGGAGGCGAGAGGGGCCAGAGGCTGCAGCGAGAGCCCCTGTGCACTGTAGACGGGAGGGCCAGGCGGGAGGCTGGGAATCCTCCCGTTTACCCAGCAGACCATTAGGACGGAACCTGCACGCAGGGTCTGTGGTGAAAGAGGCCCTGAAACCACGAGGTCCACGGAAGAGCCGGGCCCGGTGAGGGGCCCGGCAGGGACCCTCAGGGACAGGGACGCGGGGCTGTGAGCCCCGGGTGCCCCTCCTCCCGGGCTTCCCCAGTGTCTGCCCGTGGCCCAGTGCCTGAGAAGTACCTCCTGAAATAATCATTAGGAACAATGGCCCGAGTGGGCTCTGCAAACAGGCCCAGAGGCCGTGTGGCCCAAGGAAATTCCACCTGCCCCGTTGATTGGTCGGATTTCTGCATTTATATTTCAGGGTAGGACAAGTTAAGTTGTACCAGCAGTAGGTACTACGTACATATTAATTTATTTTAGACCTTCTTTGCAAATACAAGAGACTTTGAAGAAAAAAAAATGAAAGGGAAGATTGAAAGTCTATTTTTAAAATAAACTTTTCTTTACCCTCCTGTGCTTTATAAAAAGCCAGTTAAACTCTTGCCAAGGACTCCCTCCCATCCAGGGGCCGCCCTTGCAGAGAGAAGCCCCCACCTGCAGGCGAGCCTGCACCGCCCGGCAGGATGCCCACGTGGACACAGTGGGCAGAGTGGGGCACCAGGGCGACCTACCTCCTAGAGGCACGACAGCCCAATTTACTGGGCGTATCAGGCACGCTATCCATCCTGGTGGTTAGAAGCACAGAAATGTGAACAGCCACGAGGCCTAGGGAAAAATGTGCCGATGAGACAGCAAAATGCATGTGACCTGGGATCTTCAAAACCAGGGCCCACAGATGTCTTCAAATGGGATCTTTTATGATACAACCATGAGCTGTATCAGCTTCTAACCTCTGTAACTTACAGAAGCCATCATGACTATTAAAGATGTAGATAATATTATCTTGTAGATCATTCAAAATTAGAACAGTTAAAACCACAAGTAGCTGCTAAATACACAGCTAAGTATACAGCACACAATTTGACTTGTGTGGATTTAGGAAATGTCATTACTGAACATTTGCTCTTTTCATAGAAAAAAAGCACAAATTTAATAATGTGATGAAAGTCACAGACCGTCTGTGGTGTGTTCGTCAGCTGCCAAGACATGAAAATGCCACACCCCGAGTCTTTATATCTCACCTATACATACTCCCAGGTTTTCCCATTTAAGAAAGTGAGTAATTTAAACACTTTTTCTTGTTTTAGGCAGTTTGAATCTACCCATAGAAGTGACAGCACTGTACTCTTTCGAAGGACAACAGCCAGGGGATCTGAATTTTCAAGCTGGAGACAGAATCACAGTTATATCAAAAACAGATTCAGATTTTGATTGGTGGGAAGGAAAGCTTCGAGGTCAAACTGGCATTTTTCCAGCCAACTATGTTACCATAAATTAAAGTTTATATCATATTCTTCTTTGAGAATTACAAAAAAAATTCTCCACTGACAGGATTTCCTATCCAATTAAGCAGTGTTTAAGTTTTAAGATACTTGTTTATTCCATAAACTTCAGTCCAGAATGTACAAGATTTTGTCTTTCTCTCTTCATACTAAATGGGTACCTTATATATGTTTAAATGCTTTTACTAATTTTATCACATACACTTTTTAATAATTAATATCTCCCCATTTATGTGGTCTTGGGTCTTTTGTGTTCATTTTCTATTATCACTAAATATTTGATTTGGGTGTATAAATGGCAACCGTGTATTTCAACTGGAGAATCTTAAGGGTACCAAGCATGAATCCAATTCATACACTATTTGCAAAGTGACTGGAGAAGAAGGATAATAAGAATCCTTAAAAGTTACCTTCATAATCTTCAAAAATTGCATATATAACACTTATTGTAGAAACACGCTATTAGAAAAAAGTTCAACTACTCTGCATTTAAAAAAGATGACCTCTGTTAACATGTCTTCTGTATAAGGTTATGTTTGCTCATTTCTAGCAGTGGAATCAACTTTTGTTGACATGGTTCAGTTGTCCCTAAATAAATGTTCTTAAATGCTAAGTTAATGTTTTGATTTTGTTTTTCTCATTTTCTTTTTGTAACATAAGCAGAGGTCTTCTGACTGGTCTGCAGGTTAAAACCCACCTTTCTGACTGGGCTTCTTAGCTTAAATTTCTCTTTCAGTTTTATTATAATTGACAAATAAAATGCTAAAATATTTAAAGGCTACAGTATGATAGTTTGATGTGCACATGCATGGTGACAGGATGCCCAGTGAGTGAACATCATCTCACATAGTTACCATTCTTTTTCCTTTGGCGATGTTAGAAAAAGCATAAAACCTGTATGTGATTTATTCCCACCAGGAGGTTTAAAAGTTTTAGCAGTAAGGTATTGACAAAAGGCTTCATGGTAAAATATATGCCAGGAAGCTGCTCCAGCTGTGAGTGGGGGGAGGAGGGGGCAGGGAATTGATAAGGAATGGGCTGTACCTATTTGGGAAATGAAAGAAGTTTTAAACCAGCCAATAAAATTAAGACAAATATAAGGATGTAAGGGAAAGCCTAAAATGGATATAACTTGCTTAGGTGATGTCAGGGGAAGAATGTGAACCCTGTAGTATTCAGCCAATGAGGAACCAGGGGAGGGACTCGTGTGCCAGGGAATAAATTACTTGGGCCAACTACCCCAGGTGTGCCTGCTCACCATACACCTTATCTTGCAAGACCACTATTAAAGCCTTGCTCCACTGTTCTCTTTGTCTCGGTGTCCACTTACTGAGTTTGGACCAGTGAGTGTGTTTCTCACAGGTGAGAACGCTTAAATTCTACTGTCTCAGCAAATTTCAATTACACAATACAGTACTACGCATAGTCATCATGCTCTGCAGCAGGGGCCCCAAAGCTTTCTCCTCTTATAAATGGAAATTTGTGGCCTTTGACCAATTTAAACATTCCTCATAGAAGTGAGACTGTACAGAATTCATCTTTCTCTGACTGACTTGCTCAGAATGATGCCCTCGAGGCCTGTGCACACTGCTGCAAATGTCTCAGAGGCAATCATCGTCCTGAGTTTGCTGTCTGTTGGTTACATGGATTCCCTTACGTCTTTATGATGTGTGTATGTGTCCCTAAGCACTGCGTGGTACAGCCTTGCATGCTTGTAAGCTTACACAATTTAAACATTTAAACTTATAAAAATGATAGTTCATTCATTTGCAGTGAAATTATCCTAAACTATTAGGTATATATTCAAGAAATAAGTGAAGATTTTCAGCAGGAAGTTGATACAGTAGGAGAGAACTATATGGAAAATTTCAAATTGAAAATAAGCCAAGAAGACAGTGGACTTAACAGTGATTTAGACAGAGCAAAGAGAATACCTGAACTGAAGGCAGGACTGAAGCACAGGGAGTTGAAGGCGTTGGAATACAGGAGAGACCTGTCTGCCTGCTCGTTGTCCCAAAACGCAGCGTGTGCGTCCAAGACTGGTACACCCTCCACCAGCGAGGCCGGCAGTTCTCCTGAGCAGGTCATCCATTCCTTTACTTTCACATGGGAACTTGATAAGCAACTTGACCATCTCTTGACTATTAAAAAGACCTAATATTTTTTAGTGGGATTGTGTTAGTTCAGAAATTAACGTAAAGAAAATTGGCATCCTTATGATGTTCTGTGTCCAAGCAAGGATAAAGGACGTCCTTTCTATTTGTTCAAGTCTAATTTTGTTGTTTTTAGTAGTGTATTAAAGTTTTCTCACATATAATTTGCATATTTCTTGTTAAGTTTATTTCTTGACACTGTCATTTTTGTGGATATTTTAATTTGCTATCTCCTACTTTAAACATAGCTCCTACGCCACATACTGCATTTGCTTACATGCCTCCCTTTACCAGAGGCCCCTGAAGGCCCAATTCTTGTTCAACTTCATGTTTTCAGTGCCTAGCAAAATGCTGTTATTGAATGAATTTCTATTTCTCAATTGAGAATAGAAGACAGGAAAATTAAGCAGTTTTCCAAGGGTCACACACTCTTAAAAAAAACTAAAAACATATTCTTCTGAGTTTATAGAAATATTTTCTATTTGTTGGAATCATACTAAATCCTCCAACCATTATTTGTATATCGTTAGATGTTTGTTTTACATTTTAGACTTCACGAATAGTCGACTTCTGTGAAAAAATAGAAATATTTCCTCATCCAAAATGCTTATGAGCATTTCTTCAGTATTATCCACTATTTAGAAACTTTGTTAAGGGTTTCACTTAAAATACTTTAAAAAATACTTTTAAAAAGCTTTTAGGCACCATTTTAATTTTGTGCTTGCTATCTATAGTTCAAACCATGTTTTTCCCATGCCGTTCTTCAATTTCAGTTTCCTCGATTTCTTGCGTATTTAATTCCCAGGCTAATCCAGGGTCACACTGAGTTGGTGAAGAGTTTGGGACTCAACACTGTGCTGCCACAGCACAGCTGCTCTCAACGGTTCCTCATCTTTATGCAGATCCACCTTGATTTTGTTTGAAGGTGGCTTCAGCCTACAACTTCTGGAGGCCAGGCTGCAGGGTTTCCTGAAAACATTTCCAACGAAGGAACAAACTCACCTGGCCGTTAGGGACAGAGGACAGCCGGCTGCCTGCTGGCACTCTGCTGGGAAAGTCACAACAGCCCGTCCAAGGGCTCAGGCCAAGGGTGTGCTTTCCATACCAGAAGGCGGATTGCTCTGCATGGAAATGGGGCACATTTTAAATATGTCACAGGGAATTATTAGATGGTCACTCTTGCCAAAAGTTTGAGAGGTGAATATTGGCCATGGTTCTGTGGGCAGTGTGCTTTGGGGAGTTCGGCCACCACACATGTGCTTGCAAGTTACCCACAGGGCCTTGCTCAGAGTTCATTCACCCTGCCTCACCTGACAATGCTTGGCCGGACTCCAAGGGGACAGAGCAGGGCCAGGCATCTGGTGCCAAGAGGTGTTGAGTTCTAGCTCCTGGCTCTTTGCTGGGACTGCACTAGACTTCACTCAACTTCTGTAGAATGAGTGCACACTGATTTCTAGGCAAAGGTAATGCACAGATTTCTTTTTAAGCTAAATTGTTATCTTTTACAATAGCAATTGTTTCATTGATATTGGTGATGGGTGAAATATTTAGTTGCAATATTAATCTGCTTTTTGGAAACAGTTTCAGGTGTTAATTCTGCATTTTCCTCCCTACCTTCCTTCCTCCTCACCTTCTTTATTATGATTTTCTGTTTTCTTTTGTGTTCCTAATCATTGAATGAGCTAGGGTTTCCAGTGAGTGTTTTCTAGAACTTCCTGGGAAGTTGGAGAAGGCCTCATTGTTCACTGCGCAGTAATCAGAGTGCAAAGCCCTGTGGCTCTCTTCTGCCACAGAAAGACTGCTCCCTGTGTACATGGTGGCCTTGCTGACTTGTGCCAACTCATTAATTCTGCTGTGACACCATGCTGGTACACGGGCCTGTGCCTCACGGGCCCCCCTCTAGTGCCAGCTCAGGAGGAGGTGGTCTTGGGCTCCTGCACACTGGCCCTCAGGCTCTCTCCTCACTGCGATTACTTCCCACATAGCATGTCTGACTCACTTCTGCCTGATGCTCCTTGGAGCTCGTACAGAAGACACACAGTGTATATGCCACCTTCTTTTGATGATAATGGAGTTTTCATCAATTTTCAAAAATTCAGTTTTTATGATTTTATCGATATTAAAAATTCATTTCATTATGAATTAGAAGAAAAATATATAAATGCCACCTCAAAACACATTAAGAAATGTATTTGTTAGATTAAGGTAAAAGGCAGTCTTTAAAAATCTTCCTTATGCAGATTGTACAAACTATGGGGATGTGCACTTAAATACAGGTAAATATTTCAAAACTTCAGTAACAAATTGCTGCTTATGTTCTGAATTTTGGGTTGTATGAATAAAACACAATAAAAAAGTATATTTCCTAAGTTTCATGTCCAGGCACACCCTGAGATCTGTACCATGATATGGGAAAGACCAATTCTGGCTGTGGGTAGTTTACACTATGAAAAGCTTTCACAATAACATAATTCTACTTGCTTTTGGAAACGTAGAGATACGCTTGCCACTGGAATTATGCTGAAGATTTAATGTAACAGTGAAAATTGTCAGTTATGTCAAGAGCAGGTATTACAATCTCAATTTTATAGAAAGTCACATAAAACATTTCAAATTTGGACTTAATAAATATTTTCTCAAACCAGGTGGCAGCAGTGAATGAGAAATAGAACTTCCATGCTGTCTCTCTGAATATCATAATTAGCTCAATACATAATTAGCTCAACAATCCATTGCTCTGGAAGGCTTTTGGAAAACAAGTATTTTGGGAAATAGTTGCTTTCTTAATTTTGGTTATAAATTAATAAGAAGTTAATAAGACAAATTGGTAAAATAATCTGACTTTTCAAAACCATGAGCTGATATTTGGAGAATGGCTTAACATCAAAACCAAACAAAATAATTCTCTTCTGAGATAGACCCATATTTGCCCTTATCCTAGAGTAAATGACATCTCAAAATCTGTTGCTAACTCTGTAAATCTCCACTTTTTCTCATTCGGGAAATACCTTTAAGTTTCATTCTGTAAAACCCAATATATATATATTAAAATATTTTTAATTCTTTTTATTTATTAAAAATACTTTTTTTGTACTCTGGCTTATGTGTAAATATTTGCTGTTTTGTATTTATGTCAAATGATTCCAATTTTCCATTTAAGATACCAATACAAGGTTTCCCTTTGGAGTGTTATGTACCAAGGAAGATGGTTCCCTAATATGGTAAAAAAAAAAAATGTGGAACTGCCCATGATGAATGAGACACAGTCCCTTAGGAGATCCAGACACCTGCCTTTAAGAAAATATGGCGCATATGTATGATTCAGATGGTTTCCACAGCTAACGTTAAGGAGAGATGCTGTCAGTGCCCTAGAACTGCTGAGGGAGAGTCCACAGCCATGAATAACATCCATCTGAAAGTCAGCTTCAGGGCTGGCTCATCTTCTCTAAGGCACAGAACAAATGAGGGATGAACAATCAGCAAAACATGACGGATTTAATTTCACTTAAGTCAAATCTGGGATCTTATAAAATAAAATCTGAGAAACACAATCGCCCAGACTAATATTGGTATTATGGATGATTAGAATAATAATTGGCCTTCCTGGGCCTATTCCTACTCAAAATTTTCATTAGCATTTTATCAATTTCAGTATAAACGTTTCAGTATAAAGGCCTTGACTTATTCTTGATCATATTCTTAGATTAAGCAAATTTGGCAGGAATTGCAAAACATGTAAGATGACATCTGAGTACCTAAATGTCTTTACAGACTAGAGCACAAGGCCAAATCTGATGGGATATAATTCAAGGAGGACAAATAAGAGTCAGCATTTCTGCCCTCCCTGCAGTCTATTCCCTACACCGAATGAATACAAGAGGCAGAGAAATAGTTTTAAAAAGCAAACATAGCAATTTAAGAATTTCCATCCTCTTGACTCACAATCTTCAGTGAAAATCTTTGACAAAGGAAAGAAAATGTTATTTGTGTTGGCTGGCAATTAGCAGGAAGGTAGAGTGAGAAGAAATTCAGCAAACTCTCTCTCCAAGAAGCAATGAAAAAGCTTCTCAAAATTATCAAAAGCAGCCATTTCTTAAATCTGAAAAATAACCAGTGGCCTAAGCTGAGAAATGTCTATTCAAGGAAAAACTACAGAACCTTGGTAAAAGCAGGGTTCTGCATGATTTCCCGTGGCTGGAGGCCCTCAGGAAGCCCTGAGTCTAGGGCCCAGCGCAGGAAAACACAGGGGACGCCCACCTGACAGCTGCCCAGGAGGGATTCCGGGTTCCGGGGAGGGAGGCAGTGTGGTTGCCGACCTGAAAGAGGCACTGTGTGTGGTGCTGAGCAGGAGGAAATCCATCTTCACATACACACTGTTCTCCTCTTGGGGCTGAGAGAAGCTGGCCGGCCGGAGCCCCCCTGGCCTGGAGCTCATCCTCCAGTCTCCATGTGAACCTGGAGCTGAAATTGTTGAACGACTAATGGAACATGGAGGCAACACCAAAGAAATAAACCACAGGATAAAGGTGCACAGGCCCCTGAGGCATTTCTGGGCACGATCGGAAAAGACCGCGGTGTCTGACCTGGAAGGATCTGGACTTAGCCTCTGCCTGCCTGGAATCCAGTCTCTGTTACACAGCACTACTGGAAATGCCTCCATAGCCACACCAACATCGAAGATGCCAAGATGTTAACTTCATCTCCAAAGAGCAGTTTTCCACAATTTACCATCAGGCTTTGGAGAGATCTCATGCAAATAGCGTATCATTTTAAACAGTATCAAAGAACATACAACTGACAAAACGAGAGGAAAGAACGCACAGTGAATGGAACTGCATTACGAATGAACGGCATGTCCACACAGCAGGGGTGGGGAGAGAAAGATCTGGCTCCCGACCTATGTAACTGTGACAGTATTTTGACCACATGGTGCAAGGCTGATGAGAAACAAACACATTTTAAAATCGTCCACAAGAACTCTAGTCAGCCAGCTGCTGTCTGCTGGTGGTGTAGGATGGGCCGTACGGTCGTACCAGAGCTGAACACACAGGAAAACACACTGCAGATGATGAGTAGCACAATTCACTGTGAACCCACAGTGAGCCTTCTAAATGTTCCCACACAGGTAAATGTGTGTGAGGGCACTGCCTACAAGCCCTGACACCACATTCGTAGCCCCCAGATTCTAAATACCCTTAAAATGCCATCTAAATGCCAATGGAAGGGACCAGACTGCAATCACATGGGGACTGTGGATGTGGGGCCGCCGAGGGCTCCCGGGGACTGAGCAATAGCAATCTGAGCAAGAATGATAAGGAAAATAGTCTGTCATCACCCACAACATAAAATAAAGACTGATGAGTCCAAATTGATATAAGTAATTGAATAAATAGGGGTAAGGGCTCTTCCTTACAGAAGAATTCCAATTAATAAATGTAAAAAGAATATAAAATAGCCATTTGAACATCACAGCAATGGGCGGCATCATTTACATATGAAGGTGGGTGGGCAGAAGATACAGACACAGCTTCAAAGTGTCTCCCCAAGTTACTGACTGATTGCAAAGGGCCAACCTTACATGGAGAAGCAGGCAGGCCTTTAGCCAAGTGACCGGGTGTCAGTGGTGAGCACTGAGGTATTGAGAGACAGCCTAAATTCCAGAAGGGCTCTCTCGTGATGAGACCATGGAGGAGCTGAAGGCACCACAGGAAATGGGACCCCTAAAGGAACATGGGGCCCTGACTGGCTCCTGGAACAAAGGACGTTGAGGGGAACCATGAATCCACACAGTCTGGACTTTAGTTAGCAGTTTGGTAATTATACTATGGTTATACCAGATGTTAGCCTTAGGATTTGGGTATGTGGGAAATCTTATTGTTGCAAATTTTCCCTAAGTCTAAAATTATTTCAAAATAAAAACATAGAACTGCAATTGAATTTTGTGCATAAAGAGTTTTTTTAAAAGGTTTGCATGCTTTTTAAGTGTTGCCTGAAGGCCTGAGTCTGTACTTGGTGTTCCTGAGGGTCATGGCTAAATTGCTGAGCTTGGCTGGGTCCCTATTGTGTTTGGCTTTTCTGCATGTTTTTATGTGCACATTCATATTTTTTTATAATTGTGCTTTATTGTCTTAGAACAAAGCTGCCTGTCTTCAGACACAAGTTCTCATCTACCTCAGCAGCGGGCGGAGAGTGGGAACTGTGTTTGGGTCAGGCTGTGTTTGGGGCTGTGTTGGTGTAGTTTCCCGTGGTCTGAAGGGAACTGAAGATTTCCTGCAGTCCTTAGGTGATTGGGTCATGTATTAAATGACATTTCTGGGAAAGCTACCCCAACTTTGACATAAGTTTGAAACAAAAAGGCATGAGCCTCAGCGGCCTCCCCGCTCCTTGGCCAGGACAAAGCCCTGTGGTGTTCCCTCACCGCATCGCTCTGCTGGGTCCTATCTCCAGACTTCATCTGGTTTCCACATTTGAAGAGCTGGCATTCCTCTTTCGTTAAGGCTCGTGTTCAGATAAATTCTGTGGGGCCACTTTAGTATCTGACAGACTGATCTGTCAGATGAAGCAAAAATCCCTGTGGGTCACAGAATAAGTGGGTATGTATGTATCACAGAATAAGTATGATTTGTCATACTGAGGAGAAAGTAATTAAGGAATCCAGAACAAAACAACAAGGAAACAAAAACTTTAAACCTCATGTAATGATTTTATGTGGGTTAAAGGTGATGAGCAGTGTTTTCTCCTTAACATATAAAAAGGCGCACACTTCATTTAAATCAAGTAGAAACATCACATGTGTTTTGAGCCCCATGGCTTTCTGGCCCTCTCAAACCCTTGTCTCATTTAATCCTCCCAGCTGAGCAGGTACAGTGTTATCATGCAAACAGTGGGGGAAGGTGGCAGTTTACTGCCCAGCATCATGCCACTAGTAGGTGGTTCCACTGGAGCCCCAAGTGGTATTTGTGCTGGTCCCAGACCCACACGGAGACTCCAGCCAGCTGTGAGTGGGAGAACCGTGCTCTCTTTCAGCAGTGAGTCACCTGCATGACTCTGCTTGAGAAGGTTTTCAGTCATCTGCCACCAGGGCCTCTTCATGATATCCCTGCATGCATATGAAGTAATTTATGTACATTCACATAACTGTTAAGTCAACAAACTATGCTATCATTAGACTGCCAAGCACCATGGTTAACTACCAGTCTGGAACTCACTGCCTGGTTTGAGGCCATCTCTGTCGCCTACAAACCCTGTGATTTATGTCAACGACATACCATCTTTGAGTTTCAGGTTTCTCACTATAAAATAGGCATAAAATAATGCATAATCTCATTGAATGGTGGGCATCCAGAAAATGCTTTGTGGACATTACTGAAGTATTATTATCATGACTATTGTTGCATAAGATTTCCAGCTTTAACTGGTGATCACATTGATCAACATGCTTAAATATAGCTGGCCACTCAGATTCCAGCCACAAGTAAGGCTGTGGCATTTTATTTATGGCCGCTTGCTAGCATGGCCATCAAGGAATAGAGGCAGGAGCCCACTCAGACTCACACGAGGCTGCTGGTTCTCACCATAGTTTCTGTGACACATTTACAGAGGACCCGCCGTGTGCCAAGCCTTTTGGGGCTCGTCTGCTCTCACTGAACCCACCTCTTATGTGCACTGTGCCTTCTATGCCTGTTTCCAGCTCTGGTCTCCCCACCAGGCAGAGGATGGAAGCATCTCCTGCATCAGAGATCAGCGGGTGCTGCGCACCGTCGGCATGCTTCCCGTGAGGCAGTGCAGAAACACCGATGCTGGTTAGAAATGGAAATTGGGTAAGGCTTGCCATTCACAAGCTAATATTTTATACCTACATATGTATTCAGACCACTTCCTATCAGAGTTTTATACAAGAATCTATTGTGTTAAATGCCAATTCATCTATTCATTCAATCAACGTGGGTTTATCAAATACCTACTATGCGCCAGACATTGTTCAAGGCAGACATCCCTGTCCTTGTTCACTGGTGTCGGGATTCCTGAGGAGACACTGCAGGCAAAGCATTCCAGCCCTGGAGCTAAAAAGAAGTTGCTAGCACTCCTGTCTTCGTCAGGGTCTACAAAAAGAGTACAAGAATGCATTAGAAGCTAATATTTGATGAAGCTAATACTTTGTGATACTATACCTTGAAATGGAATCGAGCCTCATCCGGGTCTCTGTTAGGCCTCAGCCCCCATGAAATCTCCCTGCCTGGCTCCCCCAACCTTGGACACCCTGTACCAAGTGTTCAGCAGCCAAGACACGAGCCTGCTGGTACCATCCTGCTTCCTGATGGTCTCACTGACCACTGTGAAGCCCAACAGGAAGGCCGTGCCTCCTTCACTTGCACGGGGAAGGTCAGCAGAATGCTTGGCTGAGCTGATGTGAGTCTGGTAGCTTGCATTCTTGCAAAGACTTCGAAAACCAAGCTGAAGCCGAATAAGTCATGAATACAAATAGTGTGTGTTGGGTGAACTCAAAAGCCACCAACAGACTGGCAGAGCTAATTTTTACTCAGTGCTTTGGGTTTTTATCCCCTAATTATTCTAAACTGATCGTAGTGCTTCATTCCCACAGAACAGCACCAAGGAGGAACAGCTCCTACAGACGTGGCTGTTCTGCGATGCTCCCATCCCTCCAAAGGCAGCCTCGATCTGAATTTATTTTCATAATTACACACATGATATCTAAGAGAAACAAAGAACGTGGGAAAGGATAGAGTTTAAAATAGACTTTAAGCTGTGGGAATGTGGGGACCCTGCTGGAGAAAAGAGGATGACAGGCAGCAAGAGTTTAGTTTCTGTTCCAACGTACCGATAATGGCAAGATGGCCCACTCACAGGGTTGTGTCTATTGGCCAGAAATTAAGGGCTCAGGAATTAGATAAATTGATTTTATTCTAGTATGCCTTGTGAATTTCAAAGTACGTGGAGCAGAGAAAAGCCAGCCCTTGTTGGCCATACAAATAATAATATTTAACCTTTAAAGTGCCTGAAGCTTAAGGTTGTATTTCTTCCATTATGGTCGATTTTATTTTGTTCAAACCCATATTGACATTGTGTTTTTCAGTACTGAGAAACTCTGAAATACTACCCAGACATTAAAATTATGATTATCATAGTCACACAGAAAATTGCTCACGACATATCACTCAGAGAGAATTCAGGGTACACTGCTTCACAGGCATCACGACTGAAGCTGAATGAGCTCTGTATGTGACTAGAGCCTGGAAAGGAAAATAAAGGTGTAAGTTTGTGTGTTAGGTACAGAGGCTGTGCAGTGAGATTTTTCTTTGTCTGACAGTTTACATCCTCTTATTTTTTTAGTAATAATAACAGCTAAAAGAAAGAATTCAAATAGAAATTGCTTTTTTTCCAAAAGGTAAAAGTAAACATGACCAGGATATGCTCTTGTTCTTGCTTTGCTCTGGCTTCTCTTTGCCAAGCTAGCTGGAATTTCTCTCCCAGCAGCTCTGAGATCATAGTTATAATGCAGACCCTGAAAAAGAGACCTTCCCTTAAGTGACTTACCTCTTACCTTCCTTGACCTTTGTGGCTCCTTAGAAGCAAACCAATGCACACATGACTGAAGAACTGAGCTGTTCACATTAGCACACACACCCGGCGGGCGCGTTTCCAAGTGCAGTCACAGATACCCCACGTTCTAAATCATCAAAAGCCATTGTCCGTCTTCTACTCAGCAGAACTCTCTGCTCTGGCGACTGCGGTTGGGTGGAGGAGGGCCCTTGCTTGGCCCCTCTTCTGGAGCTAGTGCACTGCTGGGCCTACCCCACAGGGCTTCAGTGATGAGGTGGGGTCTGCTTGGTCCAGGTGTCTGACTTCCAACAGTATTTGAAGGGTTTCTTAAATATAGGACTTTACAAATGCTCTAAAATATTTAGTTGGGAAAGATTGAGTTCCTGGTATTTGCACACAGGCACAAACCACATAATTCCAGGAACAAAGTGATGAAAATCCTTAAGCTTCTGTTTCCCAGATTATAATGGTTTCACTAAGGCTCCCATATGCCCCCAAACAGAAGGGCCATTTTCAATCTAGGCCCCAAGAAGTGTTATTTCCACCCAAGACAGAGGCCCTTCCCACACCTCTGCGGTGAGCACAGCCCAACCCTGAGATCAAACTCCCACCAGCAGGGTCATAGACACATTTTGGGCTAACTGCTGCTCTGGTTGGTAATACGGGACCTGGAGAGGGAATTCCACAAAATGTAGCACAGAGATCAGTACAGAAATTAAATTTTGGACACAGAATGAAATCCATCCTGGACAAAAACAAGTTTTATAACAATCCACGATGACAAGGCTACACGTCGCCCTGGACCCAACCTCCTGGAACAGCGAGGGTTAGGCTTCCCACTCTGAGTTCCAAAGAAGGGCTGACTGCAAAGAACCTCTTCCCCACATACTTAGGTGAGGCTCACAGATGTCCCTTGTTGACCAGCAACAAGGCTGGACACAGACCCTCCAAATTTCTGTTCTTTGACCCATAAAGGATTGGCTGAACTGCTTTGTCTCCACTGATCTATGAAACAAAACGCTTGTTAGCCAAACTTCTCCCCAGGCCCCCGACCTTTGGCACTGCAATGAGGAACAACCCCTTCCCCCTGTTCTCCAGGAAAAAGCTGACTTCGGTGTAAAAAGCACTCTGGCCTCCTGCCCTTCAGCCTGTCCGCTGTCCACAGTGGTCTGTTTAGCCTTGTTTATTCCTCAGAAAGGCAAAGCCCACTTCTGCCTGACCACAAGATGCTGAAGATTGGGGTCAGAGAGTCCTCTCTGTTGCCACAAAGTCCCCTCCTCTTCTTGACATAGTTTCTCAAAGGAAGTCTCTCCTTACCTAGTCGGGGTTTGGTTTTCTTTGACAGAGCCCTGGTTGAGGATGCCATTAAGTCCTTAACCACAATGTCCAACAAGTGGCGGAGTCCTCATTCTGGGACATAGCGTACCTGGATTAGGGGACCCCTCCCGCACAGAGCACACAAACATTCCAGGAAAAATGGAGACAAAAAAAAAAAACTTAAACTTTATGGTTGAGCATGTAGAAAAATAAGATAAGCTGTGGAAGTCTAATTTGCAAGGACAGGCAAGTCTTAACTGGTTTAAGAAAAATGTTAATCCTTGGTGGCCAAAGTGTGGGATTTCATGGGGCTTGTGTGGCAAGAGGTGGAAATGGCGTTTGTAAACTCAGGTCCTCCAAAGGGGGATGACCCCAGTGCTTGCAAAGAAAACCTACCTCGCAGAAATATGTACCTCTCTTTGAATCCTGGTGAAGGGGGTAAACAGAATAAAAAAACACTCTGGGGTCTTCCTAATTACAGGACTTCGATCTGGGGTTCCAATTTACATGCCTCTGTGGCCCCCAAACCCTAATCCTAACATGTAAGGACCCCTACCAGGCAGAGCAAACACACGTCTTCTTTGAGACAAAAGGCTTTAAAGAGGCCTGGGTTTTAGGGCTATATGACCAAGATGCCAAGTCACGAGATTTTGGATGATCTGATGTGCTCTAGAGCTGGAGGAGTGGGGCTGGAGGGTAGTGGTGGCCGGAGGGCCCCAGAAGGATTACTGCGGACACCGCTGACTGCCTCAGAGATGGAATGTTGCCTGTGAGGAGTAGGGACCTAACCAGTGGGAGGAAGGGGTGCCATTTGCTTCAAGGGGGGGCATTCAGAGAAGCTCCTTTGGTTATACAAGGTCCCAGGTGCCTGTAGACGTCCAAGTGGACTCTCGAGTGGAGAACTGCGTGTGTAAATCCCAGGGAGAGTTAGAGTGGGATGCACACATTTGCCCAGAGAAGAATACAGAGGAAGAGAGAGTGCCAGCTCCTGGGGAGGCCACGACGGGCAGAGCAGGACTCGGGGGATGAGCAGCTGGAGAAGCAGGGGAAAGCCCGGAAGATTCAATGAAGTAAAAACCAGGAAAGAAAAATAGTTGAAAATGAGAGGTAGTAGTGGGGCCAGCTGGCCCTGGGTGTCAGGTAAGGAAAAGAGAGAGGGAATTCCTTGGGTCTAGGTATCAAGCCACTGACAGTGTGAACAGGAACAACTGTCAGCCCCCTGGAGTGTGCGTGGAGCAGGATGGGGCAAGCGTGTAGAAGACACAGAAGAGAAGCAGGTGAAGAGTCAGCTGTGAAGGTGGTTAAGAAAAGGGCTGACGTGGTGGGCAGGGTGCCGAGGCCTTGCTATGGCTCTGAAGACAGACTGACATCATCTGTGTGCATATTTTCTGAGGAGAATTGGAAGGAAAGGATGCACAAAGAGGAGACACCTCGAAAAACGGGGAAACCTCCATGTAGCCCTTATTTTTCCACCTCAGGTATGAGGATGGTTCAAATCAAGTTATTTCAACCCCTTCAGATATACATTAGCTAGTAAAAGCTCTACTGCTGATATTACTTGTTGAAATATATGGACGTACAGAATGTATCTCAAGAAAATCTAAAGGGAGAATGAAACATAAGAAGAAGTGCTCATTGCAAAGTGAATTATAATAATAACATAACCAAAATGTCCAACAGCAGCAGTGAATGTAAGGGAATCAGGCAGTTATGCTTTAGAGTATTGCACAATAATCCAAATAAAATGCTAATTATGTGGCAACACATTGCAGTCCTTACAATATAACAGAACGTGAAATAAATGCCATAAGGGTATTTTTTTCTAAACAATAATTAAAATGAGGCAAGTGTGCTTTATACATATGAACAAGAACCCGACGTGAGTGTGGGAAAATACAAATGATTTGTTAGGGTAGAGAGGATGTTAGCTAAAGGATTCTGAGCTTGGTTTTGTGCATTACTGTATCTGCATTAGGTGATCTTCGGCGCAGTGCACAGACGCTCCTGGCTTATTAAAGGTGTCGTCGGTGTGAGAGACAGCACTGGTCTCCGGCTGTGTTTCCACAGGCGCGACTCCATGTCTGCGCAACACAGCTTTCTTCCCTTCGCAAACCGGTAGCTGCCAAACCGGGGTGCGCACGCCCAGAGGCGGTGTCCGGGTCCCGCAGAGTTCTGCAGAAACTGTGGCCACGTAGGTGATCCGGCCCCCGTCCTGCCCTCCCACGTGCCCAGAGCCAATCACAGCAGCCACAGGGGCCCAGCGAGGAATAATTTACATTTATTTATCGGTTAGACACAGGTTGTGAGCTAGCAAGAAAAAGTTATTTTAAGGCTTGGTGATTTTTTTTTAAATCTAGCTTCTCCTCAGGATTTGGTATGTGATTAGCTATGGGAAAATGCTTATATGGGCCACAGTAGGGCCAAGACCGTGTAAAATTGGAAGATCAAAAAATTTTTCTAAAATAACCCTCTTTTTTACGTCCCCTAAAGCGGGAAAGTTTTAGGAGTTGGATGTTTTCCGAAGGGAACTGAGGGCCCAGGTCAGACCACGATACTGAGGGCAAACTGGGGGCCTGGTCCTGCGCTGCAGCTCCGGGGAAGGAGGCGGAGTTGCCAGGGGCGCGGTGGCGGGCGGTGCCCGTCCCCCACAGCCTCCGCGTCCACACGCCAGGCCAGGTCCGGCCCACCTGCCGTGAGGCGCCGGCAGGCCATTTGCGGCGGACGCTCCAGCGTGAGTAGCGCGTATCCACGCTCCGCGGCGGCGGAGGCCAACGACTCTGAATCGCGGACACCTGTAGGGGGCGCTCGCTACAGGCGCCGCGCGCTCCGGCCTAGAACGGAAGTGGCGCGTGTGCGGTGGACACGCGACCGGGCGTCGCGGCGGTGCGACCGTGGCGGTACGCTGCCGTGGGGTTTAAAGCGGGACACACACAGGTCCTCGACTCGACGGCCGCCCCTAGGTCCTCATCTGGGAAAAGGGCAAACTTCCCATAGAACATGTGCCCAAGTGTGAAGCTCGGCTTGGAGCCACCCGCATGGGGAGCTACCCGGAGGGTCCTCGCCGACGCGTGCCGGGCCTCACGGCTTCCTCCGCGGTGCGCGGGATCCCGTCGGCGTCCTTGAAACACAGCGACCCCGGACGGCGGGCCGAGGGAACCGCGCCTCTCCGAGCGGGCCGCCCCGCAACCCGCTACAGGGAGAAACGCCGAGAGCGCCAGGCGGCCAGCGGCCTGGGTCGGGGCGACAAACATTAGTGTCCAGTGCACGGCCGGGACTCCACAGTTCGGAGGCGCTGCGGCCGTTGTGGGCGCAGCGCTTCCTCGTGGGCCTTGCTCACTGCGCGTGTCCTGTCGTATCCGGGCCTCCACCCGCCAGGCGCGCCCACGTGTGTCACGGGCTCAGAATGCCCCCTCACAGGCCCGGGCGTCCAAGGAGCCGCTCAGAGTCACGGGCCGCACCGCCGCGCTGGGGTTGTTACCCTGACGTCCAGGGCTGAAGACCTGGGCTGCGAGGCCCCCCTCACGCAGCAGTACCGTCCTGGACCCCGAGGGATTCCCGTGCCCCGCCTGCTGCCCACAACCTGTCCTGCTGAAGACTCTCCGTTGGCCAGACTTCTGGGATACAAGCGACTCCAAGGGAAAACGGTGAGATTTTAGAGGAATTTAGACCCTTCCTACTTAAAAGCCTTATCAGCAAGTGGTTTGAGCCAACATGGAGATACAGTTAGTACGAAAAACAACTAGTTTAGCATTATTTCAATTATATTTGACATACGTACTGAACTCTAACAATGTAAAGCTAGAACATCTCTCTAGACCTCTTATAAGTATTAAGAAAAAACATGTAATTGCCCTTGAATTTTGGCATGTGCACACCTTTAAAAATGACAACAAAAACCCTTTTTAATTTTTGCCTGTTGTTCACTTTAGCAAATTGTCTATAGTTTACCAAAATAAATAAATAAATGATATTTAACACAACTGACGTATCTTCTTAGTTGTCTTAACTATTAAAGAAAATATCAGTAAGCATTCTCATTCTCCCACAATATAATGGAGTATTGTCTATTGCTGTTTATTCTTAGCATTTATACACATGACTACAATACTTTTACAGGCCATTTGGAAATAACTGTATGGAGTAAAAAAGAGTGCTTCTTCCAAGTCTTTATATGAATTAAAAAGTGATTGAGATTGCATTAGGCATTACTGTTTTCATACATTACTTTTTAGATGTTAGAATTTGTGTTTAAAGTTATCCCTGCTCTTATTTAACATTCCGCTTTTTCCCACTTGCTAAATCATTTCTTGTTATACATATGGATTATTTCCAACTTTTCACTGTTGTATATGTCATCTGCATCATTGTGTTTAAAGTTTTCTTGGAGCACACTATTTGCCTGGGTAAATTTCTAAAATACTGTCAAAGGCTGTATTTTAAGCCTTTTCATATATATAATACAAATTATTTAACAAGTTATACAAATTTGCTCAACATCAGTAGAAATAAGGATTCCAAAGAACATGTTTCCAAAAAGCCACAGAAGCATGCTTATGTAGTTATATAAGGTGTCTATAAAGATGGATACACTTTTATTCATAAAAATGTTAAACAAAGAAGTAGTTGAAATAGCTAACATCCACCTGTTTCCCAAAGGCTTTTTAGATTTTCCAAACTAAAACTAATAACCCTATTTATAAGATAACACTGCTGAACACTTACTGTCTTGTACAGTATACCTTTATTTATGCAAGTCAGGTTTCTTTCCTCACAGCTGTTGTTCCTCTGGACTAGATAGTGTTGATAATGGTACAAAATTTCAAAATCCCGTACCCTTGGTATGTGGCCACAGGACTCCACATGCTGGTAACGCACTCAATAGCTAATGGAAAATAAAAGCCTCCTGTTTGTGTTTGGTTGTTCTAATATAACTCCTCTTTCTTTTTAAATCTTTTATTTTTGTTTGTAAACTTTTTATTATTGAGGTATAATTGATATAACATTATTAGTGTACAGTGCACAATTTAATGATTTGATATCTGTATACATTGCAAAAGGATTATCACAGGAAGTCTAGTTACTGCTGTTACCATAGAACTTCCCACAGAACATGTGCCCAAGTGTAGAGCTAGGCTTGGAGCTGTAGTAAAATAAATATATATTTTATTCTTGTGATGAGGGATTTTTTTAAATATTTTTGTTTGTTTATACAACCTTGTTAAGCTCCACTTTTATAATTTTTAGCCATTCCCTTCCTAAACTGGTCTTTTGTATTGACCATTGGATAACTTCATCCTGATGTAAGGTACATGAGTGAAAGGGTAGCAAAAAGGGTCCTTTGCCCACTTCACCACTGTTCACATTTTGCCCCATTTCTTACTGTGTCATGTATCTATATATTTCTATATATGTGCATGTTGTTTTTTCTGAACCATTTGAGAATAAGTTGGACACTTTATCCCTAGATACTTCAGAGGATATTTCTTTAAAGTAAGAATTCAGGGGAATGGAATATATTTGTTACCTAATGTTACATACCAAATTACTCCAAATCTTAGTGGATTATGGCAACAAACATTTCTGTGCTTTAGGAATCCAGGGTGGTGACATCACTGGGAGCTTCTGCCTCAGGCTTTGCACAAATCTGTAGTTGTATTGACAGCTGTGGCTGTGACCTCATCTGAAGGCTCAGCTGAGGAAGGCTTGGCCTTCATGCTCACACTGTGGCTGTTGGCAGGATTCAGTTCCGATGGCTGTTGGCCTGGAGGCCATTTGCTGGAAGCCCCTTCAGTTCCCTGCCACATAGGCTTCTCCCATGTGGGCAGCTCCCAACATGACAGCTGGCTTCACTCAGAGCAGGTGAATGAGCGAATGAGAAAGCAGGGCAAGATGGAACCCAGAGCTTTTCTGAAGCCTCAGCTTAGAAGAAACATCCCATTGCTTCTGCCATAGTCTACTTATCAGCATGTCACTATGTTCAGCCCACCCTAATGGGAGGAATTTACACAAAGGCATGAATACCAGACCAGATCACTGGGGGCCAATCTCAGGCTGCCTGCTACAAGAAAGATTCAATCAATTCTTAACCACCCAACTTAGAGAGCTTCCTATAAAAGTTACATAACTATTTGGGGGCTGAATGCCACAACACATTCTCCCAAGTAAGTTTGATTATGTGTGTTTTATGTTAAAAAACAAAAACTAAAACTAAAAATACCTCCAAATATTTATAATAGTCGCATTTCTATTGATGAGTTATTTAACTAAAATATTATTCTCTCTTAGATTTGCTCACATTCGGGTTCCTGGAGGAGCTGCAGTGCAAATCATACTCAACAGTTTCTCTTCCCCTGTAAGGAACAGTATTTGGAAACCATGGAATAATTTTCATATTTTCTTTAAGAGACATATCATCCTGTTTGTTTTCCTGTAGATACGCAAAGAAAGTTTACCTAAGTTATGTATGGGCTGCCCTCAGATCAAGATGCAGTTGACTTAGCTTGGTGTGTGAGGCCTACAGGGGTCATTAGGCAGGCTAGGGCTGCAGGGGCCCCCTGGGCCTGCTTGCCACACAGCAGGGGCCCCTCAGGGCTCACACACAAACACTATGGCCCTTAGGAGGCAGGTGGAAAGGCTGATGGAGCAGTGCCCTTCTTATCTGCTCCATTTGTTCTCTTATTCCTAAAGCATTTAGGGAAGTCTTGAGCCAGACCTGGTGGGATGAAGGGTAAGTTGCTGCCCCTGCATTTAAATTGCTCTGTGGTTGGTGACAGCAATGAGGGACGTGGCTTATCACTGCACTGCAGGCTTCCAGTGTGCACGGATGGTCCCAGAGAGGCACAGAACAGAAAAGGATAAAATTCAGCCGTAAGTACTGGGTTTTTTGGGGTCTGACCACCCTCCTCACGCAGGCTTTCTCAGCTGTGCAGTTCCGTGTGGCCCTCTGAAGGTCCAGAGCCTCTGTCTTTGCCCTCTCACACCAGTATTGCATGAATCAGTGTTATTGACTACTCTTTCTGGGTCGAAGATGGTTGTAGGCACTTCACCAGCCAACTCATTTAATCTATACATCAGCCCTAACAGGTATTTTTCTTTTAACTGGAAGAAAACTGAAGTTCATAGAAATATGTCTAAGCCCTGAAACCTCATGCTTGCGGAACTCTTCCCCTGTCCCACTTCACTCAAAGTCCAATCACTTCATAAGCTCAGGGCACACAGAGAAATCAGATTCTCCACAACTTTCTTATCTGAACCACAGCTTTCCAGCATGATAGCCTTTCTGTAACTTATATAGCAACAGAAATATTTGAGGCCTTTGTCAGACCAGAATGCTGAAGTTAACGGTGTGCCCGATTTTCTAATACGCTGCATGTAGGAACTTATGACTCAGCAGTGAGAAAGTTCAGCATGGCTGTAGGCATTTGTGCTCCCAGCACAGGAAGGATTTGTGTTTCCAATAGCTGACAAAACCTGGCTGGATCACGTTTCATAGGAATGCAGCCCCCAAAAAGTACCCTAGCATTTTGGAGAATTTTGTTTATATGACACTAAGCTCCAAATGACCTTAAATTCTAAATAAAAGTTCCATGGGCAATTAGTATAAGAAGGATGTTTTTAAAGAAAATAAATCATATGACAGGGTTATTATATATATTACAAACTAGATTGGTAGACATTTTACTCAACATTTAAAATCTTTAATTAAGATCTCTCAGTACGTAAAGCTTACATAACGAAATCTCGCAATAATCTATAAAATCTAAACACATTTCTAAAAGAAAGGGTGGTGCCACATAAACCTGCACGCCAGGCTTCGAGCATGGCTGTGCTGCGCTGCAGACAACATCTCTTTCTTCCCACTCTTTTGCCTGCACAAAAACGTTGACTGAGGTCGCCAGCATATGAGCATCTGAAATCAGACATTAAGCTGACACTCCCTAGGTTACAGGGGCACACCTTCAGCAGCCAGGCAACTTGTTTTCTCCTTTGCTTGGATGGCACTGCACATGTGTGCATGTGCACGGGTGTGTGCATGTGCGTTTGTGCACGCACAGATATGTACGGGTGTGTGTGCATATGTGCGTGTGAGTGCACGTGTCTCCTCACGTGTGTGCAAGCACATTTGCTAATTTAGTCTCCAGAAATCTGACAAGAGCAAGCCTTTCCTTTCCTGTATTTTATGTGGGTAGATATACATTCATTGTAATTCCTTAGCGCGGACATTCACGCGGTTATCTGGGTCATTCCTTCCAGCTTCGCATCTGGAATATTTCAAGTTTATCCTTCTTGGAATCAGCGTCGTGAATGTTTTTCCCCCTGGGTCAGTTCAAGAGTCTGCTGTCAACATCATTTCTCTAATTACATGGGCTCCTGCGAGTTCTGGCTCTTTGCACATGTGTTCTTGTGATTAAGGCTCCTTTCTCCTGCCTCTGTTTACATATCACTCTCTGCTCGCGGCCCTTTCCCCAGTGCCTCTGTCTCACGTCCTTCCCGATTTCATCTCCGCTGCCTTCTGGGTAATGGAAATAGAGGGCATGGAGTCGGTCAGCCTGAATTCTGGCGCCTTTCCCGCACATTACATGACAAACTAAAGCTGTGTCCCAGCAGGTAGCTTCATGTATTTGGTCTTGGATGTCTCATCAGTTGAATTTTTTAGGTATATTAATAATTTTAATTATAGGATTGTGTAAATATCAAATGATGATTATGTCAGCCTGTTTTGTAAACTTTAAAGCTCTACTCTTGCTGTTATTATTTAACTGTAGAAGAATCCCTGCTTCTTCCTTGGTTGCTGGCCCAGATAGGGAGTTAATTCCATCCTATTTTAAAAAACTGTTATGTTGAATATGTGAAATTGCTGATATTAGATTATTTTTACCTGTGAATGGCAGTTTCATATGGTTTATCCTACTAATTAAAAATACATCGAAGTGATACATTTGCACGGCTGAAACCCTAAACAGAGCTGGTAGATGGACAATTACCTAAAAATTTACATCGCATTTTGTTCTGGGGTTAGTTCTCGAGGATAATCACATCTTCTGCCTGATTTTCATTTCTTTGCCTGGAGGTAGTTTCCCTTAAATGTCTGGCAATCCTTTATTTCCTGTTACATTTAATAGTGCCACATTAGAAAGGTGAACAGAGTCTGTATTATCATCAGTAAGGCTTCTGCAGGGTTTCCTTTGGGATAATTTGATAGGGAGCTGATCATGCGCTGGATGTTTCCCAAGATGGCCCAGGCGGTGTCCCTTCTCCGCAGAGAACTTTCTGGGTGCCTGGGTGTGGGTCCCTGCTCCTGGCCGCAGGGAGCATGGGTTTATGGGCAGGACGAGGCAGGTGTTAGGGGTCGACTGTTCTAAGTGCAGATTTTAATTACTCTCTGTTTTCAGACTGCTATCTCATTTCCCATCTACACCAGATGCTCCTGATCCTTTGTCCCGAGTTCCACACCCCATCTCCACGGACCCCTGGGAGGTCTGGGGACGTGGCTTCATCTCTCTGTTGTGTTAGTTACCAAGTCCCTTTCGTCTCTGGCTGATGCACAACCAAAAACTCACTTTAGAAGGAAAAGGTTGGTATTGCTTTTCCTGTGCCATGACCAGCATCGTATGTTGAGTCTTGTGTTGGTACAGTGGTCCGTCCATTGGCCTCCCTCTGGGACGCTCATGACCTTGACTCCATTGTAGTAATAGGCTTGCTTCTGTTTGTGCTTTGGATGTGTCCTCAATCAAAATTTCATTCCTGTACAGGAAATAGATGAGAGAAAAAAATTAGCTAAAGAGTTGCTCCAAATCTATACCTGCTATAGATTTAAGTTTGTGTTTTTGTGGCTATTTAGCCTAATGGCCTTTTTCTTTTCCAGTTTACCTACTATGTCATTCCAGACCAAGGAATAAAGTGCTGAATATTTTAGCAGATATTAGGTTAATTTCCACAACTTTTCATGATATAAATTAAACTTCATCGTTTTCTTTTCACAGTTGCTTTCATACAATATCTGGATAATGTTTCTCTGATTAATGTCATTTTGATGGTTAATTCTGTGTATCAACTTGATGAGAAGTGCCCAGATTAAGCATTTTTTCTGGCTGTGTCTGTGAGGGTGTTTCTGGGTGAGATTAGCACTTGCATCGGCCACCTCAGAGAGGCTGACGGCCTCTCCACTGGGCACCACCCGGTCTACAGAGGGCCTGCAAGGAAGGAAGTGGCCACTTGCTTCCTAAACAGCAGACTTGGCAGGGAGGGGACCCCTCGTAACGGGGCAGAGCCAGCAGAGTTTGGCCAGGTGGGAGCAAGGGATGTGTGAGCTGGGCAGAATAGGCTTTGTAAACCCTGCTTTCCTGCTTAACATGTATCAAAAATATTAATGACACTTATTGACTAAATCAGATCTCATTTAACAAAACATAATTTATTCAGACCAGTTCTTTATTTTGGGGCCCTTGAATAACTTTATTTCTTTTTTACTTTCTTTTTGTTGTGTGTATCTTCACATAAATAAGTTTAAGCAAATCTGATCATTGAATTTAGATATTGTGAGGTGGAATTAATAAGTCAAAGAAGATAAACTTTTTAATAGTTCAAATGTATGTTGCTGCTTTACTTTTCATACAGCTTCTGTCAATGTGTCGTTCATCATTAAACTTGTGACAATATTTTTTTCTAATTTTTAAAAGCTCATCATTCGTAAGGTTTTTTATTCTAATTTTTATTAACTTTTATAACTAGATAGCCTCTGTTCTTGAAAAACTATACAGCCTAGTTTTGCAGTAAGGATTATTCCTGATTATAAGTGCCCGATCTGCAGGGCTGTCTGGGGAATAGGCCTTCAGGTTTCCAGTGGGTGTGACAGCCAGTTAGTCACAGGCGCTGAGCTCACGTGCAGAGCTGCATCTCCTCACTTGGACGGTGGAGTCACAGCCTTGCTCTGTAGGGTAACCCCCAGCCCAGCCCGTCACTGGGTTTGTGCTGGGCCATCTCCTGGGGTGCATGATGGCATCAGAAGCCTAGGGGAGAAGCAAGCTTATTGTACCTGATCGGGAGGGTTTTCCCTTGTGTCAGGTAAGGAACAGGCTTGAGTTATAAATTCACAGATCTCCAAACACTGACTCAGAGGGAAAAATAGCATGCTTTGTAGAAGGAGCTGACCTTATTTTAACAGAGCCAAGAGCATAATTCTGGGCCACTGCAAGTTGTTTGTGTGAAATAAGGTAATCAAAGAATTCTTTATGGTCTGATTTAATCATTCCAACTGTCCAGAAGTTTGGGGTGATAAGGAATATGGTAAGTTATAGGTATTTACAGCATTTTACAAAGCCCCTAAATTACCATAGAGACAAAAGGGCCTCCCCTATCGGATTCCAGATAATTAGGGGACTACAGTACTCCCTCCTTATCCAGGGGGCACATGTTCTAAGACCCCCAATGCCTCACACCATGGATAGTACAGAACCTTACATATACTGTGTTTTTCCTATACATACATACACACCTATGATAAAGTTTATCATCAAGTTTAGTTAATATTTACAGTAGGTAGGCACAGAGTGCTTAATTTACAAATTAAAGACTAACAACAGTAACTAAGAGACTATCAACAGCGATGGTACTGAAGTAGAACACTTATGACACCACGCTGCAGTAAAGGGATGTGGATGAGGTCTCTCCCTCTCGAGCCTCCTACAGCGCTGCACCCTCCTTTCTTCCCGCAAGAAGATGAGATGGTGAAACGTCCGTGTGGCGAGCTGAGGTTGGGCAGATGACTCAGGCTGCTGCTGCCCTTCTCAGGGTGGGTTGGGGCCATCTGCCTCCAGACCACCGCTAACCGCAGGGAAGCACGCAGTTGATGCGGGCTCTGCTGTATAACCCAGTGCAACCTGGGATTATGAGATCTGGTATAACCGTGATCCCTGTCAGCATTTGCTTTAGCCACTGGGTACAGTGACCATCCAACCACCATGCACAATGCTGGTAAGCAATACTTCTTACCACCTGGTGGCAGAAGTTCTAGAAAGGTCATTTCCCCCCAGGTCCCAAGTAATGATGGCCTTAGTTGGCTTCCCCGCCTGAGAGTAGATGTTCCTTGTAAACAGCATGCTTCCACGTCATTTCCTGAATTATGTGACCCTTTTACAAGTCTGGTAAGATTCTGAGATTTCCAGCAAGTTCTTTTGTTTGAATGAGTTTGTTGGTAACATGGAAAGCCACCTGAGGACCAACATCCCTGGGGCAGGAAGAATTCCCATGTTCCTATGTGTTTATAGCTCTTCTCCATTTCCAGCTCTCTAACTTGGGGACAGCTGCATATTGCTGAAAGTGGGGCAGAGAATGGGGTTCAGTTTCCCAGCTCAAACTCTACGAGCCTCCGCGGCACAACCCAGAGTCACCTGCTGTGGGATTCAGCTTGCTCACTGGTCAGCATTACAGGAACCTGTTGGGGAATCGCAATGACTCTACTAAGTCAGCAGTTTCCCAAGTGCTATTTTAGTTCACATCCACGTTAGAGAGCCTCTCTTCTTCCAAATGTGGACCATGGCATGGTGGTCCCCAGACACACATTAGCCACCAGCATAGGTTTTACTTTAAGACCAGTGGCAAATTTAGCAGTCTGCATAACAGCTGTGAGGTGTGCCGTCTGTGTCTATTTTACGTCAGGGAGCGCTTAGCCCCTGAAATCTCAGGGAGTTGGAATTCTGCACAATATGTTTTTCTCCTTCCCTGTGTGTCTCTCACGTTAGACCCATTAGTGAGAC
The DNA here is from genome assembly GCA_032199065.1 of Smutsia gigantea. NCBI lineage: Eukaryota > Metazoa > Chordata > Mammalia > Pholidota > Manidae > Smutsia > Smutsia gigantea. Next base: position 95,977 of record JAVSCE010017987.1, read on the forward strand.
CCGTCAAGTCAGCCCTGGGACTAGGACATCTGAGGAACCTGAGAGGGTGGGCTTCTCCCTCCAGGGCTGTGAGGTGGCCAGGATCTGGCAACAGACAAGCTGGTTCAAAGGGCAGCCCTGCCAGGGATAATGTTAGATTGACCTGGCTTTTTCACAGCTGGTTTAGCTGTGCACTGACAAGGTTGTGGTGCCTCCCCGACGTGGTCAGAGGGAAGGCTGCCTGCAGCCCCTGAGCTCCCAGCACAGAGGAGTGAGCCTGTGGACACTCGGTTCCCAGTGCAGAAGTGAGTCTGCGGACACGTCCATGCCTGTAGGCCGAGCCGGCTGCTCAGCCTTTCCTTGCCCCTGTGCCAGGAAGGCCTCCCACCCCGGCACTGTGCCATGGGTAGGAAACAGGCTGTCTTAGGGGTCTGAGAGCTGCTTCTGCTTCTTTTTGGGCACAATAAAGGTTCTTCTGATGGCCATGCAACTTTTCAGAGAGAGGCTTAGCTTTTACTTAAAACCAGCTCCTAAAACTGGCAGCTGTTTTCTGTCTATGTCTTGTTTTCTTCTGGAAGGTTGCTTTACATGTAAAGTAGGCTGGTTCAGAATGGAGTTACTGTCTCCCTGGCCGCCTACAACAGAGATCCCAAATACCTGACTTATCTATGAGCCTGCAGTTTATCTAGAGGCTAAAATATTTATAAAATGTCAGGTATCTTCTTTACAAGCATATGCAGTGTTAGCAGCTACGAGTAAATCATCCACTGAATTAGGATGGACCTTCAAGGTGGGGAAAATTATTCTGCTTCTCTTGTACATTCCTAGAAAATATAGCAGGCAAATCTGAGGATCCATTGTCACAAGTACTGAAAGCTTCTGTACTAAATGCAAAGAAGAACCTTGACTCCTCAGTGAAAGGTGCAGAAAATAAATCAGAAGGTAAGTCCATTACAGAATACTAGGTGTGTGAGGCACCACAAGCTCACTTTTTCTTCTCAGTTCTGGTACAAATACACAGATTCCTTTTCCAATTTTCTTTCTGTTTCACAGGCAACACAGATTATAAGGCAAGTGATCTTTCTTTATTATGCCCCATTTTCCAGCTTCCTAATTACAGGTTCTATTTCCTGTATTTGAGCTACAGTGAGACAATATTGATTCACATGTGGCTATAAGATTTTCATTGTTTCAGCTGTAACAGTGGGATCAGCCTCTCTTACTTAGCCTATCTCTCTCCATGGGCTGCCTTAGCTGGGTGCCCTTCGAGCCATAGGTGGGGCATGTCTACTGCAGGAGGCACACACACCAGCTTCCGGGAGCTTCAAAAACACTCCATCCAGAGCACAGGGGGCCTACTTGCAGAAGTAGGCCATTCAGAGACACCCAAACGTTGATGTTTTCCTGGGTTCTGATGAAATGACAGAAATCTGTAGAAGTTGCAGTGTGGCTTCGGTGCCCACAAGAGAGGACAAGAGGGGCTTTCCAAGGAAGGAGCCCCCAGGTCCTCCCACGTTGAGCTCCAGGGCTCTCCCACCTTCTAAATCTTGCTTATTGCCTTCCACTATTTTCCAATTACTTCTGTCACATTTCTTGGGACAAAATTCTCTTGGAAAGAAGTGGCAAAACATTAGAATTAATTTAAGTCTCTTGGCTCTCCCTAAATCTTGTCTGGCATTCCTTTTCCAGGGCCCTGCCTTCTAACGATGGTGACACATTGGCTGTCTATTGCTGGGGCTATCTCTCGGGGCCCCAGGTGAGGGTTTATGTGAGTGATTCTGTGAGTGATTCTGACGTGCAGGCTTCAGTTTCTCTCTGTCTTCTTTCTCTCTGAAACTCAGCTAAACTGGAGCGCTGCCCCCATACATGAGGACTGTTCCTGCTACCCAACTGCATTCTCCTTACTTGTACCTCCATCCCAGGAAAAGGCTGCCACAGAAGCAGAAAAGACAAGACTGTGCAGTGCCTGGAGGTATCCCGTTGGGTTTAGAGGGAGCCCCAAGAGCTGCTGGCTAAAACCAAGGGCCTGTAGTGCTACACAGCAGCTCCCTGCATTCACTGCAGGGAAAAGGTGTCGAGAACTGTTGTTAGCAGGATCTCATATTGGGCTTTGTCGGCATAGGGAGCAGCCTGAGCTGTTGGAAGAGGCAGGGAGTCTCTCCTGAAGCATGGCAGAACAGAGGGAAAGAAGCCTTTCAAGAGAAAGACCTGATGGCATCATTTCAGGCTCCCCATATTTCTCCACCATTAAAGCAAACATAAAATCAGCCTTTGAGCCCACTGTTATGGACTGAAACTATGCGCCCCCCAACTTTATATGTTGAAACTGTATCACACGATATGCTGATTTTTGGAGCTGGGCCTTTGGAAAATGATCAGAATTGTATGTGCGCCCTCATGATGGGATTGGTGCTGCAGAAGAGTCTGGAGAGACCTTGCTTCCTCTCTCTGCCATGTGAGGACAGGAATCCGCTGTCTGCGAGCAGAACAGGGCTCTCAGCAGACACAGCCATGCTGACACCAGGACCCCTGCCTCCAGAATGGTGAGAAATCAGTGTCTGCTGCTTGTGATGCCCCAGACTGAGGTGCTTGTCACAGCTGACCTGGCTCACTAACACACACACATATCCCGTTCTACTCAACAACTCACATTACGATGCAAGTCTAGAATTTTCCCTGGAGTCCCATCCTGCTGAGCAAAGTAGTTGCAGGGAGATGTTTTAGCAAACAGTCTGTTACCTGATTAATATGGCTACAAACCCTGTGGTGAATTTGCCCAGGGGAGGACCCACTGAACAGAGCCCATCCTCACCACCAAATTCTTGGGGAAAAATCTGGACTCAAAGGAACACATCATTTTATAAATATAGAATTAGCTTTTTATAAAAAACAGACATTGTTTTTTAGAGCAGTTTTAGGTGCCCAGCAAAATTGAGGGGAAAACATCGAGATTTCCCATATGACACCTATCACCCCGCACAGCCTTCCGCACAGCGTCCCCACCAGAGGGCACACTTGTCACCATCAATCAGCCCGCATGGACTCTCCATCATCACCCAAAGTCACTTTGTTACATGATGCGGTGCCTGGTGCCTTCTACGGGTTTACACAAATGTATAAGGACATGGACACCCCATTACGGTATCACACACACAAAGTGGTGTCATGACCCTAAAAATCCCCCGTGCTCCCCCTGTGCATCCCTCCTTCTCCAACACCCTTGATCCCCACTGATCTTTCCACATCCCCGTCGTTTTCCTTCTCTCTGTGCACCAACCACGTGGATGAAGCCATACGGTATACAGACTTTTCAGACTGGCTTCTCTCACTTAGTAATACGGATTTTAGGTTCTTCCTGTCTTTCCATAGCCTGATAGCTCATTTCTTTTCAGTGTTGAATAATACTCCACTTCCTGGGTGGACCACAGTTTATTTATCCATTACCTACTGAAGGGCGTCATGGTTGCTTCCAAATTTTGGCAGTTATGAATAAAAACTTTTTGCTATTGATAAAAAGTCACTGAATACATGCAGGCATCCAGCCAGTGGTTACAAAGCTACCATGGGTTTTTAGCTCCATTTATATGGAATTAAAGTTCTACATCATCCTTCTTTAAGTGAACAATTAGGAGATGTTGAATTTGCATCTGTAATTACATTGAGCTTACTCTGACGTGCTTGTCCTCGTGATTCTTTATCATGCCCCCGTCTGGCACCATGCACCTACACACATAATCAGTCACATCCTTCAACATGCCCCAGTGATGTTGGCTTAAATTCAGTTTCCCACATTTCCTAGGAGTTTCTTGCATGCACGTGGGCACTACTACATCTTACTTCATGTTTCCAAGTGTGTTCTCACCCTTCCCCTCTCCTATCTTGTTTGTGCTGATTTCTGGGACAGTCTTCCCTCTCAGTCTTACAGTTTGCTAACTCACTCTTAATCTACACCTTGTCTGCTGCTCTGTTCTTTGCTGTGTTCAGTAAATACTATTTTCATAATGTAATATATACACATAGTCTGCACAAATCTTAGGTGTACAACTCAAAGAAAGATCACTGAGTGAGCACACCTTTGTAAGTAAACCAACACTGAGAAATAGAACACCGAGCAGCACCCAGAAACTTTGCTTCCCCTTCATTGTTCCCCCAGAGTAACTCCATACTGGCTTCTACGTGGTCAGAACAAAATACTGTTGCCAGTTGTTCAACTATGTATTGGTGGAAAAACAATTATATTTTCTTTCTTTTCTGGTTTTGGTTAGCCAGCGCTCTCCACCATAATTGTTACATAACATTCTATTTGTGTGAATTTATTACAACTTTCCTACTCTACTTTTAGTGGACATTGGGATTGTTTCTAGCTTTTTGCTGTATCTAATAATGCAGCCATCAGTGTGTGCATTTCTGTTAGGTATATATCAACAAGGAGGAATACCTAGATTGCAGGATATGCCATTTTGCTTACTGTTCTTTTTTCACACTGTATTTCTTTTAAAATCTAATCCCACCTGCTTTTTATCTTTCAGAAATTTCTGTAACTGCTGACCACATTCTTTATTTGTCATTATGTCATAAATTTACTCTCATTTTATTGTGTCTTTACTATCATTTCAAGGACTTGGTAGCAGAGGAGTCAAGACTAGGCAGGCAAGCTGGGTCTGCATTTTAAAATCAGATCCAAGCCCCTTTAGATTTCAACCAAAATAAGGACATGTCAGATTATTTCTCTGATTGGCCCAGGATTTGTGTTTAGATTTACTTCTCAGATTAGTTAAAAGTTGGTTCCCATAAGGAAGTCTATCACTGCTATCACCCTCTTTTTTTTGAGCAAATGTCATGATTTTATTTAAGTTCATTCCAAAATAAATCCACTACCCTTATCCCTTACTCTCAGAAAAGTTCCATAAGCTTTTATTTATTATACATGTCAAATAACTTGGAATACTTAGTTTTATTTTCTACCTATGCATTTTTCCTCACAACTCTAGCAGAAAAGAAGTAAAGCTCAATATCTTATTGTCATTCCTTATTACATTTTAAGAATCTGATTAATGAAATTGTAGTACATTTAATTCTTTTGATATTCAGATGACTAGGGCCAGAGGCACCTGGCCCAGCATGGGCACCTCCATGATCTGTGCAGCACCGGCGGGCAAATCAAGCCTCATCCCGTGTCCTCACCTGCTGATGGAGTCTTCTCAGGGTGACAGGTTTGTGTGTCCCCGGCTGTGCCGAGTCAGAGCCGAGGAAGTAGCTCAAACAGCATGTAAATGACGAAATAAAAATCCCAGTGGTGTGAGGGTCTGTTCAAGTCTAACTTCTAAGAACATGTACTCTCTTTACATCTTAAAGTGACTGGGGTTTTCATACACTACCTTTCATACATTTACATATATTACATTCTTGCAGTCATAATTTTGTACTGATTTGAAAACTGTCAATTTCACTCTTTTACTAAACATATTCCATTTCTATGAAGTCCCGTGTCTGTGGGCAACAGCTAAATAAGGAGTCTGATGAGAACTAAAGGTGATAAATCTCCATATGTGCACACTGCAGAGTGAAAACTGGTGCACAGAGGCTGGGGAGTCACCTCCACCCTGGCCTCCTGGAATGGTGGCAGCTACTGACAGGCATAGCCGGAATCTCCTCTGAGTTCCCCACTTCTCTTGTCTGCCTCCTGCTCTGCTGCTCTATTCCAGGGTGCTTGATCTTTGATAACATGTTTCTTCTGTGTCATACCCAATTGGGTGTGTAACGTAAGCTCACACCTTTAGGTGTGAGTGGCATGTGGAGCGCATGGCTGTTGTGTGGATGGTATGTTCACCCTAGGTACTTCCCACTGCCCTCCTCGAGGCTTACAGACCACCTTCGTCAGGAAGCACCCTTCGTGTTTGTTAGTCAGATCGAGTCAGGCTCCATTGCCTAGCACCATGAGCTGAGCTCATTGGCAGTGCTAGAATTTTTCCATTCACATACTTCATGTCTAAAATCTTGAGGCCTTACAAGGTTACCAATGTTGCAAATTCAATCTCTCACTTCCTTTAGAGAATAAGCCCGATGCAGTACTTTCCTGTGTTTGAGGAGGAAGAAATGTCACAGCTGTGATGGTCACAACGAAGCCCTGAGGACTGCTGTGCAGCAGGTGTCCAGGCCCTGCACTGCCTGCTCGCCCCAATCAGGGCGTCCTTGTCTGCATCATCTCCATCCCATCATTGCCTTCCTCGTGCTCCTCAGCGAGGCAAACAACGAGATTTTTTAAATCACTCACATCTAGAAAGGTACTTTCAGTAAGTAGCTAATTTGGAATTACTGCAGCTTAGTTCAGAGAATACAGACTTCTAGAGCTAATATTCCTAGGTATCTAAAACCAAAAGCAAGTCTGACATGGAAACAGAGGCTAGTGGAGTGAGGCACATGTCTGACCACCAGGCATTCTGTGGTAATGTTGCCAGAGCACAAGGCTCCTGCTCAGAACTCTCCCTGTGCTGCTGCCCGGGCAACCTGCCAGGCTTGGCACTAGCCTTGCTCTGTAATTTTGTGACCAAGTCCTAAGAAAGTGGAGTAAATGGTTCTGGACTCCATTTATTCCAATAAACTGTACTATCCTAAGCAAGTCCTAAGCCTATTGTCATGCAGCTTTAAGCCCTCGGTGTCAGAGTGTGAGCCAAGGGCCACTGCCAGTCCCATGTCAACAGTGGGTCCCACTTCCCATTACATATGCAGACGGAAGCCACTTGGGTCTGGAAATATTTCTTCACATGAATGGCTGTGCAAGTAAGTCTCATTTCTGCTCACACATTTCTGTGCTTTGACAGGATTCTAGGTGAATAGAAGCACAGAATCTCAATGATAAGAAAAATACACACTAGAACATTAGTGAAAAAAGAGAAATATTAAAATGCTGTGGGGGCCATAAATCACTGTGCGGACACTACCACTGTCATTGCGAGCCCTGCTGTCGCTGACATGCACCTCTCTCCAGCCATCTGGTAGATCAAGCTTTGCAAGTTCCCAGCTCTTCTAAACTAAGGATAGGCGACTCAGAACTACAGGATGTAGTGTGGATTTTGACCAGGACATCACGTTTTGACCAGTTACTCCTTACTTCCTTTGCAGTGGTTTGGATAACATGCAGACCAATGGTTCTCAAGCAGGCTGCATATTAGAATTACCTAGGAACTTAAAAAAATAATACTGCCCAGACCTCTTGCTCAGAACTCCCAGGCAGTTATCTTGGGTGAGACCTGAGTATTGTTGTGTTTCTAAAACTCCTAAGGCAAACCATTGACTTAGATCAAACACACAGTAGAAAATTGCAGTTACCATAGGTTTCAGACTTAGACTTAGTATTTAGGTGGATCTCTGAGCAATCTTCAGTGAAGTTCCATCTGTCCATAATATTTTGAAGTCTACATGGCATTAATCAACTGCCCAAAGAGTTCAGAAGGATCCATTAATCATCCTGCAAAAAATAATGGGATTGCCACAGACCCAGAAAAACCCACCCATCTTCTACCCTAAACCTGTATCTGGGCCTTCCTATGAACCTGGTTTTCATTTGCAGATAAGACATTTTGTGATTTTGAAATTATTTCCCTATCTTTACTCCAAATAATTCTCTACTCTAAACTTTTAGCCACAGGTTCCTGTGGTCTACGCATGCATATGGCCTATTGTCTTAAGAGCAGGTCTTAAGAACTACAATAGTATACTAGTAAATATCACGATAAGAAACAAAGATGATTACTGAAACATAAGGGCATCCTCCTCTGAATTTCTCCCTCTCTCCCTTTTTTCCCCACTTAAAAAAATCGTTGTTTCCTCTAAAATAGCTCAAGTCAGTCTTTCTCCTTTTCTCCTAGCCATCACGTACATCTAGGTTCTTGCAAAGCTGTGCCCAAAACTCTGAATGCGTCTAGCCTGCCAACTTGCTTCTCAAATCTTCCCTCTTCGGTTTTTTCTCTGTCACTGTTGTATTAATATTAATATTACTTAAGTATCACCCTCATCACTGCTCAGGAGTCTCTGAGACTTAGTGGCGGCCATGCTGGCCCTGTATTGAGGCCTCTTCTGCTCTGGCCCTACCTCAGGCTCTGAGATCTTCAGTGCCTGCTCCCAGACCTCAGGGCAGCTGCTACATACATCTGGGAGCCTTTTGTTCCTGGCTCTGTGCCTTCCCTATACCATGCCCACCCCCTGACCTGGAATGCCTTTCATGTTATTCTCTAGAGAAGAGCCCCTCCTTAGAAGTTTAACTAAAATACTGCCATCCTTCTAACCACTCACTGATTTATCTGTTCATTCATTTGTTTATTCATGTGAGAAACATTCACTGAGTGTTCAGTACAGCCTGGAACTGGCACATCTCTGCCAATTTAATGGATTTTTTTCATTCTCGGGTCTCTGTATTAATCTATATATTAATTAAGAAAAGAAGAGAAGTGCAGAGAAAAGATGTACATTTAATTTAGGTTCTAATTTCATAAATGTATCAAAAAAGAATATCTTTTTGATCATCAAAAGAATTTTTATATTGCAAATGAAATAACATAAGTGAAAATATCTTGTATAAACATTAATCAGATGTAAGAGATTATTATTTTTATTATTTTCATGACTCTTAGGTGTCCTGAAAGTTATAGCAAAATGGCTTTTTTAAACTCTCAGTTGCTAATTAAGATAACTAATACTGAATATGCTATGAATGTCTTAGTTAGATGTCACAAAATTAAATGTCCTCAGGACCAAAATTAATATCCTCAGGTAATATTAAAGTGGGGCAGGTGTTCAAGCAGGTGAGGTACTATGTAATTGGGCAAGTGTGCAAGTAGGTGAGGTAATGTGTAAGTGGCCAGGTGTGCAAACAGGCGAGGTAACATGTAAGTGGCCAGGTGTGCAAGAGAGAAGGACTTCTCAGAAAGGAGATAGGATGCATCCCACTTTAAGAAATTCAAATCTTGGAAGTTGCAGGTACATACTGTGTGGGCCTAAGGAGCATATCTATGGGCCCTGATCAGCCTTCAGGCTGTTAGTTTGTGACCCTTGATTATTACTCAAATTCCCCCTACTTCTCAACACAGACTTTCTGAATCAAGGCAAATGCACTTGTTCACCACTCTGGGGGTATGCCTCCTGGTCCCACCCCCCCAGCACTCTAAAGAGCCCCCTGGTTTGCCTTTTTGCCTTCTGGTCTAGATGCTATGTGTGGTACAAGGATAGCTTGATCCTCCCACATGGGGTCTTCGTAACCACTGTCTCTCCTAGCAGTGTCAACCTCCTCAGAATTGAATTCCATCCTTTTCTTAATTAAACACTACCACCCATATTTTTTATTAAGGTATCATTGATATACAATCTTATGAAGGTTTCACATGAGCAGCATTGTGGTTACTACATTCACCCATATTAACAAGTCCCCCTCCCATACCCCATTGCAGTCACTGTCCATCAGTGTAGCAAGATGCTACAGAGTCATTACTGTCTTCTCTGTGCTATACTGCCTTTCCTGTGACCTACCTATATTATGTGCATTACCACCCATTTTTAATTTAACATTTCAGGCCTGCTTATCTGTCACCTCTCAAGCTGCAAGGCTTTGCAAAGAATAGTGCCATGTCACATATGTGTCCTGACCTTAACAGGTGACCCTAAAAGCCAGAATGCGATGTACGAAGAGGGGAAGTCCAGACCTGGGAGTCAGACAATCTAGAAAACTACCCCAGTGCCGCCTTCTGACAACTGCTATGTGACCTTGAGAAAACTTGCTGATCGCAGAAGCCTGTCTCCTCAGCAGCAAAAGTGGGAATAACTATACTCAGGTTTAGTGCTATTGTGAAATGTAGACAAGGTCACAAGGCAGAAGCAGCTCACACAGTATCGGCCACATGGTAAATTTCCAATAGTGGCTACTGAGAAATGAATGAAAATTAGGTTTAAGACCCCACTAAGGCTTATGAGGCTCTTTCACAGGCACACTTGGAATTGAAATTCAATGATAACACAGTATCAAGAATTTCTTTAAAAATTTCTGTTGCAAAATCATGAGTTAAATGTGGAAATCTTCATGTACACGCACAGAATAGATGAAACTATCAGGGACTTCGGGGGCAGAAAGAATTTGAAGCACTGAATTCAGAAAACTCACCCTTTTATGTGCTTTCCTTCTGTCCTTCAGTCAGCCCACTGTAGACGACAATGGAATGGCATTGTTGTGGGAAACCACGCACTGTACTTACCGAGTGAGCTCACTGCACTGGTGTTTTTATCCTGAGGTGCTAGGGACACTCCCATTGGGCTTCTCAGTGATAAAGGGGACACAGGAACTCAGTAATACTGGAACTCGAACCTATAACAATGTGGTAATACTCAAACTCTCCTTCTACTCCGGTCATAACTAGAAGAGAAATTCTGCTGAGTTGCAGAGATGTGAAAGGAGTGAAGCTACTGTACTACAACATCCCCCAGAAGGGCCAGTGGGGCTCTGAGCTGCCAGCTCAGTGGCCTCTGGCACTCTAATATACCCAGAGTGGTGCCCAGTGATACATCTGCCTCTGACACCAGCAGCCAGGTCAAACCTTCTCTTCAAAGTACTCTTACCCATTTTAATGGGTATTCTTTGAAACCCATCAATCAAATAATTTCAGAAAATTTAAGTAGAAAGAGTTTGTGACAAAATCTGATTCAACCTCTCCTTTCACGTATGGGGGGTCAAGGGATTTGCCAAAGTCCTATAATTCCTCAGAGGCAAACCTTGCTCTGGAATCCAGGTGAGTTTGAGAAGCAATATCTTTTGTACAACCCTTTCGCAGGGTCTCTTTTTTCATCATTTTCTAAGTTCTAGGCTTTTAACAATGTTAACCAAAAATCAGTTAGAAGGAAACTTTTACGGATATAAGAGTAAAGAATAGGATGATAAAAAAATACTTTCATCTCTTGCTACAAGAGCCTATCTCTGGAATCTCGGCAAGCCTTCCTTCATCTAGTAAATTTCTTTATAATAACAAGAAAGTCATTGATGGGAAATAAGCTTCCCCAGAAAAATTCTATGGAGAACCAAGTTACAGTAGCCTGTGGACACTTCGTGTTTTATTGCCCGCAGTTTGCTCTTGGCACAGGCAAGCAAGTCGGTCTGTGGTCGAAAATCCTTCCAGGACCACACTTTGTTCCCTCTCTATATCCCATAACATCTGCCACAGTGCCCAGCACACAGTGAGTCAGTCAGTCGTCTCTCTGTGCCTGATCTATGAAAGGCTTTCAGGTGTAAGCCTGAATAAGACTGGTCCTGACCTCAGAGAGCTTAGAGTCCAGCCCACTCAGCAAGCAACTATTGACTAGAAGTAATTTAGTTTACCTTTAAACATCTTCTCACAAGACAGTAGTGTGGTTGAGAGAGTTCTCTGGAGTCAGACTGCCAGGGTCTACACCTTTGTGCCTCCTCTTCCTATGAATTATTTTGGGAAATTACATTGATGGTCTCAGCTTCAGTCTTCCCAGAACTCACACAGTTAATAGGCATTTTCCAAGTGTTCTGCTTATTTTTACTCCCTTGTTCTTCACATCAACTCTGTGAAGTAGGGGCTGTTATTTCCTCCATCTTATGGATAAAGAAACTGGGGCTCCAAGATTTTAAACAAGAATTTGAATATTCTGTAATCCCTGTTATACTGCCTTGAAATAAGTCTAGTCAGAGGACAGAAGGTGGCTGTGGACCTGAAATAATTTATATTGAAAGCAAGCAGAGTGCCTAGCTAGATAACCTTTCAGTAATAGGATTATGATGAAGATTTGCCAATGCAAATAGTGCTTTTTAGTCACTAGGATTTCTATTAGATCTTATTTTATTCATCACAGATCAAACGGTTCTCCCTTGGTTTTAACCATCTTCCATCAGAATACTTCCTTCTCTGTGATTGCCTAATCTGTGGTGTCCTATTTCAGTCACAGTGCTGAATAGCAGAGAAAGTTACGGGACATTCTTCAAAGGGAACTGTCAGAGTCAACACTTGCTAAATGATATATTTCTGCTCAAAGCAAACTAAGCGAGTTTAAATGTGCCGAGCCTCCTGCTCGTGATGCATAGCAATCATGACTGGTGTCCAGCAGACGCAGGGAGGGGCTGGCATGCACAAAGCCTCACTTCTGTTGCCCACTCTAACACGACATTTCATTTCACTAAAATTGCTGTTCTCCAAAAGCACATCACACAGATTTTTCTTTCTAACTCCAGTAACCTTCCTTCCACTTGGCTGGGTGTGTGGTCAAACTCCTTTGTGCCGTGACAGCTCCCTTTCGGCCAGCCATGGCCCAGTGCTGCCCATTCGGCCCTGGCTCTGCTGCTCTCTCTGCTCTCTGCCTGGACTTCCCGGGCAGGCTGGTCTCCTCTGTGCCTGAAGCATGGTGGCTGTAACTCCTATTGACTTCTGGCCAGAGTTGAGCCTGTGGAATGAAGGGCAGAACAAGGCATTGTCTCTATAGCAATTACTTTTAAAGTTCATTTTTCTGAAGTGGTAATAGTAATAAAATATTCTTTAGAGCCAAAGCTTAATATCAAACAAATGTTGCTAGGTGTGCACCATTATAGAGCAACCTGTGCTGGAGAACATTACCAGAATTGAAAAATAAATTTAGCACTTATTCTCATGAGTGCTTAAACTAACATGCACTATTAGGAAGTTTATGTGCTCAATTCAATTGATAGTTTTTGCAGTTTTGTTCATTTGTGTTCCTCCAGCATACTCTGACATGAGTAAGATGCTCAAGTATTTGTGAAATTAAAAACAAGTTGACACCTGAGAGGATGTAAAACTTAAGAAATATATTTATTAGTTTGCAATTAAATCCTCATCACACACCATTCAATCTGATAGGCTCAGGCCTCAAACTTTGCATCACTGATGCTCTTTGGTAAACATTTTTGGTTTAACCTCATATAAGCATTTGATTTACCATCTAGGTGACAAATGTGTTTAATTTGTATGCATTTTTGGCAGTTATATCTATAGAAATCCTAACTGACCAGTACAGGTCCTGGTGTCACTCATTGTCCAGAATTACTTGGTCCTTTCTCCCCTTGTTCTCCCCACATTTCTATACATAAATGGTGGGCAGAGAGATTCTTATGCAGTGCATGCTTCTAAAACTACTGGACTTCCTAGGGCCAATCCCTAGGTTCTGAATTACTAAAACTATGCTGTTTGATCTTCCATTTAATTAGTAGGGGTGTTTGCTATGCAAATACAGCTCCCTGAGAAAACAGATGGGATTATCAGGTCTTCTAAAGTGTCAAGGATGTGATGGATTTGTTTAAAAACACCTCTGACCATCCTCAGGCCATATTTGATTTACATTTTCAACATTTAGATTCATTAAACAATTAGATTTATTTTTGAATATATTGAAATGAAGCCCTGGGGTAAAGATTTGGGCACTCTTCTCCAAAATCTTGCATCTCCAACTACCACTGAATTGAAAGAAAGTGGTTGCCAGGATAGCAAATAACGAAATGCAAACGCGTTTTCCAAAATAACCAACAGCATTGATAAAACACACTGACCAAATCAGATATCCTCAGAAACCACACAGCAAGTTGCTGGCGAGAGACCAGTGGACATAGGTTCTTGGGCGTTTGGCTTGCGCCCTTTGGTGCAACCATCAATATCAAGAGGCTTCATTCACTGAAGTAACAGTAGCTATAAGAAAAACAAGAATGTAAAAAGCTGAGTTTATGTACATAAGTCACTAAACAGTTTTCCTCCCATACCTTATTTGATGAGAACAGCTACCCAACTTCTCATTTTGCTGGTAAGAATTATAAGGCAAGGAGAAACTTAGGGACTTGCCAAGTTCACACAGTGAGGAACAGTCTTGAAAAAGCCCACGAGGATCCAGGAGAGCCTTGTGCAGGTTTGAGAGGAGAAAGTAAAGAGAAAAAAGAATAATTTTCTCTCCTCATTCCAGAATTCTCAAGTATCAGGTATTTCAGAGGAGTTTTGATAAAACTGACAGAGGTATGGAGGACTAATAAAAAGACAATGCACCCTCACACCTGCAGGCTGCTGACCACGTGGACTCTCCCAGATTGTTTTTCCCCACGTACTTTGTTTATGTGCCTTTCACCTTTAAGGCTTATGACTCAAAATTCGAATACCAGCTTTGGCCATGTATTCGATGATCCACTAGGTCCCTCATTCCTCCACTCATGCACCAAACCCTCCTTGAAGGCTGCTCAGCACCACACAGAGCCTTGTGTGGGCCACGCGGACATGAGCGCCCAGAGGGCACCCCTCAGCTGCCCTCCCGGGCCGCCCTTTGACCCCGCACTCCTTACCTTGGGGTGCCCTTCTGGCGACTCTAGACGTGGTGGCCCTTCTCTCTTGCGTGTGCTTCCTTCCTTCTGCTCATCTGGGGGCTCTGCGAGGAATGGGTCATCTTCCTCGGCACTGAGCTTTGCACAGCACTTCTTGAGTGAGGCTGGGACTGCCTCCCTGGCTGAGCCTCCTTGACTGCAGAGACTGTGCCCGAGAACCTAGTAGAGCTTCCGGAATGTACTGAAAAGCAAGTACGTGTTCTCTAGGTGAGGGTTCAGATCCCCATCTGCTGTCCTTCCTGAAGCCTCCTGTTCAATTTCTGTGACCTATCCACTTTCCACCAATCTCTCTCTCACTCCCTTTCTCTCATCTCAGCTCAGATCCTGACTTTACCATTTGCCAGTTCTGTGACCTAAGGGAAGTTGCTTCTTTGAGCATCATTTTCTTGTATGTGGGGTGGGAATTACAAAACCTAACTCACAGCATCTTCTTCAGGATTAAATAAGGCCATGCATGTAGCGCACTCACCAAGTTCCTAAGGCAAGTGTTAGCTAAGTGTTAGTTCTAAATGCCAGGACACCACCGTGGAGGAATCCTGCAGAGGACCTGATGGGGTCGGAGCCCTGCTGAGGAATCACGGGACCCTGCAGGCTCTGCGGTACGGTGAGCCACATTCACTTTCTGTCGGAAAGAGTCCTCTGCACTTCAGGAAATTCTTTTTCACCCAAGCACATGATTCCAGAGGAAGGTGCATAGAGCAAGAAGTCCAGGGAAGTCCTACCTATTCAGTCCTGTTACCCAAATGTGCTCTGGCATCAATGGAGTGAGCCTAGCTCACTTGACATCCATTGCTCAGGCTGCCTGAATGTCTTCTACACCCAGACCTGACAATAATTCTGAGTCCTTTGACATAAACAAAATATCTTATTAATAGTGTGACCAAATAATTTATTATCTAAGTCTGGAGACTGTACAGTGAAAGGGGCCATCCAATAATTACATTGAGACAACAGATACAAAAATTAGGCAACATAAAGTTAAGCAACAGATATAATGATTAAACAACTGATACAGTAACTGGACAACAGGTACAATTGTTAGACAGAAGACATACTGGGGTTTTCTGGGCAAACCAGGACATGTATGATCAGCTACCAGCTTTCTGTTTTGATGATGAAGAAGCTGTGCCTCAGTAATTCCCAAATGATTTCTCCTCAAGTGACCTGCATTTTAGCTATTAAATTTTTTCCTCATGTTACTAGTCTTCCAGTTTATAAGACACACTAGTCAGGACCACCAAATTTAATTACTGGGAATGATAAAGGTGAGATAATGTTCATCTGTTTAAAGATGTAGCTATGCAGTGAGCATGAACAAGATGCGTTCTAGTCAACTGGTTGCAAACAAAACTTTGTATAGGAATGGTGTCAGCGAAATATAGTGGCCAGTCACTACTGCTTTCTTGGTAGGAAGAGCTGGGCCCTAATTCAATTTTCTCACTTACTAGCTGCAAAATGTGAGTGTACTTGAAATTTTTAACGACCACGGGCACTGACCGTGAAAGCTGGCACAGCACAGGATGGCCACTGGCCTATGGGGAGAGATGCTGGCCAGAGCCACAGCAGAGCATGTGGCCATCTACCCATGCATACCAGCGTGGTTCCAACCCCTGCCCTGCTGTCTGTCTCCTCCCTGTGGCAGGGTGGTCCTGCTCAGTGACTGTCAAAGTTGGGTGCTTATGTGCATCTCCTGAGGAACTGAAAAACATGTCCAGATGTGGAATTTATATTTTCCAAAAAAAAAAATACATTCATCAAGAATTAATGAGTAGCCTATTGAGGAATCATGAACTAGACAATAACAGACTTCTGATTCAGGCCTAAAATGTTGTTAATTCTTAGTGGGGCAATTAATGATAGAGAAAATATCAGTATATCTGAAACTGAAATGGATATTCCTCCCAATCAGTGTTAGAAATAAAAATAACTGTTCCCAGAAACCTGACTTGTACCAGATATTTCAGGACTTGAAATCACTTCTCAGCTTTGAATTAATTTTCATGGTAGCAAATTCTGAAGATGGTAGTATCAGAATAGAAAGTGTGAGCAAGAAGGGAAAGAGAATTCTACTATC
This sequence comes from Smutsia gigantea, assembly GCA_032199065.1. Classification (NCBI taxonomy): domain Eukaryota; kingdom Metazoa; phylum Chordata; class Mammalia; order Pholidota; family Manidae; genus Smutsia; species Smutsia gigantea. The sequence goes on from JAVSCE010017987.1 coordinate 112,401, forward strand.
AGATAGGACTCTATCCAGGTTATGTGAATTGTGAAAATCCACACTGAAACAACCATAGGAATAAAAAAACGTAGGAAAGCTGTAGTGAGCAAGAGTTTGGGGTTTCAGAAGTCTGGAGATCCCTGTCTGCCTGCTCTTGTAATTCCCTTTACACCAACTTTTCCTTGCAGTCTAACAACAGTTAGGCTACTGGATGGAGAAGAGTTCTGCCTGGACCCTTGAGGACCTAGGTGATGACTGCCTACATAAGAGAAAATGAGCATACAGCAGCTTCTTTGCAAGAAAACCATTAGTTAACATTCAGAGGTCATTTTCTTTGTTGTGCTGGTTTTAGCAATTCCAAAACTGTGGGTGGCAACAGACCCTCGTGTGGATCCCACTGGTGGTGTCTACACATACATACCTTAGTCTAGGCTTGTGACTTAGAAATATGGAGGCAAATGATGGAAAGGTAGCTAAAAGATTAGAAAGTAATGAAGTGGGATCAGGAGAAGCCAATTTGTTAGTTTTTAAAAGTTTTTGAACTTGCTGGAACTATTTTGACAGGAGAAACTATTTGAACCATTAAAGATACATTCTGTGTGAGTCAAGTTTTTCAATTCTAGGACTTTAAAATAATTCATTATATTTACAAAGATTAAATGAATCAATAAATTGAACTTGTCACATTGTAACTACTCAATGAATATTTGATATTTTTTAGAACTACAACATAGTTTATGAGCATCACAGCTTAAAAATGGCAATAACTAAATGTTTATCAGTAAGTTGGATGATAAACATATGAAACAAACACACAGTGGAAGAGGGAACATCCAATAAAGTATACCCAAGTAGATTTTACACTTATATTTATGATAGTGAGCTTTCAATTACACACTTAAGAAGAACTTAAGAAGCATATTACCCAATATCTCTCGTGGTCTCACTTTTATCCAATCATACATTTTACATAAGTCTTAATAAAAATTAGGTAAGTTATTCATTAAAATATTAGTGATGTCTGCCCCTTATGTGGTGGGTTTAAGATGCCTTATATGCTCCACTCTACAGTTTTTGTATTGCTCTTTATTAATATATATTATATTTATAGATAGGAAAATACAGATATATACTCTGAAAATATAACTTTTAATTAAAAAAAGAAATGTCATATGAATAAATATAAAGAGTTGAAAGAGGAACACAATCAAAAACAATTTTTAGCTATGCTTAGTTTTGACTAGAAATTATAGTTCAGCTTTCAATCTCTTTGAGTAGACAGAAATCTTGGGCAAATAAACCACCTTGCAGATGCCAAGAAAACTCACCCCAGCCTTTGAGCAAGCTGACCACCAAACTTCTCTGGAATTGCAGTGGGCGTGAGTGGCGGGCTCACATGTTATAAAGATATTCAAGTCCCTGGAGGTTTTGCCCAAAGGACGAAGAGGAGCTACAGCCAGGAACAGTGCTCACACAGCCCTTGAGAGACGAGGCTGGCTGGCTCAGAGGGCCGCTTAGGGGGGACTATTCGAGGAGGTCGCCTTTTCCCGAGTGCCCCACGTGGCTGGGGTAACCCAGGAATAAGCACAGGAGTAGAAGAACATCTAGTCTGTGAACCTGTTACCCAGAGAGCAGCCTGGGACAGTCAGGGGAGTGACACCATGGCCTGCTTGTCACCAGAGTTGCCTGCCTTCTCCTGAGTTAGGAAGTACATGCTGTTTGGTATTTTAGAGTGAGCCAATGAGAGAAAAGAAAACAGGCCCAGAGGCTCTGACAGAACAGGCCCCATGTGCATTTACAGGTCACACCTTGCCTCACAGGCTTCAGCACTGGGAGCTTAAGTCCCCACAGCATCGGCTGGGCTCTGACTTAATTCACTGAGAATGAAACCACATTGCTGGATGTTGGCAGATCAGCAGGGTACTTTCAAAGAAAATGACCACCTGGAATTTATGGGAAATCACAACTCTGGCTTACAAATGCAAATTCTTAAGTGACAGGTCACATGTATCCCCACAGGAAAAGATAGGTGCTCCAGGAGTGAAAGCTTTACAAGCCGATGTTAAAATAGGTTAGCAGCTAACATAATTTCAACACAACTTTAATTAAAAAAGACTGTGTTCTAACAAATTGGCAGGGAAACTTGAAGTGAATAGATTGTAGGAACATGGCAAGCTGACCACAGAGCTTCAAATACCCAAAACTTAAGTTTCCCTGAGAAGAACAAGTAAGTTTCTGGGGGTCAGTCTGTCCATGTGAAGAAACAGGACAGCCCAGTTTATGGGGCTTTATTAGTTAGGCTTTCTGGGATTCAGATGCTTCACAGTTTCAGGTATTTCTATGTGCTATTCCTATGTTTAGTTAAATGGAAGTTTTTTATGCTTTTATACATGATTTTGTTGATATACCATATCTCTAAGGAGTGGACATCTTACCTCTACCTCCAGGGCTCCTGGCCCAGGGACTGTCTGCTGACGGGGAGAGGAACCCGTCCTTCTGGTAACTCTGCAGCTCCTGAAGCTGTTATCACACGGCTTAGCTTCCTATGCCCTCATCTCGCCCCAGCTTATCACAGGTGCAGGAACTGAGGCCCTGGGAAAGTCAGGAGTTTGCTCAGGTTCCGAGAGCCAAACTAGTGATAGAAGAAAGACTGGGGCGAAGTTCTCTGGCCCCCAGGCCAGTGGCTTTGTGGGGTCGTTTTGTTTTCTGTGTTAGATCTCACCCCACATGATTCACAGGGAGGGTCAGAGAGATGCTGCCTCTTAAGTCATTAGACAGGGTGCCAGGAAAGTGAAGAGTGGGTGTCCCCTCAAAGTGTTGTGCCAGGAGGCCCTCTGGCTCCGGGGTGATGCCTGGAGGCCTGTCCTCTGCTTTTCTCCTCTTTCTCTACCCACCATTTGTCCTCAACTGTGGGCTTCCTTCTGAGCTTACAGCCATGCAGTGATCTCCCTCACCAGACCAAGCTGTAAGATTTACAGCAATGCCTGTAGCTCATAGGATGCTTTGCAGACACCAGTCAACATCAAAGAACCTGACTCCAGTTTTAAACTCAGGAGCCTGTTTAAAAAAAGCCTGTTCTTATGTGTCCACAATGATGTATTTTGGTAATGAGAATAAAGGTGTAAATAATTCCAGATATGTTTTGGTTTCCAAATCACCAGTAGCTTATTACCATGAATATGAGCACACTTCCTTCTGTTAATAACTCCCTATCCTTGTGTGCTGGTTATAGAGTGGGGAAAATTAGGAGTGGGGAGAACAGATTTAACTACTATAGTCCTGGAAAAGGTGGCTCATGCAGAAAGAAGACACAGAGCTCAGAGTGTCTGCCTCTGATTAACACTTCAGCCACATGCAAACAGCAGGGTGCACCTTCCGTGAATTCTTTAAATTTACCCAGCAGCATGTCTTTACACTCCCCAGATTTATGGGTCATTAGGGTACTTCTCCCTGAAGAAGTTGGAACATAATTCTCCACTCCTCTGATGTGGGCTGAGTATGATGACTTTCTTCATGAGGGGGAAAATTAACTTTACAGCAAGGGAACCTGGTAAACACACCTCGGGCGGGTGATGCAAGGTAACATGAAGTCATGTTGACACGGTGTGGGATAAACACGGCTCTATGCTTCTGTGGCCTTGCTCCAAAACCAAGTCACCCAGTCCAGTCATGAAAATGGCTACTTATCCCATTAGGAGCCAGTACACAAAATACCTGACCAGCCCTCCTCAATACTGGCAAGGTCACAAAAGCAAGAAAAGTCTGAGAAGCAGTCACAGCTAAGAGGAGCTTAAAGGGTTGTAACTGCTGTGTAATTTTATGTTCCTTAGGGATCTGGCAACAGACTGAAAACATTAAGGAAAAACTAAGCAAATCTGAATAAAGTATGAACTTCAGTAAATAATGTATAAACATTGGTTTATTACCTGCGACATACATACTAATGTAAGATGTTTATAATAGGAAAAACTGGATATGGGGCATATGAAAACTCTCCACAATTTTTATTATCTCCAAATGTTATTATCGTCACATTTCCTATGCCTAAAACTGCTGACTGTGCTGCTTTCACTTAGAAAGCCCCTTTCTGGGAGGGACATGAGCAACACCTGCAGCTTCCCCGCCAGGCCCTGCGCTCAGCCTGCTGCAGTGTTGGAAGCTGATGGAGCTGCCTCTACCTGTACTACTGATTTTCAGAATGAATTAAGAGTCAGTAACTCTAGGGTGCCTATCTAGTTTCTGTTAGGGTCACATGAAAACAAACTTCCTTAAAGATAGTTAATATCTTAAAATGTTTAATCTTCCTGAAAAAGTAGGTGGTATTTTGTTCCATTTGTTCTAGGCTACAGTAATGTCTTTTAGAAAAGTTTTATAGTTTTCTCCATTAGATTTGAAACATCTGTTAGTTTTACATTTCTAATTTTACTTAATTTTATTTTACTTTTACAATTGTAAGTGGAGTTATCATTGCCCATTTTGTAACTTACTTTATGCATTTGTGTTAGCCTTTTCTATTTTCTATAATATGTTATTTAATAGCTTATTAATTTTGTTGATATTTTTTCTACACAGCTTTTAATTTACTTAGTTCTACATTTTCCTAATTTATTAATTTCTGCTTCTGCCCTTAATATACCTTTCTTTTAGTTTCTTTCAATTTGTTTTACATTCTCTTTCTAGCTTTTTGAGTTGATTGCTTAATATATGTATTTTTATAAGTATATTTATTGCTACAAAATTTCTTTTTGTAACTTCTGTTTTTAATTTTTTGAGGAAGCTCCATACCGTTTTGCAGCTGCACCATTTTACATTTCTACCAAAGGCGCAGGAGGGCTCCAGTTCCCGGATGCTCACTGCCACGCGTCTTTAATTTGTTTTGCTATCGTAACCACCCTAACAGGTGTGAAGTGACATCTTATGCTCTGATTTGCATTTCCCTAATGATCAGCATCTTTTCATGTATGGGATGGCCATTTGTGTGTTTTGTCTGGAGAATGTCCCCCAATTGGGTTTGTCTGATGTTTTTCCTAATTTGACTTAGATTGTGCATCTTCTGTAAGTACATCACAAAAGTGATTCCATGTCCTTCTCAGTGATCCTATGGGATGCTGCATGATTTCAATTTGTCCCATCAAAGCTGATGTTAACTTTGCTTGCTTGTGAAAGTCCTCTGCTAGGCTGATTTTTTTTGTTCCCCCCTATATATATATGCAGACCTATTCCCAATGCATACAATGGTTTTACCAAGTCTAATTCCAACTCATCCAACACCAAATGCAATGGTGTATTTTTTTCCCTATATGTATGTGTAACAATAACAATATTATACACAGCAGTAATAGTAGTATGACTCCATTCAGGTTCCCGGACCCGCCTCCAATGTGTGTAAGTATGTGGGAGGGGGTCTTCCCACACATACTTACACCAAGTAATTCTCAAACGCCAGCAGAATGTTGGATCACTGCTGATGCTATCTGCCCGGAGACAGCACGAGATTCCCCAGGTTAAGGGCTCCATCCTACAAGACTGCCCTCCACCCCCCAACTCCAGACGCTGATTGCAAGCCCCAGGCAGTTTACCTGCACTTCTGACCTACCCGCTACAGATTAGAGGTTCCCACGACCTCCCCCTTAGGTTCGATTACTTTGCTACAGCGGCTCACGGAACTCAGGAAAACACGTAACATTTACCACTTTAGTAAAGGATACCATAAAGGGTACAAATTAACAGCCAGATGAGGAGATACATACGGCGAGGTCCCAAATAAAGGAGCTTCTATCCTTGCGGAGCTTGGGAACTGGCTCGGTGGCACGTGGAGGTGTTCAAACACCGAAGCATAGAAGTTCTCCCCGACCAAGAAGCAGGATCCGTACGGAGCAGAGCAGGTAGAGCAGACACACACCAAGCGGAAAATCCATGTCTCAGGGGATTTGGGAGGGCTTCATTGCATAATCATGATTGACTAAATTATTGCCATTGGCTGCCCTGCCCTTGGGTGGGGCCAAAAGTCTCTCATTAACATGACAAAACGCCGATTTCACCGTTAAGACTGTAGTGTTTTCAGTAACTGTGGGTGAAGACCAAATATACCTGGGAAATACGTATTTGGTCATATGACCAAATACGTATTTCTTATAACTCATTATATCACACCAAGCAATTATTAGGGATTTTATTGTAGAATAGAAAATAACGAAATATATCCACATGTTTAATTAGTACTTTGAAATCTCACCTTATAAACACTTTTTAATTCTTTTTCATGAAACTATAGATTTTTGCCTCTGAAGATGTAATATTTGTTCACAAATTTTCATAAATGTCTTCATCCTGTGCATATGGGAAATAATCTGAAGAATTTAAGCTTCTACTCTATAAATTAACAAAAATATAAAATAAATCAGTTGATCTCCTGAAGAAACTGTTATTGTCACTAATACTATTAAAGGGTTAAGATAAAAAATATTCTAACAATATATACATGTGTGTGCCTTTTCTAAAAAGCAAGAGATGTGAGCAGCATTTAACAACATGTTTGATATCACTTAAAGAATGTTAATGTCTTTTTTCTGGTTTAAGGTTCCCTGGGTTCTAGACGATTCCTTGCATGCATGTTTACATGTCTCTTACTTTCATGGCTCCCTCATAACCAGTGCCCTTTGACTTCAGTGTCCTACTTGAATATCTTCCACAGATGAGCACACCTTTTGGACATTCTCTGATCTTGCAGTCATTTCTTCAGTGTGGCCCTTAGCCCTGCCTCCTTCATATTACAACTTGAGAGCATGTGGCTAAAGTTGAACAAGATATGAGAGCAAATGACCCATAGGCAGACAGTCCTGTGTGAACTTTCTCAGATCTGGGCTCCCTGAATTCTGCTCTGTATCTCACCACACATCTGCTACTTTGGACTTTCCTGTCTATTTAGGGTTCCCCACAACTTTCTGAAGGTATGGGTCTGACTTGGCACTTGCTTGTGATCTAGCCCCCACCTTAAGCTGATTCTGCTCATGAAATAACCATTAGCCTCAAGAACACTGTCTGCACCAGCCACCTTAGCATCCAAACCCTATGGGCTGTGATGGAATGCCGTGACATTCTTTTTCTGTACTCACTGAGCAAACTTTCTTGCTTTAAGTCATAACTTCAAGCGCTCAGCTTTAATCAGTGCTTGCAATGCCTTTTATCCTGTGGTCAATAACTCTTAATATTTGAAGGGCATTATATTTTACAATATGCTTTCACATGCCTTTGTGAGGTAGACATGCAATGGTTTATAATCTGTTCTAAAGATAGTAGAACCAAAATTCTGAGTCCAACAATTTATTCAAAGGTGCACAGCTAGTAACGGACAGAGTAAGGACCAGGGCCCCATCTTTTACTTCAAGCCTTATTCCCCCATAAAACCACAGCAGCCTAGGTTGGCAGCTCTTTTCTTGGCTAAAGTAACAGTGAAAGACACGATCCAGCCTTACGTATTATGGTCTTAGGTGCCTGATCTGAGGGTCAGAATATGTGCTGTTTGCTTGTGTTACTCATTAGCAAAAACATTTTCAGACTGTGGTTCGCAAAGCCAGATAGAGTTTTTCCCCTAAGATGCTGTTCAATTGCCTTTATACTGAAAATATACACAACTCACTGTTATTGGATAGGATTCTTGGAAAAAGAGCAACACAACGGGCCTTTGGAATAAGAAAGACCCCAGTTTGACTTCTGCTTCTGGAACTAAGTAGCTATTTAATCTCATGCTGTTTAGTCAGTTTCCTCATTTGTAAATCTGGAAAATGAGTATGTGGTATGTGGTTCCCAGTACATATTATGTGCTTAATGAGCATTTGATAAATATACATAAATAGTTAACAAGTGTTCTTAAATCGAGGAGGTGTGTGTGTGTGTGTTTCCTGGAGAAAGGGCCCAAAGATTAATCACAGAAAGTAAAATGCAGACAATGATAGTATATAGGAAAGGCCTGGAACATCATCAGCTCTCTACAGCTGGTCATTAGGGTTTGTGGGATAAGAACTGTGTCAGAGAATAGGAAAGGCAAAAAGCCACACATTTTCTCTGTTTTAGGATTAGGAAAATAATCTGAGCCATTTCTAAACTTAATTCTTAAATTTTACAGATGAAGTATATCACTAATGTTGGTAAACAGCAAGTAAAAGAAAAATAAAGATTAAGAACAAAAGTTTGTAACCATTGATCCTCACAACCACCCTTGGAGTTAGTAGATAATAAAATCACCATTTGTAGATGAGAAATGAACACTTTGGGGAGTTAAGTAATTAGCCCAGAGTCCCATCTAATAAATGTAGGGCCAGGTCCAAATCTTAGTTCTTTGGCCTTAAGACCCGACCCTCTTTCTAGTCATTAATTTTGAAATCAAGAAATGTCTGTCACTTTTGCCTTTGGCAGTAATTCTGTCTCCATTCCTGAATTAGTTGTCCTGTGTCTCTTGTTATCTGTTTTTGGTCTTGCTCTTCCTACATATATAATATTCATGATAATATCTATCTGTAGATAAAATAGGAAGAAAGAAAAATGCACTTTTTCTTTGTATTTTTTCCAGAGTAGCCTCAGAGGGTTTGCAGACAGTGAATGCTTTCTGAGGTCAGTGTTGGAATATATGCATATTTTCTCTTTTTTTTTGACTAGTGCCTAATGGTTTTCCACTTCACATTTCCTCAGACTGTCCCCAAATCCTAATAATAACAGGAGAATAGCTGACTCTGCTCATGGGAAATGCAGGGAAAGTGGGCATAGTGCTCAGTGATTACCAGGGACAGCGTGTACTGACCTGGGAAGCAGGCACCAGCAAGGCCACATTCGAGGCCCCGGAGACCCACTCCATCACAGTCTCTGCTGTCCCAGCTGCAGGGGTTCTTGGACTGAAGGCCGCAGACTTGCTGCTATGGGATGATGTGCCTGTGCTTCTGCCTTTGGACTTCAGTGCTTTGCTGTATGCAAATGAGAGTCTTCAGGAATGTTTAGGGTAATTTTCTTTAGGAGAAAAGCCTTGAGTAAAGGCTGTAAAAATTCAGTAGCACAGGGGCAAGAATACAAAGATTTAGGGTAAGAAAAAAAGAAGTTTAGTTCCTAATGTAGTATGTTTATAATAGGAAAAACTGGATATGGGGCATATGAAAACTCAGCTAATTGGGCAAATTGCTGAACCACTTTATGGTTGAACTCATCATAGTTAAAATAATAACTGTTATACAAGACTATGACATAGATTAAATCTGTAAATGTAAGTTAGAGACACTGTAAGACATGAAGCAATTATGAAGAACTCATAGCGTGTTCTTAGGTGTTACCTCATCTGTTCTCAGAGGCCCTCTTATCCCCATGTAACATGCGGTGAGATGTTCCCACAGTTACACAGCACATTACACGGAGCCTGGGGGAATAACGTGAGTCTTTTGACCATGGTAGTTATAGATTAGCTGCAATATGGCCAAATAAAGATAATTTGTTTTGTATGGTTTTGAAGCAAATTTCCAGCTGAAAATTAGCTGAGTATTAGGACTGTCTATTGCTATATCATTTTCTTAATATCTTCACAGACTAGATATACTTAGCATGGAATTGAGGGTAGAGAAAGGTTAAAGGTGACAATATACCACACATCAAGTTGTGGGCAGCCCTTCAAGAGTCATATATAAAGATTTATTAAGAAAGTGAAGGCATATATCCTGGAGAGGTTGTGATAATCTATTTGATTGTTTTCTTCTATCTTTAAATGTTTGCTTCTTGAGTTAATTAAAAAATTGAGGAAAATGAAATAATTGTTTCAATATTGACTTGGAAAAGGTAAAAGAACACCTCAATTTGAACTCCTTGGGTGTCCAGCCCAGAGCAAAGCCCTGCTTCCTTAAACTACCCCAAATTACAGAATATACCAAACCCTACAATAGGGTCTGTCTAACTGGAAAACCCCATTGTTCCTCTATGGTGTGTTCTCACCTTAAATGAATAATAAGCCAGCTTGTACCCTGGTGATGTTTGGCTGGAAGATGTTAACATCAGGACAAGTTACACACAAGATGCTTTCATTTCTTGGTCTGAATGGTGGCCCAGTAGTGTTCATGTAAAAATTCATTAAACCATGCATTTATATTTTATGCACTTCCTTACATGTGTGTGAAATAAAAATAAAAATAATTATTTTTAAAAATTATATGTTAGATACAGGGGTATATTTCTTAGGCCAGGGATAAAATATTCCCTTCAGACAATGTACTGGGCAAGATCATACATAAATACCAATAATGAAAATATTTCTAAATCCTAGAAGCACAATTCTCATGTTTAGACGTTTCCGGGTGTGGGAGAAAGAAAGAGACACAGTAGACCAATATCCCATGTGGTTCCTTCATTTATCCAATGTGACAGTTCACACCGACACACATTCCCATCTTCTTGTTTTCTGGTCAAACGCACTTGAGCAGAGACCATCAAACTGATCCCCGCGAATGAGCACAGGTGTCTTCCCGGTGAGGGGACACTGAGGACTTCTCCTGCTGAGTCCCAGCGGCAGGGACCCAACTGGAAGGACACTCAGCTGTGCCCCATGTCGCTCCCTGAGACCCACAGAATTCAGCCCCATCGACGCCCAGGTGCCTAGGAGTCAAGGCCAGAGTGGAGAGAGGGTTAACAGGGATGCCTTGGGGGCCATGCTGCTCACACTCCACCGGCTGGGACTGAGGTGCCCAGGTTCAGCCTTGCAAGATGGGCTGATGAACGTAGTTCCTCGTGGTGGCAGCATCTCAGTCAAACTCTTGCAGTATGGCAGGGAGCACAGATCTTTGCTAGAGAGCTGTCCACCCACCCACCGCTGCCTATGTGAGTGAGATATGTGACTTCTGTTATGTGAAGACCCATGTTTTGTTTTGTTTTTTTGCTTATCATGGCCGGTGTTCCCTTCTTACTGGTTCCATGAAGCAAATTCCATACCTCAGAGGAGAGCCTGTGGACTACCAGTTGATTGCTATCAAGACTTGGAAGTAGAGCAAAGGAGATGGAGCAACAGAGAAGCAGCTGAGGTGGGTCATTCAAGAGACTTGGCTCCAGGAACACGAGAACAAGTTCCTTCATTAATCAGACAAGGATGTAGCGTCTTCCATGAACCAGGTGGTATACCACGTGCTTTGTCTTTCTTACAAATATTAATCTATTTAATCCTCACAGCAGCCTATAAAATGTGTTCTACCCCATGGAGCTGAAGGAGATCTGGGTAAAGTAACATACTACCCTCAGCTAGAAGCCACAGAGCCAGGGTTTAAATCAGCTATGTGCCCCCAGAGCCTGTGCACCTGCCTGGACACATCACTGCCTGGAAACCGGGCTGCCTGACTGATGAGAGGCGTTTGGGTTCCTCTGGGCTCCCTGACTCAGGAAGCAAGCAAGGAATCTCCTTCAAGGCAGTTGAGGGTCGGCCTCAGGCTGGCACAGCCGACACCCAAAATACTGAGGGAGCTCAGAGACCAGGAATCCAAGTGCTATGAATAGATGGCATTCCTCCCATTTTGCCAATTAGGGAAAGAAGTTTAAGAAAGGCCATATGCCTTGCCCAAGATCTCACATCTATTGCTTTGATAGTACCAGGTTTTGAGCTCCCGTGTCTGACTCTAGAACCTTCCATTTGCCCTTTCTCCACTGTCTTTTTATTTTGTTGTCATTGCCTTTTGCTTTGGTGAAGAAGAGAGAAGATTATGGTTAACTCATTTACCTAAAATAGTTAAAGAGCAACATAAACAAGTCTACCAGGGGATACTTATGTTCCACTTTCAGATACTATTATATGCAACTGCCTTATTATGAGATGCTACAATCTTATTCAAAATCCGAAATAATACTTTCCCACTATGAATCACTATGTATGAGATGCAACCAAAGGGCATTTTATTCTTCATGACTCACACTGAATGATTTCTATTCTAAAACCTAGTAGGAAAGAAAAACATGCTGAAGGCTTGCTAACCAGAAAGTTTCCACAGGTGTTTCCGTAGCAGATCTGTAACTGTGCAGCTGAAACTCAGGTGAAATGGAAATACCAACAAGGATTGGATTTGCTTTGGTTTAATCAGAATTTGTATGCTAAAGAGTACAATCAGAGATTAAGATCAGTTAAACCATTTAGTTTAGAAGTTATTTGAGCATTACTGAGACAATAGATAGCTGGTTCATAACTGGCTTAATCATATGGGATCTTAAGAATATAAAAAATAAAGAATCCAAAATAGACCGGAGGACAATCATCCTGAAATGGTCTACTGTAGGACACTTTGAACCACAGCCCCTCTGAGCCCTGTGTGTCTCTGTACACATGTCCCTTGTTGAGAGAGACACCCTGTGTGGGGGATTAGATACACTTTCAAAATTCCCTCTATTGTAGGAGCCAGAAAGACTGCCAGAAACAGTTCCCCTATTTCTCAGTCGTAGATGCTGGAGGTAAAAATACAGCACCCGACACCAATAGATTACAATGTCATCTATGTAGGGCTGCAACTGAGGACTATTAGTGCTTGTTTGCTTTCTTAACCACTGTGGTAGGCAGGATAATGCCCCCAGCGATGCCTACATCCAGTAAGTCACCTCACACAGCAAAAGGGACTATGCAGTTGTGACTAGACTGGGGATCTTGAGATGGGAGATCATCCTGGAGCATGGGTGAGCCCAATCTAACCATATGTGTCCTTCTGAGGGCAGGTGGGGGAGGTCAGAATCAGAGAGACTAGGCAGGGACAGAGCAGTGGGGAGACACCAGGTGGGGAAACAGCAGTGGGAGAGACCAGGAGGGGACAGAGCAGTGGGGAGACACCAGGAGAGGACAGTGCAGTGGGGAAGGGAGAAGATGCTCTTCTGCTGGCTGTGAGGATGGAGGAAGGAGTAGTGGCTAGAAAAGGCCCACCTGGGGACTGTCCCCAAGTCTCCAAAAGGAAGGCAGTCCTATCAACCTTTTTAGATTTATGACTTCCAGGACTGTAAAATATTTGTGTTGTTTGAAGCCATGAGTTTGTGGCAATTTGTCACAGCAACAATAGGAAACTAGTACAGGCATTTTTTGGTGTTTGTAACATGAACTATGAACTTGCACAGGGTGCAGATGGCTTGCCCCAGTGTTGTTCTGTGAGATGTGACCATGCTTCAGCTGGGCCTCAACCCGCACCAGGCTGTGTCCCTAAAGGTGACCCCAGCCCCTGTGCTGAGTCTTTGCTCAAGAAAACACAGTGCTACCAAACCACAGAACACGCTCGGTCCTGGCCCACTTTGCCGAGCAGTCTGCAGTAATTCCCACTCATCCCCTCTGTACTTTTCCATCTCCCCATAGCCCACTGGTTTCCTCTGTTCTCCCCAGCCACAGTGCAGTCCGTTTGCACTGGTGCCTCCCTCTCCATGTGGGAGTTGGCTGCCTCATCAAGTGTCCGGCGCTGTTTTGCTTGGACAGTGAGCAGTTTTGTTGAAAGCATGCTCTGTCTGCCTCTTCTGCCTGGTCAGAGAATAACTCCAACTGAATGTCCAAAGTTTGCATAAAACCTCCCTTAAAACTGGTAGCTAACGGGCCAGTACCGGCTGGGGCTTTCCAGGCAGACCTGGTGTGCAGCTTGGACAGGACTGCGAGGAAGTGTCCTGGGGTCGTTGGTGGGAGGGGCAGTGGAGCTAGCTGTGGGGGATGACATTCCACTTGGAAGTGGATGAGATGAAGGGAAAAGGCAATAGAGAAGCTGGTCCCTGGTGGTGATGTTTCACTGACCTGGTGGCTCAGACAGCAGATGTGAGACAGTGGTATTCTTGGGGTCATGCCGGGGTACTTCAAAAATCCTCTTGGTATGTTTATATATGTGCTGGGGGATTTTATATGTATAATCTCCATATATCATGTCTGATGTATAATCTCTACATATGTATGCACCTATATCCCACTATCTTTCTGTTAACATTAGACGTATAATGGGAATGAACCCCACTCCACACTGCCCTGTGCCTCTAGAGGCAGCACTGAGCGCCAGCAGGAGCACAGGGGCTGCCCAGACCTCTGCCTGCTCCAGGGCTGCCCAGGGAGTCACACAGCCAAGCTGAGCCTGAAGGGTGGGAAGGGTCCCCTGCCCTTGGGAGGAGTCACAGAGCCACAGGAAGAGGCTGGGGAGCAGATATCCCATCACAGTACATGTTTCCAGTTCCCTAAACATTAGCATGGTGGGCAGGGCAGCCCCCGAGAGCTTTACTTCACCCTTGTCTTATGAAAACTAGAATGGGGTCTAATAGTTGAGGGACATGACTCTTTCTCCTTACATGGATGCAGGTCCTCATCCCTGGAGCCCAAGGGCACCCAGGAAAACAGAAGGTGGAATGTGAAGGGTAAAGATCAATACCAGGCTCTCATCTTGAGCATCACATTGATGACTTTGGTAAATCCTGTAGATGCCCCTGAAGCTGCTTCAGAGGGAAAGTTTTGCCCTAAGTGTCCTCTGGGAGATTGCCAGCTGCCTTCAAACTTAGGGTTCCAAAGGTTTTGGAATTAAGGGAAAGAGGATATCATGAGTAGAGGAGAGAAGAATTCATTAGAGGAAGGGAAAGACAGACTGTATCAGAGACTTTTCCACAAACTGCCCTTCACAATACCCCTAAAACCATATGAGAAAGGTATGATTGAAGAGCAGCAGTTAACTTTTGTCAGGCCATGTAAGTAGTAGGTGACAAAGAGGGATTTGGTCCCAGACCTCCTGGCTTTAAAACCAATGCCCTTTCCCAACCCTGAGCTGACTCGCAACCAGAACCTGTTTCGTGGACCAGAGTGTCCATGCAGCTGTTTCTCCCTGCTCTATCAATGTCCAGATCTTTAAGAAAATGCTGTCTCAAAATCAATAACACTTCTTCTTAAAGTAAAAAATAAGTGACTAATCCTCCCAAGTAACTCGGAAAGTATATCTTTGTACAGGTAATTTATTATCTTCCTTCCTGTTTAATTAATATCCATTTCTTAGTAATCAGTTTGGGAAACTTCTTATTTCCTTAGATTCAGAGGGTGGTCAAGGTGCCACACTCTGAACTCCTGCCGAGTCCCAGGAGCTGCGAGCAGGCAGCCACTCAGCACAAACAAGCCAAGCCATTCAACGCCTTTCCCTAGTAGCCCAGCCATGGACAAAATCATGAGGTTTCCATAACCTCGCCTGGCCTCTCAGAACAAGCGCAGGTAATGTGTGAGCTGCTAACTGATTATGCAAAAATCGTGTTTGCTGAAGATTAACAACCACACAATGCCTTTAAAGCTTTAAACATGTGACTGCAAGCTGACACCAGTGTTTTCGCCCACCAAGGTTAAGATGTCACTACTTGAAGCATTAGGCTGGAGATTAAACACATGGGCTCTTGTTAAGATAGAACAATTGTGTTGCTGGGGCTCTCTGCCTGGCTCCCCATGGTATTCCTGGGAAGCAGGGTGCTTGCACCATGCCCCAGAGGCAGCCATGGGATGTGGAATGAGGTGGGAGCTCTAGGACTAGAAGGCTGGCTGTCTCCATACCGCCTCCCTGGCTGCTCTGTCCAACACCAAAGCCTCACTTCCAGACCTCTGCTTTTGCTGCAGGAACTGTGACTCAGCTGTACCAGGAAGTCTCTATCCCCTTTGTTTCTTAATTTCTGATGCAGTTCAAGCTGCCTTCCAGCAAGTATAAGAAAGAGAATGGAAACTATGGAGAGTTCAAGCAAAGGTGGCAAAAGGATTCAAAGTGGTGACTAACTACAGTGAGAGAAGTTATTAAAGGAAGTTATTAACAGCGATGTTTTCTCATTATTATTAAATGGGCTTTTATGAAGGGAATCCACTTTTCCAAAAGTTTATGAAAACCAGCAAGAGGAAATAGACTTACATTAAAGCAAACATTTTAGTAGGCTAGAGAAAGAATGTCAATCTTTCTGACTAACACGGTTCCCATGATGTCTCGGTCTGGGGAGTAGGGAGGACAGGACATCTAGAAAATACAGCCCCTGACAAGTAATGAAAACTTTACCAATGTATTATCTCTTTTCAACATTTTTCCTCATCAGAAAGTCACTTGTGCTGGATTATCTTGTTCTTTCTGGCAAGGCCTGTGGGCCAGGGTTTGGCAGAACATTAACTGATAACTTATGATACACATGCATGAGTACAGTAAGTGTGAGAAGGTGTGTAGCAAACAAAATTAAATGGATTTTTTTAGTATAGAGGTTCTCAGATTCTTTAAAATGCTATTGTGCAATCTTAGTGATAAAAGGATAATTAAGGGGCAATTTCCCAAACTTATCTCATGCCAAGACCTGTTTCCCTGTGCATTCCCATAAATATCTCCGAGAATAGTTCTATAGACCATGTGGGAGAACACACCTTTTCTTGAGGTGAAGGGGTTAAATAAAAGTCCCTTTTAAATATGACTTTAACTTAGGGTCCAAGAAAATTAGGCTATTTTATCTAGGACCCAGTTATTTTATCACTGTCCTAACCAGAAACATTTGGTGAGCCCTATTTCTTACATTTCAAACCTCTCTCCTGGCTTTCAAGGCCCTCTCCAAAACCTGCCCAGCCACATTTAGCCATCGCTGTTTCCCACAACCTGCTCAGAGCCTCCTTCTACTTGGTCAGAAGCAGAACCTCTGCAAACAGCAAAGGAGACATCCAGCAAACTTCGGAGAAAATCAGATGGAAATCAATAGGAAAATAATTCTTTTATGGTGACTGCATCCTGAGGAAATGCCTTGGCGAGATCCAAAAGTGTCTGTAGGCAGTAATCAAAGCCCTAGTTGGGGAGCAAGCACACAGCAGAGGCTGCCAGGACTAGGTGCCGTGGCACACATGGGGTGTTCTATGTCTCCAGCCAGAGCAATGCCCCAGCCACCTGAAAGGGGTAGT
Organism: Smutsia gigantea; assembly: GCA_032199065.1. Taxonomy (NCBI): domain Eukaryota; kingdom Metazoa; phylum Chordata; class Mammalia; order Pholidota; family Manidae; genus Smutsia; species Smutsia gigantea. The sequence goes on from JAVSCE010017987.1 coordinate 129,271, forward strand.
TGTAGAGCAGAGCATGAAGAAGGAGTAATTACTGACAGCGGGTCCCCAGATGTGACCTTCCCTACAGGGCTTACACAAGGGTGTGAGATGTTCTCTATGTAACACCTGAACTTTCCAGATAAGAATGTGTTGCCAGAATGAGTAGAGTAAGGTCAGTGGTCCCTGTTACAGAATATTCTGTCTGGTTATGTCTCATGTCCTGCTACCATCACACTGGGCTCACAGAATGCAGCTGGAGGCTCAGGCGTCTCATGTCTGGGTGAGCTGATACCATTGTAAAGTAGATGAACGATTTCCATTTGGATTTTCAAAATACTGTAGATACTTTAGAGATCCCTTGTACTACTTTTGAAGATCTCAAATATCCTGGGCATTTGGGTCAGCAGTCCTCCTCCAAAAGAGGTTCCTATACATGCCCCAGGGCACCAGCCCTGCCTCCTGAGATGGGGAATCTGTGTCCCTCCTTTACCAGTCTTGCTGGTGGGCATGCGGTTTCCTGCTCTTCCCCATCTGTCTACCTCCTTCCCCAATTATATTCACAGAAGAGGAATGAAGTTTATTTAACTGAAAGACTTATGTAGGACAAAGTTGACTGTGGAGAAGGCTCTGTCATACTTGACAAGCCTCCGCAAGAGGAGTGAGTCACACAGAGCTCAGCACATGTCAGCATACCAGAATCTGATCAGAGAGCAGTGTTCTGACTTTCGTTTTAAGGAAGCCTTTCTGTGAGTTTCTTAGTGAAATTTGTTTTCCTGAGAACTAGGAAACTATAAGAAACATCACTGTTCAGATCTACCCATGCTTTCTTTGTGGATCAAAATAGTAGAGTTGAATAGAACCAGGAGTCACTTAGTCAAACTCCTCATTTTAAAATGGGAAGCTGAGCCCAGTGAAGGTTAATCTACTTAAAGACACACAAATGTATTAGAACTGAGAGCATAACTAGAGTGACCATAGAGCTTATCATCCAAACTAAGATTTTTTAAAAGTAAAGGGCAGTATTAACAATTATGTCAGAATAACAGGCATAACCTGGGATCGTGCCAGGCAAAAGTCTGTGGTCCCCCAGTACTCAGATCTTCTGCACCTTATCCCATGTTGATTAGTAAAAATAGCAAGAAGCAATTTTGTGCAATGGTTCTATTGAAAATTAAACTGGTTTTGATGGAGAAAATGATTTATATTTTGTTTTAAAAACTCAGTTTTGAAAAATTACTTTACTGTTTATGTAATTGACTGTAACAAATCTTGAATCGATTCTTCATTAACATTACTCTGATATCATAGCTTTGAATTATCATAACTAGAATGAAACAAAGCAATTAAGTATTAATGTCATTTTTCAAATTCCTCACCTTGAATAAAAGAAGGCAAAGAACCCATCCAGCAATGAGTGGAATTAATAACTTTGAAAGTTAAAAACTTTATAATTTAGCTTTCACACTAGATTCAGGGATTTGCCATTATCTGTATGTATGATTTCTAATTGCATTGTTTCCATTTGTTTTTAATTTCAGAGATAACTCACATCTTATGGTGTCTGTCCATCTGTAAACATGTCATATATCTGTTTATTTAGATCTTCATCTATAGCCTTCAAATTATATGTAGTATTCCAAATGCAGTTGTTACATATCTTTTAGATATTTTACCAGATACCTTACAATATCTATGGATTTTCTTAGTTTTCTCTCTTGACAATTTATTCCTACTGGATTTTCAAGTTGATCATTGCTAGTATATGAACAGTATTGATATTTATATGTTGATCTTAAGTCCAGCAATCTTGCTGATGTGTCTTGTTCAGGCTAAGAGTTCTATACAGATTCTTTTGGAGTTTTGACACAATGATACTGCCTATAAGGACAAGGTGCCTCTATACTCTGCAATTACTTTTCCACACCCACTGACTCAGACATGGTACATTGAATAATATGGATAATAAGGAGCACCCTATGTTTTATTGTCCTTGGGGAAGGCTCTTGAAACCCACTGTCATGCATCATAGGCAGTGAAAGTAGATACAGAGCCTCTTTACAGATTGAGGGATCTCTCATCTGCTCTTGGTTTTCTTCAAGTTGATATATTAGAAGGTGGAGCAGAGCACTTGGCACATAATAGGTGCTCAATAATGTATCTTCAATCAATAAATTAAAAAGGACTCCATGAGACAAATAAGAAGAGATTCATACCAAAAAAATCAATGTAATTCTTGATTTTAGACATGTGTTTTAATGCAAAATAAATAATAAGTGTGTGGTATGTAACCAAAATATTCTTCCTTAGAGTGCTGGGATATTTATGACAGCCTTGATTGCAAATGTCCGTTTAGTTCTTGATGTGTGTGAAAGGGATTTCAGCTCCTTTTTGGCTTACTGAGTTTGGGTTTCCCCTCCCTGGCTTACTCAGGATCCTAGGCTCCCAGAGGTTGCATCGGGCACAGGGAGAAAGGGTGGCAGGTGAGGATTTCTGGTTGTCATCTACCTATACTGCATCTACTAAATTGTCCTTGCTCCCTCTAGCCTCTGGTCATTCATCCTTGCATGTCTTTGCAGGGCCTTGTTCCCCACCACTGGGAGTCCAGGTCCAGCCCTGAGGTATTGCTCCATGATGCATGTGTCTGGCCAAGAGATGGTCTGTAGGAATGACACACAGACATCCTTGTCTCAGAGCCCAAGCCTCTCATGCTGTTTTGTCTCATCCCTGCCCCCCTCAATTTCCAGAGCTCCGCTGGAGGGAGAGGGGCAGAGGGTAGGGCCAGAATATCCACCATTTCCAATATCCACTCACTGCTAATTTCCTCTCTGATTCTTCTTCCAGTCTGGGTCCAGGGGATTATGACTGTCTGGAAGCAGGAAGGAATGAGGAAAGTGTGGCTCTTACAATATCACATGCTATGCAGCGTCAGCTTTATTGTCTTTGCACTGAGTCCATCTCACTTCCTCCCCTTCCCCACTTTATCCAGGGCTGAGCTGCTTGCTCCCAGATGCCAGGAAATACCTTCTTGAATCCTTTTCTCATGTGTTGTGAGAGCAAAAGAAACTCCATTTTAAAAAGGCCATCTTAAGAAGGAGGCCCCAACCCCGACCTAGTTCTAAGAAAACTTTGTTCCTTACTGGAAAAACCACCCATTGTTCCAGTGACCCTCACCCCAGATAGTTCCCTAGCAATGACCTCAAAGTCCAGATGCTCCTGCTCCTTAAAGATAACATACCTTACATGTTACATCAGCCGGCAGCTTGGCACCAGCCGGACTCAACCAATAAAGAATGTACAAGCCACCCTTACTTTAAATCATCCAATCAGCAGAGGCCAGGTGCAAGTTCCTTTCTTCCTGAACCTTGTAATGCATAAAAGCTTTGTCTGCCCTAGGCTCGGGGCTCTCACTTTGGAACCGCTGCATCAGTGACAGGTGTGAGTCCGAGCTCGAGCTTGAAATAAATCACCCTTTTGTGTTTGCATCAGAATCGGCTCCTTGGTGGTCTCTTGGGGACTCGCGACTTGGGCACAACAGTGTGATCCCCCTTCTTCAGAAGCACTGAGCAGAGAATGACATAGGTGCTTCTAAACAGGAAAAGGAAACACTGGAAAAGCATTTGTTAATGTTTTAAAATATTATTATGTCATATAGTTAAATGCAATACATTTGTTATAAAAGATACAGTCAGAGCCATATTGTGTAATGATCGTATAGGCACATTACAAATGGACATGTTTCCCAAGTCCATCTGCAAATAACTTTAAGAGAACTCCAAACAGACCTTCTTACAGAAACAGTACTATAATCAGTGGTACTCTGGATAATCCACACCCTTAGAACTGTTTGAACCATAAGCAAAGTAGCTGACACAGTGTCCAAAGAGAACTATTACTGTAGCAGTGCTCTGGTGCTGGCAGAATGGTTTCAGGTACTATACTAGTAATGGCACTGGAGCTATTATTAAATAGCATAATTCCAAGTAAAGTGCCTGTGGGGGAATTGTTATGCTACGGTGGGGAAGTTATGCTTTTCCTATTCCTTTAACTTATTCCCAGAATAGGGTAAGCTAATCATTTTTAGGCTGGGTTTTGGTAAGTCAGGGAGTCCCTATAAGTGAACATAACAGAGAACAAAATGTCATGATAGATTAGTTTACATTTCTCCCAGTTGCTTGTATGTTGAAGCAAAGCAATGTTAGAGTGAATTGGCATAGGAGGACCTGTAGACAGAGAGTGACTTATGGACCTCTTTAACAATCCCTTACTTTTCTACCAATTATATGTTTAAAAGATTTATTTAGTAATTCAAAAATTATTAAGTAATTTGAGTTAAACTAGACACAAAATTCTACTAAGAGTTGTACAATAAAAGCTTATGTTTGAAGACCATCTCTATTTTTCCAAAGCCTTTTCCTTCTATACTATTTAAGTTGAGTTGTAAAATGACCTTATAGAAGAGAAAAGACAGATATTATTATCCCATTTTACTGACAAAGAAACTGAAATACTCAGAATTAGGACATAAACTTCATAGTTTTAAATCTAGTGTTCTTTTCTCTGAACCATGTGTATATTAAATACATAACTCATATTATATACACATTCACACATGAATGTGTATGTACGTATATTAAGAAGGCAGGTGGATCTCTGAATTTCTATCTGTACCATCATATATTACAAGGCATTAGCCACATTAGTGCTTTCCACATGCATTTATAAAACATTTTATTATTTAAATTTTCCCCTTTAGTTAACTGCAAATTACAGAATATTCCCCATAGGAATTAAATGACTTACCGTTGGTAGGTGATAAATATTGCATAAAATAGCTAGGAATAAAAATACTTGGCATCACTCTCATTTTGCAGAGTTTTAAATGGTTGATAAATTCAAGGATAGAATCGCCATGTTCTTATTGGCTTATAATTGAGTGAGGAGGAAATTTTGCCAAAATTGATTAAATAATTACTAAACTTAAAAGACATATAACCTTCTATTGAGAAATTCATTAAAATAGTACAGTGTTATTTTACTCAAACAAATGTTTTATGACCATTGTGTCGAGATGCATTAAGTCCGAGTCTGTCACAGAAAGTGAGCGGGCACACTGGTGAAGTATGTTTCTGTATACAAATCTGATCCAAAGACAATTAAGCAGCATGCTTCTGAGTAATTGTGGTTATTTGTAAACAAATGTGTTTATAACTTGTGTTCTATTTTAAATCCACAGTCATGAGATTCATATCAGAAAACAAACTCAGCAAACATTTTGATCATTAAGACAGAAAAACTAAGTCCATTTGAAAAGCAATGCATAAACTGAAGTGTGGGTTTTGCTTTTTTATCATTGCTGTTTGTTGCCTTATCTTTGGCGGCTAGAACAGAACTCTGTATAGTATGTGCTCAATTATTTGTTATGCTCTACAATGTACTCAGGCTGAAGGTCTAGAAAAATATAACTGATACTCCTATTTACTTATTCACCTATTTATATTATTTTTGCTTTTTAATTATTAAAAATGTTTTGAGATAAAAAAGTAGATTCACACATAGGTAAGAGAAATATTCAGAGATCCAGTGTGCCCTTCACCTAGTTTCTTCCAAACATAATATTTGCAAAAATATAGTGAAATATTACAACCAGGTTGTTGGTTTTGATACGGTCAAGTCACAGAACATTTCCATCACCACAAGGATGTGTCACATTCCCCTTTTATAGTTAGGCCTGCTTCTTTCTTACTTCTGTCCCTAATACTACTCTGTTCTCCATTTCTAGAATTTTGTCATTTTGAGAACACTGTACAAATGAAAGCATACAGTATGTAAATTTGGAGGATGGGCTTTTTACACTCAGCATAATTCCCTGCAGATTCATACAAGCTGGATGTATCAGTAGTTCATTCCTTTCTGATGCTGAATAATATCCCACAGTGGGGTTATGGCACAGTTTTCTGCAGTATCCCCACCATCCATCCACAGAACTCTTTTCATCTTGTAAAACTGAAACTCTGTCCATACTAAACACTAACCTCTCATACTCCCCTCCACCTAGCCCCTGGTGACCACCATTATACTTTCTGTCTTTATGATTTTGACTTCTCTAAGTACCTGATATAAGTGGAATCATACAACATTTGTCTTTTGGGGACAAACAGACAAATGCTAATAATGCCCTCAAGGTTCTCCAAGTTGTAGCATATTACAGAAGTTTCTTCCTTTTTAAGGCTGAATAATACACTATTGTATGTATATACCACACTTTGCTTTTCCATTCATCTGCTGATGGACACTTGGGTTGCTTCCACATTTTAGCTATTGTGACCAATGCAGCTATGAACATGTGTGTGTAAATATCTTGGGTATATAACTAGAAGTGGAATTGCTGGATCATATAGTAATTTTATTTAAAATTGTCTGATGAACTGACATACTGTTTTTCACAGCAGCTGAACCATTTTACATTCCCACCAACAGGGCAAAAGGGTTCCAAATTCTCCACATCCTTATCAACACTTGTTGTTTTCTGCTTTTTTATTTACAATATCCATCTTAATATGTATGAGGTGGTATCTAACTGTAGTTTTGATGTACATTTCTCCAGTGATTACTAATAACATCTTTTCATGCGCTTATTTGAGAAATGTCTATTCAAGCTCTTAACCCATTTTTGAATTTGGTTTTGCTTTTGTTTCTGTTTTTGTATTGTTGAGTTTTAAGAACTCTCTATATATTCTGGATGTTAATCCCTTATCAGCTATATTACTGGCAAATACTTCTCCCATTCTATTGGTTGCTATTTTATTCCATGTGTAGTGTCCTTTGATGCACAATTAAAAGAAATTCATGAAGCCCAATTTGTCTATTTTTCTTTTATTACTTGTGCCTTTGGTATTACATCCAAAAAAATCATTGCCAAATCCGATGTCATGAAGCTTTTGTCCTTTTCTTCTAAGGACTTTATTGTTTTAGGTCTTACATTTAGGTTCTTGATCTATTTTGAGGTAGTTTTTGTGCATGGTGTGAGGTAATGGTCCAACTTCATTATTTTGTACATAGATGTCCAGTTTTCCCTAGCATCATTTGTTGAAGAGACTGTCCCTTCATGATTGAATGTTGTTGGCAACTTTTTCAAAAATCATTCTGCCATATATGCAAGGGTTTATTTCTAGGCCCTCTATTCTATTCCAATGGTCTATATGTTTGTCTTTATGGCAATACCACATTCTTTTTATGACTATAGCTTTGTAGTAAGTTTTCACATCAGGGGTGCAAGTACTCCAGTTTTGTTCTTTTTTTTAGGATTGTTTTAACTATTTGGGGTTCCCTGAGACTCCATATGAATTCTAAGATTAGTTTTTCTACTTCTGCCAAAACGTCATTGGGATTTTGATAGGAATAACATTGAATCGAATGGGTAGTATTGACACTTTAAGTCTTCCAATCCAGGAACATGGGATGCAATTCAATTAATTTATGTCTTCTTTAATTTCTTTTGCTAATGTTTTTATAGTGCTCATTGTAAAAGTCTTTCATTCCTTGTTTATGTTGATTCCTAAGTATTTTAATTTAATTTAATTTAATTTTTTATTTTTTATTAAGGTATTATTGATATACACTCTTATGAAGGTTTCACATGAAAAAACAATGTGGTTACTACATTTACCCATATTATCAAGTCCCCACCCATACCCCGAATGCAGTCACAGTTCATCAGTGTAGTAAGATGCCACATATTCACTATTTGCCTTCTCTGTGCTACACTGTTTTCCCCTTGATCCCCCACACCATGCATACTAAGCATAATACCCCTCAATCCCCTTCTCTCACCCTCTCCACCTGCCCTCCCATACCCCTCCCCTTTGGTAACCACTAGTTCCTTCTTGGAGTCTCTGAGTCTGCTGCTATTTCGTTCCTTCAGTTTTGCTTCGTTGTTACACTCCACAAATGAGGGAAATCATTTGGCACTTGTCTTTCTCTGCCTGACTTATTTCACTGAGCATAATATCCTCCAGCTCCATCCATGTTGTTGCAAATGGTAGGATTTGTTTCTTTCTTATGGCTGAAAAGTATTCCATTGTGTATATGTACCACCTCTTCTTTATCTATTCATCTACTGATGGACACTTAGGTTGCTTCCATGTCTTGGCTATTGTAAACAGTGCTGCAATAAACATAGGGGTGCATATGTCTTTTTGAATCTGAGAAGTTGTATTCTTTGGGTAAATTCCAAGGAGTGGGATTCCCGAGTCAAATGGTATTTCTATTTTTAGTTTTTTGAGGAACCTCCATATTGCTTTCCACAATGGTAATGGTTGAAATAGCTTACGTTCCCACCAGCAGTGTAGGAGGGTTCCCCTCTCTCTGTATCCTCACCAGCATTTGTTGTTCTTAGTCTTTTCAATACTGGCCATCCTTGTGAGGTGATAATCTCATTGTGGTTTTAATTTACATTTCCCTGATGAGTAGTGAAGTGGAACATCTTTTCATGTGTCTGTTGGCCATATGAATTTCTTCTTTGGAGAACTGTCTCTTTATACCCTCTGCCTATTTTTTAATTGGCTTCTTTGCTTTTTGGGTGTTGAGGCATGTAAGTTCTGTATATATTTTGGATGTTAACCCCTTGTCAGATATGTCATTTACAAATTTATTCTCCCATATTGTAGAATGCCTTTTTGTTCTGTTGTTGGTTTCCTTTGCCATACAGAAACTTTTTAGTTTGATGTAGTCCCATGAGTTCATTTTTGCTTTTGTTTCCCTTGCTCGAGGAGATTCGTCCAGGAAGAAGTTCCTCCTGCTTATATTCAGGAGATTTTTGCCTGTGTTGTCTTCTAAGAGTTTTATGGTTTCATGACTTACATTCAGGTCCTTGATCCATTTCAAGTTTACTTTTGTGTATGGGGTTAAACAATAATCCAGTTTCATTGTCTGGCATGTAGCTGTCCGGTTTTGCTGACACCAGCTGTTGAAGAGGCTGCCATTTCCCCATTGTATGTCCATGGCTCCTTTATCATATATTAATTGAACATATATGGTTGGGTTTATATCAGGGCTCTCTAATCTGTTCCATTGGTCTATGGGTCTGTTCTTGTGCCAGTACCAAATTCTCTTGATTACTGTGGCTTTGTAGTAGAGCTTGAAGTTGGGGAGCACAGTCCCCCCAGCTTTATTCTTCCTTCCCAGGATTGCTTTGGCTATTTGGGGTCTTTTGTGGTTCCATATGAATTTTAGAACTATTTGCTCTAGTTCATTGAAGAATGCTGTTGGTATGTTGATAGGAATTGCATTGTATCTGTAGATTGCTTTAGGTAGGATGGCCATTTTGACAATATTAATTCTTCCTATACATGAGCACAGGATGTGTTTCCATTTATTGGTATCTTCTTTAATTTCTCTCATGAGTGTCTTGTAGTTTTCAGAGTATAGGTCTTTCACTTCCTTGGTTAGGTTTACCCCTAGGTATTTTTTTCTTTTTGATGCAACTGTAAATGGAATTGTTTTCCTGATTTCTCTCTTTGCTAGTTCCTTGTTAGTGTATAGGAATGCCACAGATTTCTTTGTATTAATTTTGTATCCCGCAACTTTGCTGAATTCACATATTAGATCTAGTAGTTTGGAGTGGACTCTTTAGGGTTTTTTTATGTACAATATCATGTCATCTGCAAACAGGAACAGTTTATTTTCTTCCTTGACAATCTACATGCCTTTTATTTCTTTGTGTTGTCTGATTGCTGTGGCTAGGACCTCCAGTACTATGTTGAATAGAAGTGGGGAGAGTGGGCATCCTTGTCTTGTTCCCAATCTTAAAGGAAAAGCTTTCAGCTTCTCACTCTTAAGTATAATGTTGGCTGTGGGTTTATCATATATGGCCTTTATGATGTTGAGGTACTTGCCCTCTATACCCATTTTGTTGAGATTTTTTATCATGAATGGATGTTGAATTTTGTCAAACGCTTTTTCAGCATCTATGGAGATGATCATGTGGTTTTTGTCCTTCTTTTTGTTGATGTGGTGGATGATGTTGATGGATTTTCGAATGTTGTACCATCCTTGCATCACTGGAATAAATCCTACTTGGTCATGATGGATGATCTTTTTGATGTATTTTTGAATTCGGTTTGCTAATATTTTGTTGAGTATTTTTACATCTATGTTCATCAGGGATATTGGTCTGTAATTTTCTTTTTTTGTGGTGTCTTTGCCTGGTTTGGTATTAGAGTGATGCTGGCCTCATAGAATGAGTTTGAAAGTATTCCCTCTTCTTCTACTCTTTGGAAAAGTTTAAGAAGGATGGGTATTTGGTCTTCACTAAATGTTTGATAAAATTCAGCTGTGAAGCCATCTGGTTCGGGCATATTGTTCTTAGGTATGTTTTTGATTACCAATTGAATTGCATTGCTGGTAATTGGTCTGTTCAGATTTTCTGTTTCTTTCTGGGTCAGCCTTGGAAGGTTGTATTTTTCTAGAAAGTTGTCCATTTCTTCTAGGTTATCCAGTTTGTTAGCATATAATTTTTCATAGTATTCTCTAATAATTCTTTGTATTTCTGTGTTATCCATAGTGATTTTTCCTTTCTCATTTCTGATTCTGTTTATGTAAGTAGATTCTCTTTTTTTCTTGATAAGTCTGGCTAGGGGTTTATCTATTTTGTTTATTTTCTCAAAGAATCAGCTCTTGCTTTCATTGATTCTTTCTGTTGTTTTATTCTTCTCAATTTTATTTATTTATGCTCTAATTTTTATTATGTCCCTCCTTCTACTGACTTTGGGCCTCATTTGTTCTTCTTTTTCTAGTTTTGTTAATTGTGAGTTTAGTCTGCTCCTATGGGATTGTTCTTCTTTCCTGAGGTAGGCCTGTATTGCAATATACTTCCCTCTTAGCATGGCCTTTGCTGCGTCCCACAGGTTTTGTGGTGTTGAATTATTGTTGTCATTTGTCTCCATATATTGCTTGATCTCTGTTTTTATTTGGTCATTGATCCATTGGTTATTTAGGTGCATGTTGTAAAGCCTCCACGTTTTTGTGGGATTTTTCATTTTCTTTGTGTAATTTATCTCTAGTTTCATACCTTTGTGGTCTGAGAAACTGGTTGGTACAATTTCAATCTTTTTGAATTTAACAAGGCTCTTTTTGTGGCCTAGTATATGACCTATTCTTGAAAATGTTCCATGTGCACTTGAGAAGAATGTGTATTCGGCAGCTTTTGGGTGTAGAGTTCTGTAGATCTCTGTTAGGTCCATCTGTTTTATTGTGTTGCTCAGTGCCTCTGTCTCCTTAATTATTTTCTGTCTGTTTGATCTGTCCTTCAGAGTGCGTGGAGTGTTGAAGTCTCCTCGAATGAATTCATTGCGTTTGATTTCATTACTCCTTTTAGTTCTGTTAGTATTTGTTTCACATATGTAGGTGCTCCAGTGTTGGGCACATAGATATTTATAATGGTTATGTCTTCTTGTTGGATTGATCCTTTTATCATTATGTAATGTCCTTCTTTGCCTCTTGTGACTTTCTTTGTTTTGAAGTCTATTTTGTCTGATACAAATACTGCAACTCCTGCTTTTTTCTCCCTATTATTTGCATGAAATATCTTTTTCCATCCCTTCACTTTTAGTCTGTGTATGTCTTTGGGTTTAAAGTGAGTCTCTTGTAGGCAGCATATAGGTGGGTATTGTTTTTTTATCCATTCACTGACTCTATGTCTTTTGATTGGTGCATTCAGTCCATTTACATTTAGGATGATTATCGATAGGTATGTACTTATTGGCATTGCAGGCATTAGATTCGTGATTACCAACAGTTCAAGGTTAACTTCCTTACTATCTACGAGTCTAACTTAAGTCACTTAATATGCTATTACAAACACAATCTAAAAGTTCTTTTTTTTTTCTTCCTCCTTTTTCTTCCTTCCTCCATTCTTTATATATTAGGCATCATATTCTATATTCTTTGTCTATCCCTTAATTGACTTTGGGGATAGTTAATTTAATTTTGCATTTGCTTAGTAATTAGCTGTTCTACTTTCTTTACTGTGGTTTTATTACGTCTGGTGACAGCTATTAAACCTTAGGAACACTTCCATCTGTAGCAGTCCCTCCAAAATACACTGTAGAGATGGTTTGTGGGAGGTAAATTCTCTCACCTTCTGCTTATCTGGAAATTGTTTAATCCCTCCTTCAAATTTAAGTGGTAATCTTGCCAGATAAAGTATTCTTGGTTTGAGGCCCTTTTGCTTCATTGCATTAAATACATCATGCCACTCCCTTCTGGCCTGTAAGGTTTCTGTTGAGAAGTCTGATGATAGCCTGACGGGCTTCCCTTTGTATATGATCTTATTTCTCTCTCTGGCTGCTTTTAATAGTCTGTCCTTATCCTTGACCTTTGCCATTTTAATTACTATATGTCTTGGTGTTGTCTTCCTTGGGTCCCTTGTGTTGGGAGATCTGTGCATCTCCATTGCTTGAGAGACTTCTCCTTCCCCAGACTGGGGAAGTTTTCAGCAACTATTTACTCAAAGACACTTTCTATCCCTTTTTCTCTCTCTTCTTCTTCTGGTACTCCTATAGTGCAAATATTGTTCCATTTGCATTGGTCTTCTCTCAATATTCTTTCATTCTTAGAGATCCTTTTTTCTCACTGTGCCTCAGCTTCTTTGTATTCCTCTTCTCTAGTTTCTATTTCATTTATCATCTCCTCCACCATATCTAATCTGCTTTTAATACCCTCTATTGTGCTCTTCAAAGATTGGATCTCCGACCGGAATTCATTCCTGAGTTCTTGAATATCTTTCTATACCTCCATGAGCATGTTAATGATTTTTATTTTGATCTCCCTTTCAGGAAGAGTCATGAGGTCAATGTCATTTAAATCTTTCTCAGGGGTTGTATTAATTTTACTTTGGACCAAGTTCCTTTGGCATTTCATATTTGTATATGGCGCCCTCTAGTGCCCATAAGCTCTACTCCCTGGAGCTGCTCAGCCCCTGAAGCAATGTCAGGGGTCGTAGGGGAGCGGTATTGGTGCCTGGGGGGAGGAAAGAGCTGTTTCCTGCTTCCCGGCTGCTACGCCTGTCTCCACTGCCTGAACCAGTGGGCCGAGCACACAGGTTTAAGCCTCTATGCTTTGCATTTGTAGTTTCCCTAGACAGATATTTCCTCTGGCTGGCCTAATGTCAGGATTTGCTGGTTTGCAAGCCAGGTAGGGCTGGCTGGGAGAAAGGCGCAGTAGGCTGTGTATCACAGAGCGGGTCCTTGGAGCTGCGGAGCCAGCCAGAGAGCTGGAACACCTGAAGATCATCTAAGGAGGAAGATTTCTTTTTCCTCCTTAAATATTAGTCTATATGGCAAAGCTCCCAACCTGCTGGACAGAGTGCACCCAGACAGTTTTGTCTACCTGTCCTTTCTCCTGAGCAGTAAGCTCTGTGCAATCCTTGCCCCTGTAGAAGCTCTCTTGCTAAGGGCTTCCTTGTTAGGAAGTCTCTCAGACTGCCCACCTTTCTTTCGTCCCAGAGCAGCCGGATATGGATCCCTACTCTCCACAAGCAGCTGGAGTCTCAGTCTCTCCAGGAATTCTGCCTGTCTTAGCTTTCCAATCCCATAATCATGAGAGTATCATGCAAGCACCATGAAATGTAGGTTTATGCTCCCAGAGCAGATCTCTGGAGTTAGGTATTCAGCAGTCCCAAGCCTCCACTCCCTCCCTGCTCTGTTTCTCTTCCTCCTACCTGTGAGTTTGGGTGGGGGAAGGGCTTGGGCCGGGCCACAGCTTTGGTACATTACCCTGTTCTGTGAGGTCTGCTCTTTTCTCCAGGTGCATGCAGTCTGGCACAGTCCTCTTTCCTGTTGCTCTTTCAGGATTAGTGGTGTTAATTATATTTTCGTATTGTATGCGGTTTTAGGAGGAAGTCTGTGTCTCACCTCTCACGCCGCCATCTTTAATCCAATCCTCAGTATTTTACTCTTTTTGATAGTATTAGAAATGCAATTATTTTTCTAATTATCTTTTCAGATTGTTCATTGTTAGTATATAGAAATGCAATTGACTTTTGTGTGTTGACTTTGTATCCTCCTACTTTGTAGAATTCATTTTCTTCTCACAGTTTTTTTTTGTGTCGAATCTTTAGGGTTTTTTGCATATAAAATCATATCGTCTTCAGATGAACAAAATTTTACTTCTTCCTAACTTGGATGTCTTTTTCTTGCCAAATTGCTCTAGCTAGAACTTCCAGTACTGTGTTGAATAGCAGCAGTGAAAGTTGGCATCCTTGCTTTGTTCCTGATCTTAGAGGGAAAGTTTTCAATCTCTCACCATTGAACATCATGGTCACTGTGTATTTTTCATATATGGATTTTATTATGTTTAGGTACTCCCTTCTAACTGAGTATTTTTATCATGAAAGGGTGTTGAATTTTGTCAGATGCTTCTTGTATATCAATCGAGATTGACTTTGTACATCAAATGCGATCCTTCATTCTGTTGATATGGCATATTACATTGTCTGATTTTCATATGTTGAACCACCCCCCTTGCATTCCAGGAATAAATCTCTCCTGGTTATAGTGTATAATCTTTTCAATGTACTGTTGAACTCTCTTTAATAGTATTTTGCTGTGGATTTTTGCATCAGTGTTCATAAGGGATATTGATCTGTAGTTTTCTGCTGTATCTTTGGTTTTGGTGTCAGGGTAATGCAGGCCTTATTGGATGAATTTGGAAATGTTTTCTCCTCTTCAGTTTTTGGGGAAAAGTTGAGAAGAATTGGTATTACTTCTATAATGTTTAGTTGGTCAATGAAATCATCAAGTTCAGGGCTTCTCTTTGGTGGGAAATATTTATTTGATTACTGATTCAATTTCATGAGTTATAGGTCTTTCCAGATTTTCTATATCTTTGGGAATAAGGTGTAGTAGATTTTGTGTTTCTAGAAATTTATCCAAAGCTGCTACTACATTTGTGCTATTTTTTAAACTGCACATATATCATGATCATTTCCTACTTCATAAAATATTTTGTGGAAGTGTGATTGTAAATAGTTGCATAATACTTCATCTCATGGATGCGTCATACATTACGCGTAGCCTTCCACCTGTTGTTGAGTGTACGTGACTTCAACTGTTTGTCTGCAATGAGTATCTTCATACTGTGCACACATCTATTCTTCTTAGTTCCTTAGGATAAATTCCTAGGAGTAAAGTTTCTGGATCACTGAGTCTGGAGGCATTTTTTCTGGCTCTGACCAAGTCATTTGAGGTGATGTCAGGAAGGAAATTAGGCTCTCGAAGTTTAAGCTATCAGTTGAACAATAAGAACACTTTATTTAGACATTTCTTTTTGTCAATATCTTACTACTCCAATTCCATTTTACTAGTAATTATGTGTGTAATAGATGGGAAATTATGGATATACATATAATGAGTTTTGTCTAACAGCGGTAAGTCTTAAATAAAACCTTCTTTATAGTAGTTTTACTTATATTCTTAATATGTTCAATGCTCGTATGTGAATTCATTAACCATATGTAACATTTGATAAATAGCTAACTCATATTTATTGTCATCAAAACAAATTCAACGTTTATCAAAAACTTGCTCTGTACCAGATATAGTCCTTTATATACATAATCTCATTAACTTAACAAAAACCCCAGCAGGTGGATATAATGAGCTCTTATTTACAGATGAGCAACCAGAGGCATGGAGAGGTCCAAACCTTACAGCTTCTCAGGAAGGCAGAGCCAAGACCTAAGCCTAGATCTTTCAGGTTAACACTTAGTGCTCACTATGAAGCAATGAGTCTTCTAAGCTACAAAAATGGGGACTTTTACAAACGACAAAACAAGACTCCATGAGAATGGTTACCTGTCCAAAAGGACACAGCTCAATAAATGGTGGGCCCAGACTCAAGAAAAATTCCAGGGGTCCTATGCTTAGGGGTTCTTCTCAGAATTGCTGCAAGTGCACGTGAAGAAGTGAAAATTAGGAAAAATAGCCATTTTGGACTAAGCAATCAAAATTTTTTTTTCTCTGACCGACAACAAAAATTTTTTTTTCTCTGACCAACAAGAGACCAGGCTGCATGAACAGAAAAGGCTGGACTTAGGGCTCCCACCAGGCCCCCTCCACCAGTATTAGTATCCTTCGTGGGAAACAATCTGTCCAACACAGAAGCTCCCGCGATCTCTCTCTGACTCTCAGTTCCCTTTACCTAACAGACCACAGTCTTGTTTTCCTATGAGTATGACATTTTTGGAGGGCACTATCTGGCTACCCTGATTCTGAGGGGTCCTGGTTTCTCTATGCTTCTGCCCCTGACTGTGGGATTTGGCACCAGGGTTCTAAAGGTCTGAAGCCCCATGTGACACAACCCTGGTGCTGTTCTCTGCCCATCAGTGGTTGGTAGGGGAGCTGTACCTCCTGACTCACCACCAGCCCTTTTGGCAAGATGCTATTCTGGAAAGACAGACGCAGATCTAACGCACCCTCGGAGCGCTCCACCGCGTTGGGAAGGCCAGCGTATCTTGGAGTAGACCTTAACACAAGAGATAACAGGACATTTCCCTTCTCTGGCAGATACTTTCAGTTCTTTGTCCCACTTTTGGAAAGAATGGAATTTTGGAAATATTTTCTCTTACACTTTCAGCATTCCTAGGTTGATCCACTGCCCTGGTGAATTCGCAGTTTCCCAGCTGCCTTGGTTATAGTAAAAAAACTAGGTATTCTGGGCACTCTGTCAGGCCTCTTCCCAACCCACAAAGTCTCGCCTCTGCACCCAGCCTGCTCTCCCGCGGCACTCAGCGCTCCGGTTCTGCCCATGACCAGCAGCGACCGAGTCTGGACACGGTCCAGGTCCTGTCAGCTCCTGGGTTCTCCTGCCCACCACAGAAACCGGCCCTGTTGAGCAATGCGTTTTCTCATTTATTATGCGTTTCTTTTCTGATAATCAGAGTACGCGCTCAGGTGGAGCCTTAGAATTGAAGGAAGTCCAGTTTCCAAACACGCCGAAGTCACTTTAAGGCCCCACGGTACCCGACACCTGCCCCGGAGTGGGGGGAGCCCGTCCCTCTGCCACCCCCGCCCCCACTCCGGAAACTGCGTCCGGCGGTAACCCGGGAGGAGGCGCCGATGCTTGGAGCGCGTCTCCCGCCCACCAACGCCCCGCAGCCGCCTCGCACACTGAGCCCCAGGCCCAGCGCCCCGTGGAGCCCGCCGCTTTCCCACCCCGCCCCCGGCCCACCAACCCAGCCCCAGCGCCCGGCGCGCGATTGGCTGCGCGGCCGTGAGGTGCGGACGGCGGCCCGCGGGGAGGGGCCTGGGCGGGCACGGGGCCATCCACCAATCGGGGCGCTCTCAGTTCGTACAAACTCGGGTCCTGGGCCGGCTGGCACCGGGGCGCGGTGCCCCACCCCGCGAGGACTTCGGAACTGGCCTAGGACGACGCGGGACGCAGCCCAAGAGCGTTTCCGAGGGTCTCCGAGGCCCCGTGGATCCCCAAGGATGCGCGCCCTGCCAGCCCCGGACGCGCCCGCGAGCGAGCGGCTGCTGGCCCGAGATCCCGAGGTCCCCCGGGAACCCCAGGCTCCCCGCGCGGGGCACGCGGCAGGGACGGCGCGCAAGAGCGCGGTGGAGAGGCTGGCGGCCGACCGCGCCAAGTACTTGCGGGGCGCGCCGGGGACCGGCCCGGACCCCTCTTCCGAGGGCAGTAGCGCCTCGGCGTGCGCGGGGCAGGCGGGCGACCCTCGGCCCCTGACGCGCACGCCTGGGTCCGCGGCTCGCAGGGCCATAGCGCGGAAGCCGCTGAGGCCGGACTCGCTGGTCATCTACCGGCAGAAATGCGAGTTCGTCCGCGGGCCTGGCGCCGACAGCTCCAGGGGAGGCCTGGTGAAGAAGCTCTTCCAGGGCCCGGGCAAGGACAGGATGCCGGTGCCCGAGACACCCCGGGTGGGGGAGGCGGGCAGGGCCGGGGGCGAGGAGGCCGTCCCGATCCAGCCTGGCTGCGTGGCCTCCCCCGCGGCCCTTGGGCCCCCAGCGCCCTTGGCGCCCGCCCAGCGCGTTCGTGTGCCCCCTCCAGTCCCGGCGGCGTCCCGGGACCCGGAGCTGCGACGCGCGAGGCGCGGGGGGCTGCAACGCTCGCAGTCCGACCTCAGCTCCCGCTTCTCCGCGTCCTTGGCCGAATTCGACACCTTCTTCCAGTACTGCGGTCTTGAGCCCGAGGTTGTGGAGGCCCTCGGGAGGGAGAACTTCTCGGCGGGGTCGGACCGCGTCGCTCACAAGGTCCGCAGCGTGAGCGTCGCCACCTCCGACAGCGGATTCTCCAGGCACAGCGGTGGGGACGAAGGGCTGCAGGAGGAGGAGCTGACAGAGCAGGTGCCCAGCACCACCTCGGTCATCGAGAGGAACGCCCGCATCATCAAGTGGCTGTACACCTGTAAGAAGGCTAAGGAGACCACTGGCCAGGGTCTGCAGGGCCCGGCGTGACCCAGACCCAAGGTGTGCGCCCAGAAAGCAGGGAGGGGTGCGTGTTCAAATGTCTGTGAGGGCTTGGTGCGTGTGACCCAGTCGCATGGATCCATTCCTCTGAAGTTGCAGGGGATCCACAGACGAGTTGAGACTCGTGTGTCCATGACTGCTGCAGAAGGGCTTCCCATGCAGTCCTTCGCAGGCCCAGCGCCCTTTTTTGGCGTGTGCTGCTTCTGACTGCCTGGAAAGGTGACTCTCTAAATTACACAATCCCAGTTGGTTTATTAATGTGGAAAAGAGAGACGTTGGAATTACACAATGCCCAGGCAGCAGTTTTACTACACCTCTGCTCTTATTCCCCTTGTTAAAAATAGCCCAGAGCCCTAGTTCAAGGATGAATTGGTCTCTGGGACCTTGAAGTTTGGTCAGAGCTGGCAGTCCACCTGCTGCTGAGGAAGCTGCCACCTTCTGCCCTCCCTAAGGAAGGCTCTGTGCGTGTCCTGGAGACCTTCACCTAAGTAGGGGCAGAGGGGATCATCTTTACAGGATCTTGTCAGCAGTTTGCTTTTGCTTAGCTGCAGAGACCTCTATTTGGCTAAATTTTGTTTGACTTGTTAGTCAGCTTAGCTCACTATGAAGAGCTTCATTTTGTTGAACTGGGACTGGGCTTGGTTTTAACCAGTGTCTCAGAGTTACAGGCACTGTGTTCTACAGTTCTTTTGCCTCTGACCGTGACACAGTAGCCAGTTTTCTTCCCCTTGGTCCCAGCAGCAGAGTCTTTTTCACTGGGGAGCCAGGGATTTTACATCTGTCCTCTCTGCTTTTCCTGCCCAGCACATATGGTGAGGGTTCTCTTTGAGAACTGAGAATTTGAACATCACAACATCTTTTTGCAACTTGCTATATGTTTTTTAAAAATTCATGTGGTGGAAGTATTTTGCCTTCAGATAAACTAATTGCAGATACCTTATCAGTCTTCCGAGCAGTGGGGGAGGCTGCCACGAGACATGTTTACACACAGCTCACCAGTGGAGGACCAGCAAAGGGCGAACCTCTCTGAGTGGCCACAGCCTTGGTGTAGCTGTGGAAGTTAACAGGAAGAGATTAATTCATTGCTTCCCTTGAACTCAGAAGGAATATTACTTATTTTTTTCCTTATATATTGAAGATTGTTGCATTTTCCACTAGGAGGCTAAGTCCCCAAAGAAAGTATATGGGCAGTCAAAATTTAAATTGAAAACAAGAACAACATGTTAACTTGTACTTTGCACAAATTGTCTTTTGGAGCTAAGGTGAGCATGTCCCCATGAAGCCCTGCGAGTGCCTTGGTGAGGAGGCGGAGCTTCTGGTCCAGGCATGGTTCCAGAGAGACAGGGTCTAGCAGTATAGCTGGTGGGGAGCTGGAGGCCGGTGTTCTGTGAGTAATCACTCTGACAGTTGGGACCTAGGCTTCCACTGTCCATAAAATGAAGGCAGATGGCAGGTGGCTCCAACCTATATACTTTCTGATTCTGTATCATCAATAATCTGTGTATCTGTGTTCCATGACTGGAACCCAGAAAAGGAAAACAGCCATTGTCTATTGGACCATGTAAAAAGTGAACTTAAAATAAGTTGCCTCCAGGTTGCCTGAGCTTGCTGTTTCATGCACAATAGGTCAATGGGTGGTGGAAATAGTGCCAAGGTAACAAGGCAATGTGCCAACAATTGAAATAAAACCTGGCAACGTGAAAGCGGGGGCTCCCCTGGACTCTCCAGACCCAGACGCGACCCCATCCCTAGTGCTCCAGTATCAGAGCAGTGACCTGGGAGAGAATTTACTATTCTGTCTGTGAACTAACCTTTCCAAGGCCCATTTAGGTTCAAGCCTATGAAAAACAGAACAAGTTCATTTAGCCTGTGAGAACTTTCACTTTTGTGACAGAAAAGTAGTTGAAGCAAGAGGAAAAAATCTAGGCAGAAGAAGAGACCTCTTCCCTCTCAATCCTTTTTGTTCAATTGGGGGACAGTGTCACCTGCCTTCTGAGGTGTTTCACATTATTGCTTGGAGAGGAAAATGGGTACCATACAGAACCTACTGTTTTCTGTATGCTGGCGCAGTCACCAGCACTATAGAAATTTTCCTCACAAATTTACTCCCCTGGACCCAAAACATGGCCTGCATTCTCTGAAACTTCAGGGAGTCTGTAGCCTGGCTGATTGGAGTGGTGAGGAGGAAGTCAGTCTCCTGGTCTTTCTCCAGCTCCCTGGCACCAGGTCTGCTCATGACCTCAGCCCCTTCTCTCTGCCTCCAGACACACAGTCTCCTCCTCTAAAGACAAGCCAGGACCCGAGGCACAGAGCACGGGGCCTTTACCTTCATCTCTGCGGCTTGTCCAGCAGCTGACCTTTCCTCAGGGCCACTTGTCTGAGACAAGTTTCAAAACTTCTGGAATCTATAGAAGGAAGGATACAAGCTGTAATTTTTCTCTAGCTTATCAGGCCATTTGTGTTTGAATCCTTGTGAACTCATTTTAGATTTCATGAAAAATTCAGAAAATTTAAGGTGAACAAAGGTATGCTAAGTGAAAAAGAAAATAAACATATTTTCCGTAAAGGTTTTTGCCTCCTCGGTAGATAGATATATTATAAATTAAAATAAAAATATCCCACCTAGAATTAAAAGTGCCTAAGTTTATTACCCCATGGAGTAAAAATCTTTGCTTTTCAAAATTGGCAAAATCAGGGCTGGAGAATGACTCACAGAATATGCCCTGGGGATCCATGCGTAACAGACAGTTGCACATGTGTAATTTGGTCTTCCCTTTCCTTGCATGTAATTCATGAAATTTATCTCATGTCTGCTCGTATTTAGTCATCTTATTGTCCTTCAATTCAGTAAAATGGCAGACCTACTAAAATTTAGGTCTCTCTGGTTTTCTGTCTTTTGCATAGATTTTATAAGTTACAAATTTTAGTATTATAAAAGAATGGTAACTTGTCCTTTGCATTAACAAGAGATAAACATTGTTCAGTTTTAAGGCAAAAATCTTAGATATTCCACAGCTCTCTTCACATTTCTCTTTGATAAAAAAGGAATGCCTGTAGAGGCCCACTGGATGCTGGTGGGGCAAAGCCATGTCTCATCATTTGCAGAGATGTTGTGTGGTGAAGAGCTAACAAACTAGGACTTTGCTCCTTTCTTTTAACTAGCTGGGAAGGTCTTCAGTCACCAACAGAGAGCACATTTTTAGGTAAACAAGTGGCTTGAGGAGCCTTCAGGTCACCCCTCTCTGTGTTCAGTTGCCTCTGGACATTTTAGAGAGATTTGTGTCTGAAAAGGGTGAACTTTCTTTGCCTTCAAATATTAATTTGGACTGCCTGCCTTGCTTTTGATTTTTCAGTCCAACTCCGTGTTAGTACTGGCCTTCTCAGCATTCAAAGAAGTTTTCTTACTGCCCCATGAGTAGTTGGAGGCAAACAGAAATTTCAGAAATCCAGAAAAAGGCCTGCTGGGAGATGGGTATTTGTTGTATCAGAGAAACCAGATGATTGCTGTCTTTACTAAGGCTACTGAGTTCTTTTTCAAATTTAAAATGCAGAAAGGAGATGTTTTAAAGTGCAGAAAGTATCACAAAACTGAAGACTGCAGGGACCAGACTCTGTAGTGCAAAGTTTGGCTTTAAAGCTTCCGCCTAGACCAATGCAGATTCACTCACTGCTCTTTCCTTCCTTCAGGAGGCAGGCCCTCCTGGCTCCAGGGTTCCTTGGGCGTGACGCATGACAGGACAGCACACAGGCTTGCCCAGTGCAGCCAGTGACCACGTGACTGCTTTTCCAGTAATAAGCATCCACTGACGAGGCTTAGGTGGTTTCAGAAGGTTTGAAATGTGTGGAGAAGATGGGAGCACAGAACTTGGAAATTAACTGTAACTGTTTTAACAGCTGAAGCTCTGGGAGATATTTTCTTGTTTGAGGTGGAACCATCCTTACTTCCAGAAGAGGGGAAAGCTGCCTGGAAATATTTTCAGGGCCACCTTTTTGACTGGCTTGCTGACCAGAGGTACTATAATTCATTTTAATGATAACAGAGTCGATTTGAAAAAGACAAAAGGCAAAGAGCACGGAAAGCAGGCACGAATCCTGTGGTATTTGCTGCCTTCAGTCATCTTGGGCTAATGGGCACCCGTTAAATCAGAGTGCCGTGATCATGAGAAGGTGTAGTCTGCTTAAATACTCCGGCTGACTGACTGAACACAGACCTCCGCTTCCAGGCATGGCTGCAGGTATACACTACAGCACAACGGACTGTGGCGGTCAAGGAATCAGGAGGCACTTTTACAATCACTTGAAGGCTACAAGCTCATCCCACTAATGCAAGTCCCGTTGGGTGGTAGACATTTGGAAGCACCAATAAGAGATAAGTTAGAATTGAAATATAGCTAAAAGACCTTTTCTTGCTCCTGGGAAGTTTCGTGAGAACCGTTTAGAATGGGCCTCTGTGGTTCTTCTTGTGCCAGCTTGTAAAGAGGAGTGGAAAGCCTCATTTACACAGAGCATGGATTCACGGCACAGACTCTGCTCCCGCCTCTGGGCTAACTCACACGGCCACGCATGCAGCCATCCCATGGTTGGCTCCTGTCCATCCTTCTCTGCAGGGGGTGCCCTGGAGACGAGGGGCGGCCTCTGAGCAGTGGGAGATTCCGGGATCAGAATGTTGCTGGCAAGGACTGGCAGTGACCCCAATTCTGAACTGACTCATGACACCCGAAGTAGATTTCTGATTCAGAACCTCTTAGAGAACTTTTGTATCAATGAGGACAACCCAAAGAAAATTTGTCAGTCAATTTGTTCAAATAACTGATTATAAGTACATGTTATCAAAATGTCTTCCTAAGAACAAAATTATTAGAATAGGGAGGGGAGAGAAATGGGCTTCTCATTTTATATTTTATGAAATATAAAAAATATTTTATAAATCAGTCCTTTTTGATATATTCATGTATTTGTTTAATACTGTATTCTATTTTTGTAACTGTTATACTGTGAGAGTAGGTCTTTGAGTTACTGAAATATTTATTTTTACACAATTAATGGTCTTCAAATAATATTCCTTCACTTCATATGGTTTTAGTTTTTATCAGTATATTTTTAAGTCATTTTCTCCTCGGTTATTTTTTGTATATGTTTGTTCAATTCAGTGTTCCAACTGTTGACTGTAAGCAGAGTGTTAAGTCCTCTGTAAGTGTTCTGTACTGTAGTGAGGTGTTTTCGAATAAGTCCTGGGTGTGCATTTTGGAGACTGTTGGCCGATGGATGTACCTTACTCATTGTAGACCCTGTTTAAAGACAACAGATTCCCTGCTTTAAGAATTTGTCCCCAGTTACTCTTCTAAAACGCTGCTATTTTGCTGTTCACTGGATTGCACTTAGTTTAAAAAGATAATGTCGAAGATGAGAGTTTTTTTAAAAGGATCTTTTCATATACCTATTTCCCTCCTTTGCAGATGTTCCATTAATTGTATATGTGAATGCTCGAAGTAGAATCGTTTTGTGCCTTTTTATGGTCTGAATAGGATGAATGGAAGCCTAGGTCAGATTTGTCTTAGATCAAAATGGTGCAGACTCACCATCCATATAATAAATGAAAAACATGAAAACAAATTGGTGACCACTTAAAAGTACCAAGATCTTCCAGAAGTGTTTGCAGCTATGGGGAGGGGAAGGGCTCAGTTGGAGTGAATTCTGGAAGTAGATCTCAGAGATGGTTGTGAAGAATAGGAACCTGGTAGCCCCAGACTCCAACAGGGGTGAGGTAATGCTCTTTCCTTCCATTCAGATTTATGCTTTAGCATCAGGGTTGGAGGCAAAAAATCCTTTCCTAATGCTGAATAACTCCAGTTTGCTGAGTGACTTTGAGAAAATTAAACTTTGTAGCATGTTATGAATGAAAGAGTTTGTAATTGCTTTTCTCAAAGATGAGCAATAGTTACTGCTGCAAGATAGTTTCATTTGTTCCTGAAAGAACAGCATGTAAAACATGATTAAACACAATGGAAAGAAGAAAATTCTGATGCAGAAATTTCACTAGTATATGGGTACAGATAGCAGAGCCTCAGAATGAAAGATACCAATGTAACTGGAAAATTTCCTCATTATATACATATGATACAGATTTTAAACTACTGGTCACAGACACTGGAAGAAGAAAGCATTATTAAACATTGCTGTTTTTCAGTAGGTTAAAATTTCAGTGCTATGGTTATAGTTGGTGATACCATAAAACATCAGGCTCAGACAACTGTTACGGCAGTTTCTAAATAGAGTTTTTCTACACTACTTGGAACTGGAGTTCAACATGTATTCTGTATTAAATAAAGTATTTTTATCATTTATTATTTTATGAATTTTTACAATGTGAGAAAAAATTGAAGCAAGAATGCTTATAATTATCTTTTGTTTTCTCTCTTTCTTCCTAATATCCCCTTTCCTGATTTTCAGTGGAGATGAGGGGAGCATTGTAAGACCTGAACTAGGCAAGCTGTATGGCATCTGCAGAGTCTCCATCTGTCCCTGGAGATGGGATGCAGTAAAAACAGTTTTGAATATTCAGCATGCTGTTTTTCTTTGTGTCATCGATCTTTTGCGTTAACAGATTTTTTTTCTCCATGTGTAACATTACTATCACCATTGGAAACTGGGCACAAAAATAAAAATGAAAGCACAGCTTGTGACCTTTTGTGTCAGCAAGCTCGTTAGTGAGGGCAAACTGTGTATCAAGGTCGCTGTCAGGATCTGCTTGACTTGCGGAGGGGAGGAGTGAGGCAGGGAGGGAGGTCTGATCTCTGAATTGCTGCATTTACTGGGCCAGACTGGTTTCTTCTCCAGTCCTTCAATGGCTTATGTCCAAATGCACACAACACCCAAACACAGGCATTCCTGAGGCGAGTCAGTCACTTGTAGTTCCATGAAGACAACGGACGAGTGCCCAGGGACGGCACAGACCCTCTTACTGTAATACTGAGAAACAGTCGAGCAAGCGAGCTGGGAGGTGGCCGTCACAGTGTGAGAGTGGCTGCTCCTTCCTTCATGTAGTCTCAAATTACTGCCTCTCAGTTACCATCTTTAAGACACAGCAATGAAGTGATACGTAGTGGTTAGGTGTTTATACTTGGCTTGCACTTTCAGTGATGAAGTGGATTTATATAACACTTCAATGTTCCAGGTGGGAAATACTGAGCAAGAAGGAAATGAGTTCTCAGTCAGGAGCTTACAACTCTGGTTGTGAAAGTAGCAGAGACTAGCTATTGGGAAAAAAAAATACACCAGAAAATGTGCTCCTACCTAGTAGTATTTTCCTCATTATCTCTGCTTCAGTGCCCCAAATTCTACAGTTGATTGTCATCTTTGTGCTATTTCCTTAAAGTTAGAATGTTTTCTGAAAGGGAGACTATATTAAACCATTAATAACTATTCATCTTTGAGTCAAAATACAATATTAATTTCCTTAGAAAGTGAGAACCTGAGCCACAGGATATGGAAAGACCTGGATCTTGGTTTCAGTCTAGCGTGTAGGATACTGGATTACTGAGTATAGGACTCTCAGCTACAAAGGCCAGAACAGGCAATTACGTTATCAACTGGATCTATATCCTGCTGTCTGCCTAGTGGATTGAAACAATCATGCCCCTGGGCAATAGTGACTGTAATCAAGAACAACATGAGGAATTCACCCACATACATTTATTGAGGAGCCGAATATTGCAGTAGGTACTGGGGGTTCCCCAACCTCCATGCTGTGATGGGCTTACGTTCTAGCAGAAAAGTCAGACATGCAATTAGGGCACATAGATGATCATAGATAATATATATATATGATAGATAGGCAGGCAGATAGATGACAGAATACACAGGTGGAAGGAACAAAGCAGAGTGAAAAAATAGGAGAAAGCTATGCTGTGAGCCTAATTTATGAATTTTAATATGGCCCTTTTGTTTATGATTCTATTTAGTGGACAATCTGTCTGAACCATAAACAGAACCCAAAGTCCAAATCATATAAAAAGAACCTAGCAACAGGGAAGAAAAACATGCAAATTATAAGTGGCATATTTTTTTCATAGGTTTATTTTAACCCCTCCAGGCCCTTTGTCCCGGCAGCCTAAAGCTTTGAAGTCCAGTCAGAATGTTGTTGGTAAGGGACAGCATGCTTTCCTTTAGAGGAAGTTAACTTTGAAACAGGGGGAGAGTAAATAACTGATGACTCTCTCAGCAGCTTTTGAAAAGGGCTGATGCTTCTGTGGGTGGCCTCTGAACCTGCCTCTAGGACATACCCTTGGAGGTAAACAGCAGAGCTCAGACTGGGCTGAGTCAGTCTGATGTTATCAGGACAGGAGGATCATGTTCTTTTCCAAGCTGCTTGGTAAGTCAGGACTGCAAAGTCCACAGCTCAGAAGGGGGTATGTGTCCAAAGAGCTCAGAGAATGCTCTCACACTGTTCCTCTTGCAGGTGTGTGAGGTACCAGAGCATGTCCCCATGGGCATCTGCTGAGACAGGTGGAGCCCCCTCAGCCAGGACCACAGACTGTTAAGGCTGGAAATAAAGTCAGAAATCATGTAGTGAAAACTCCCAAGGGCCCAAGCCCACATTGCCTCCCAGGGCACCGAGGCCCAGACCCCTCCCCACCCGCGCAGAGGCTGTTCAAGCCCCAGCTTTGGTTGGTGAACACGAATAGGGTGACCATTTGTCCCTGTCTGCCCAGGACTTCCTGATGTTAGCACTCAGGCTCTGTCTTGGGAAAACCTTCAGCCCCCAGCAAACTGAGAAGGCTGGACACCCTAAGAGGGGAAGCCTCAATTTGCCGTTTCACTTTAATTGCCACGCTGAGGAAATTAATGTAAAAACGATTGTAAGCACTTGAGGACCTTAAGGGCTGGTTTGGTGTTTTCACTGGCTTTAGACTATAGGGCCTTAGGATATTTCCTGGCTGGTGGGACAGGTCCCGTGGTCAGTACTGAGAAGGTTAGAAGTTTCTCTGACAGGAAGGGACCATGGAGCTGAGTTTTAACCTTGAATCTGGAAGGACTGACTCCCGGGGAAGAAACTTGTCACCATGTATCAGGAGGGAATCCAGAGCTTGCTGGGAACTTTGGTTACTCCACAAACCCTCATGAGGATCTACGTATGAAGATCTCAAATGTGGAGAGACTTAGTGCCTTCTCTGGTCAAAGAATTAATGTCTTGGATAAGTTAGAGTGTGAATCCCAATCTACCTGGCTCAAAAGGCAGCCCTATTCTCTCTGCACCAGGATGGTCTTTAAGAAGTGCCAACCTGAGTGTTTAAAGGATTTCATGACTCCTCAGGGGCACAGACTGAGTCAGCAGGCCAGAAGCTAACCAGGATTCTGATGCCAGATGCCACTCCCAAATGGCCTGAATGTCCCAGCTGCCATCTGCTGAATCACACAGGCCAGGTAGGGTTACCTCAAGGGTCGTGAGGCTTCCCCAGTGTTTCACACAAAGGAAAGTGGCATGAAATGCTCCCATTACAGGAAAGGCTCTCATGACTCAGCTTATGTTGATACTTTTAGAGGAGATAATACGTGATTTAAGAATAAGAGTAAAGAAAATCAGAGAGGAAGAAAGCTGAGCCTGAGGAGCTTGGAGAAGTGCGGACCAGGGCTGAGTTCCATGAGAGCCATTTGCTGCAGCTTGAGCCCCATCGAGGAGTGTGTGAGTCCATGTGCAGCTTCTGTGTATCACGGAATTCTGTGGCTGGTTAGCAATTCCAGATTATCTCAGAGAAGTCTGGCAGAACTATGGTATTTCAGTGGCCAACCACTGGCTTACCATAAATGGGACATGGCCACAGTTGTAAAAAGAAGAGGAACTCCTTTAAATTTACTTTGAGGTACTGGAAAGTTTGGCTCATCTTTGAGTTTTGAATTTCTTTTTCAGAAATAGTAAAAGAAAAGGCCAAGATGTGCACATTCAAAATACCTTCTTGCAGCCTCCTGAGTATTTTGAAGCTATACAAATATTACTTTTTTACAGGTGAGAAGAAACATTGAGCGGCTGTCAACGCTTTCCCCGTGCAGGTCGAGACAGAGGAAGCATGACTCACATTTCCTGCTGGCTTTGGGCTGAGTGAACAGTTCTGACTCAAAGGCTGCAAGAAGCCATTGCCCTTGCTCTGCCAGCCATGCTGGAGCTCAGGATTGCTCACCCAGGACCAGCCCTGGTCATAGGAGGTATGTATGTATGTGGTCAGTGTCATAAATGCACAGTGGTTCATGATGTCAGAAGTCATGGTGTCCAGGATGTCAGAGAGCTGCAGAGCTTTCTCCAGGGAAGAAATTTGTAACACAATGTGTCTAACAAAAAGTGTTCTAGTAAAAATGCTTCTGCAACAGAGATTGCACTCTAGCCCCTGAGAGAGTGAGCATGAGCATCTGTGCACACAGTATGGCAGGTGCTCACTGAAATAGAGGCCCCTAGAAGCCACAAGCCTTGGGAACACAGAGCTGCCCTCTGGGGGTCAGAGCCATTGGGCTGAGGGGCTGCTTGACCTGGAGCAGCCAACCATCTCCAGGGCAGAAGGTGATGGTGGTGATCTGAGGCTGGAGGGTGGACTTAAGGTATTCTGCACATGGGAGGCCCTGGTGTATGATAGCTATTATTATGCTAATCGTATAAGCCCCTTACTGACTCAGTGTGTATCTATCACTCACTAATTTGTCTGTATTTCCCAGCTGCCATCACTTCCACAAAAATTCACATTTTCTCTTTCCTGGGGCACACCACTTTCACTGTGCTGGAAGGTGGGAACAGCTCTGTTTCATCCCCTGTAGAGAAGCTACCTTCAGCAGAAGGAGAACTAGTTCTTCCACCATCACAGCTTAGTAAAGTGAAGGTGGGTTCGAATTTCAAAATCAGGAACAAGGAAGAAAGCAAATACATTCTTCTGAGCAGGAGAAAGCACCATAGCTGCACCCAGGAATTCTGAAGTATTAAGTATATGATTGCTGGTCATATACCCAGACATCTGGAAGCTCTGAGTGGGTGTCAGGGGCAGAGCACAAAGTCTTGTACTTACAGGTTCAAAGGCTACAAGGCTTTTTTGTGTCCAGGCTCCTGTCTGATCTTTACAAACATCTCTGAGGTTCTCAGGGCAAGTTTTGACACTGCTTGTCTTTTGTAGAGGAGGAAGTCAAGAGTCAGTTACCTGTGCAACATCACACTGCCATGCAGTGACACAGCTAAATAATAATTTGAAATTTACAAGTAATTATCAATAATTGAGAAGGACTCTGTTGGCCTCACTAAGTAGTCGGGTGCTCCCTAAGGAACCAACCAGGAGCTAAGTGGAGGCATCTCTGCTTTGTGGCTTGACTGTTGGGCTTTCTTAAAGCTTTCTGTCTAAAACCCCTGTGTCTTTCTTATAAGATTCTTCACTAATTATTTACCCAATCCAGTGAGAGACTCAATTAAGTTTTCAAATTTATCTTTTTCATAAACCTATTGTATGTTGAGTGCAGCGTGTATGTGTACATTTCCATATGTATTTGTTCCATTCTGACATGCCTGTTCTCCTGACAGCTCTGACGGGTCTCACATGCACAGAGAGGCAGGTCACGTGTACAAAGAGCTTTGTGCTCTTAGTGGGAGGAAAACCTGTGCCTGATTATTTGAAGCTCAGATCATCCCTCATATTGACAGAATGTGTTTACAGGGGTATTCACCTGCATTGCTGTCTCGCTTGAAATGCTGCTAGCCTGTGGCATAGGTAGAGTGGAAATTGTTTTACCTGTTTTTAGACAGGCCTAGAAGAAATGGACTGACTTTCTGGATGTTGCCAAATTGTAGGTTCCAGCGTTTTGATTCCATCCATCTAACATTCTCTGCAATCAAAATTCTAGGGTGCTTATCTGATTTTTTATTTATTTTGTTTTTCTAGTTCTTCATGGTAGCTCATTTTTCAAATACAGAGCATCTAGAAATAAATATTATAATATGTATAATATTGCATGAGAGCTTATAGCCTAAAATGGAACACTTCATAGTTCAGCAAAAAATTCATTCATAGTCTAACATCTCTTCCCTTCTGATCAGAGAGCCTTTTCTGTTTATAGTTATTTGGAACGCTTGAGCATTAAAAACTGTTCAAAGACATTGCTACTAATTAGACACAAGATTTCAAAGTCACCTTTCATTACCTGGCTCCACCAACTTGATTAGAAGATCCCACACTTGGTAAGGTATGCATCCCACCTGGATGAAACACTTAGAGGTAGAGAAAACAGTATTACAGGCTTTCAGCTGGGCATCATACTTGTGCTGAATCCAGTCCAATTTCAAGGTTAGATTCAGAGCCTCCAGAGATGTGAGGGAGTGAACGAGTTATTTCT
This sequence comes from Smutsia gigantea, assembly GCA_032199065.1. Lineage (NCBI taxonomy): Eukaryota > Metazoa > Chordata > Mammalia > Pholidota > Manidae > Smutsia > Smutsia gigantea. The sequence continues at coordinate 160,086 of JAVSCE010017987.1, forward strand.
GTTTATGAAAGAACTTTCTCCTACACTGACTGTTCTCTGTTATCCATCTGGGAGCAGAGCCCTAAAGTATAGATTTAAATTCAGAACCAGGAAGACTGGCACAAAACAAAGGAGGAGAGGAGTAATGAGGGACATTTTCACAAGATTTTATGTGACAGCATTCATTATCTATGTTCTGAGATGAAGAAAACTGAGAGTCAGAAGGTAGTATTAAGTTATCCAAAACCACAAAGCTGATTCTGACATTGTTCTTTCTGTTCCTCTAGTAGGAGGACGCTTAATAGTCAGAGCTAGCTTTTCATCCCCCTGGTATTGAGAAACAAGATCAGCATCTTCTTTATGAAACAGAGCTGGGAAGAAATTGTCTATGTGGGGAATGGAGTTACTCCAGATGAAGGGGACTGGAAAGTTTAAAGGACGATGCTCTTAGCTATGAACCTGTATTAAAAAAATCTCTGCATTAAAGAAAATCAGTAGCGGTCAGTTTGTTTCCTTTCTACTCAAGGTTGATTAGATAAAACCCCACAGGTCAACAAAATAATGGAAGGGCCTCCAAGACCACCTGTTCACACCCCTTGACTTATAGATGAGGAAACTGAAGCCCAGAGAGGGAAGTGGCTTTGCACAGTCACCCCTCTTGAGAGGCAGTAACTACTACCCGCCTCCCACGTTCACACCTGTGCACTTGTATAGAGTCCTCTGCTTTTTCTCATGGTCAGAATCATCTTAGGACCTATTATTTAGAACTCTTTCAGTAACTTATTGAAAACTTTTAATTTTAGAAGGAAAACAACTTATCTTTAGTGTCCAGGTCAACAAGATGCTGTAACTTATTAATAATAAGGAAACAGAAGTGGGGTTTGTAAAAAAAGAAAACCCGGAATATTTTCAGAGGACTAGTTCCTGGTTAATGAGTAACTTGCTGTGCCCTGTGGCTCCCCTGGGTTGGGCTGCAGTGGGTATACAAAAGGTTCATTCCTGGAACAGCTTTTCCCACACCGTTCCTTCCTTCTTCCATGTGCAAAGCAAAGCGTGGCCCAGTGCTCAGGTGAGCCTTTACCTTGTCTCTCTTCCAACCTGGGCTGTCACCCCACCTCAGCATGGTCAGCATCTACAGCCCCTTTTCAGCCAGGCATTTCCCAGAAACACAAGTCCAAGGCCTTTTCACCATGAAATCCTTCCCTGGACTACCTGCCTCTCACTAATGGCCTCTCTCTCAGTGTGATCATGCCTGAGAGAGGAAAATAGTCCAGTGAAGCATCCAGGCATAGAGAAGAGCATATATGAAAATCCTGTTATATATTAAAATATGAAGAAATCTGCTACAATCAAAACATAGGGAGTGACAGGGAGATTAGAGAAAAGAGGGTTGCAAAAATCCTGGCCAGACCTAGATTATGTGTTACAGAGTCTTAGGAGCCAGTAAGGAGTATAAATCGTTTATCTTAAATGCAATAGGAAAATCTCTCAAACGTTTCAGGAATTAGATGACATCACGTAATTACATTTATATTTTCAAAAGATCACTTGATGTTGTGCAGAGAATGAATTGGAGAAGATTAGTGAGGCGCCCATTTTGGCATGAGATTTTGATGTGTCTGCAAGATGTCCAAGAGCTGCCACACCAGCAGGACCCCAGAGGAGTCTGGACTGCACAGGAGAGTCCTGGGAGCAAGAGAGATCCCTGGGAGGGCGGAGAGAGAAGAGGGCACAGCCCCAAGACCCAAGAGAATGGCCCTGACATGCCAGCGAGGAGGGACTAGCACAAAGGGGGTGCAGGAGCGCTCAGAAGGCAGCAGACAGCCAAAAGCACAGCATTCTTTCGTGTTTCCTCCTTGATGGGGAGGGGCAATTATTTCAAATGTGCTTAGTAAAATTAGGACTGAGTGTGTCATATAGACAAGGTAGTGTCCACTGGGATATGTTTAGAAAGACATTGCTTTTGCTGGGTTTTGGCTTTGGTTTTATTTTGGAAAGAGGGAAACCACACTGGAGTGGCTGAGAATGAGTGGGAAACAGAGGGTTGAGGACCCATGTGCTTGGAGGCAGAGGGATGCCTGGGAAGAGAGAGGGGAGGTCCCTGTAAACGTACTGTGTTAGGTAGAAGTACTGACTAGTTTCTCCCCACTTGATAGCTGTTTTCACCCTCTTTAATTCAATAGCAATGTGCCTAGCATCTGACTTGATCTAGTTTTTACAAAACTGTAAATTGAGTTTTCTTGGAAATTGCAATGCCATTTTCACTTTCATCTTTTCTTGATTTGTAGTATATTTGATTAAATTGTGCAACTATAATACAACTCCCATAAACAGGTATGAGGACAAACTACTGGCCTTTGGAGATTGTGCAGCTCATATGTCAGCTGGCATGTGTGAGTGATGAGGGGGCCCATAGAAGGGCTATGCCACAGGCATCATGTAGCTGCAGTGGGGACAGAGGGCCCCTTCTCATCTAAAAGTCTGTTCACTGGGACCAATTAAGAGAACTCTTCCTGGACTCCACCTTCTACACCATGTTCTGGCCTTGATTCTGCTCAGCAGGTCATGACATTCTTAATCAATTTTGGGACTAAAACAAAATTGGCCTTTTGAATTGAAGCACCAACTGAGAGGCACACAGAGGCATCATCCAATCTTGTAGACACTTCCAACAGAAGCCAAAGACACTGAAATGGGTCAAAGGTCCATGGTTGATGCTAGCCCCTGAGCACCTACCAGAGCAAAGGAGAACAGGAGACAGTGCCCAGGGACAAAGCCAGAGTCCGGTTCCAAAGAGGCTGTGGAGTTGGGTCGCCATATACAGGTAGCTGCAAGCTGCTGTCATGCTGAGGGCTGCCAGGGACAGTGGACACCTGTGGCTTTTCATGTTTCCTCTTCCCTCCTTGGAGAGCAAGAAAGGAAAATGTCCCCACAGTTAGACCTCAGTGGGTCTTAGAGAAATTACTCAGGAAATTTCTAGTATGTCCACCCATGAGCTTCTAATTTCTAATTCTCTTTCAATTTAATCTTTTCTCACTCATGAGGTTGATGTGACATATTTGGGGCCACCATTCAAGCATCAGAGTAATTCTCTGTGGTGTGTGTATCCAGAGCACCCACATTGTGTACTTCTCCAAGTTCCCCAGTGAGGCCATCTAGGAGAAATTGTACCAGCCTAGGGCTTTGTGACCAGGATTTGACCCTCACTTAGAGGGATGTGCTAGTGCAATTGAAGAACTGAGAGATACTATTTCCCAGAGCCAAGAGCCTTAAATAATGCTAGGACAATTCAAAACAAGACCTGCATCACAAAGTATTGGAGAAATGATTAATCAGCATTGTATACAGTGGTTTCTGTCTTTTCCTTTTACTGAAAGCAAAAGGCATTGACTGCTTTTGTGAGTTATTGGCCCCTTTGCACACCAGTATTATTACTTTGTTATTAGAGTTTATTCTCCTTTTTTTGTTCTGATGTGTATTTCTACACAGACAGGAACAGTGCCTTTATTTTTCTCAGGCATGGGGATGCTCTAGTTCATTTCCCTGAATTATCAGCCAGAAAAGGTCAACCCTCGCTGACATGCCTGTTACCCAAATTAATGCTACTCAGATCACAATTAAAGTTAAATATCTCAATATGCAGTATAGGAAACTCTAAAAAGTTTAATGGTTTACTAAAATTGGGGGCAGATCTCTAAAGCTATGTGTTTATACCAAGGTGTTGTCAGCCTCAGGAAGAGACTCAGGTTTGCTATTGAGAGATGTCTGTGGAGAAACAGATACAACTAGAATGTATCTAAGTTAAACCCAAGTCCTATTGTATAAGTTGCTTGGACATACTGTATCTTCATTAAAAATGCCAAGAAACAAGCCCTGTGGTTAACTTGTGATTAGTTGATGTGTCTTTTATGTCTCTATAGTCTAAGTTTTCCAAATGTCTACTTTTTTGGATAATTTATTTATTAAGAAACTGTATTGATTTTTCTGATTCATCTTCACATTTCAAAATAGAATTCCACAAAGAGAAAAAGGAAAACAGAAAGAAGAACATTATTTTAAAAATAACAAATGGGTGGATCTAGAGGGTATTATGTTCAGTGAAATACACCAGGTGGAGAAAGACAAATACCAAATGATTTCACTTATTTGTGGAACATAAAAAAAAAGCAAAACAGAAGGAACAAAATAGCAGTAGACTCATAGACACCAAGAAGGGACTAGTGGTTACCAAAGGGGAGGGATTGGGGAGTGTGGGTGGGGAGGGAGAAGTGGATTAAGGGGCACAATAATTCACAATCACAATATAGTTGGTCATGGGGGCAGTAGTACAGCACGGAGAAGACAGTTAGTGATTCTGTAACATCTTATTATGTTGATGGACAGTGACTGCATTGGAGGGGGTGAGAGCTTGATACTATGGGTGAATGTTGAACTGTGTTGTGTTTCTGAAACCGTCATAAGATTGTGTATCAATACTTTAATAAAAAACATGGAATTTTTTAAAGTACTTTTTAAAAATATATAATTTATTTTATTATCATTAATCTACAATTACATGTGCAATATTATGGTTATTAAACTACCCCTTCATCAGGTCCCCCCCACCAACCCCATTACAATCACTGTCCATCAGTGTAATGAGATGCTATAGAATCACTACTTGTCTTCTCTGAGTTGTACTGCCCTCCCCGTGCCCCCCCCCAACATTATATCTGCTAATCGTAATGCCCCTTTTTCCCTCTAGTACTTTTTTTTGTAAAATAGTCTGGCAATTCGTCAAAAAGTCATACCTAGAATTACAATGTAACCCATCAATTCTACACCTACATATATACCCAAGGGAATTGAAAACATATGTCAACACAAAAACTTGTACACAAATGTTCACAGCAGTATTATTCATAATAACCAAAAAGTAGGGAAAAAAAACTAATGTCTATCAACTGAAAAATGGATAAATAAAATGTGCTATATCCACATATGCAGTGGAATATTATTTAACCGCAAAAAGGAAATGAAGTACTGATCTATACTATAATACAGATGGACTCTGAAAACATTATGCTAAATGAAAGGACCCAGACATAGAAGGCTATAGAGTGTATGATTCCATTTATAGAAATGTCCAGAATAGGTAAATCTATAGATATAGAAAGCAGATCAGTGGTTGCCAGGAACTGGGGGAAGGAAGGAATGTGGAGTGATTGCTAATGGGTCCAGAGTTTCTTTAGGGGGTGATGAAAATGTTATGGAATTAAATAGTGGTCATTGCTGTAAAACCTTGTGAATGTACTGAATGATGCTGAATTATACACTTTAAATGAATGAATTGTGTGGTATATGAATTATATCTCAATTTAAACATCAAGAACGTTTTCCATAAGTGAAGCTTATGAGTTCCAGATTAAAAGATCAAGAGTCAAATTGCACTGGAGTTTTCAATAACAATTCTAGATAAAATAATAAAATGGAACTCAGTTTCACTTTCTAAGAAAGAATTTCTGTTTTTCTAAAATCAACCAAACTTTCAATTTAGTGTGAGAATAGACAAAGTTGTTGTTGGATAGTCACAGCATCAAATACTTTATCTTTTCTCAGGAAGCTTCGGGGTAATGGGATGCCTTCAATAAAGTGGTAACCTAAGAAACAAGACAGTATGAGTTCCATGCTGGTGATCCATGCAGCAGAGAGGTAGAGCATCAGCAAGAAAAACTTTTGGTGAAGGGAGGCATTCCAGCTGGAAGGACACATGCAAAACATGGAGATAGGAGTAGCCACGGTGTTTTATGAGACACATCCTGCAGTGGCTTTTATACTTCAGTGTACATCACAGTTACACATAATATTGTTAAAATACATATTCCCAGCCTGCCACTGGTGATTCTCATTTGGTGAATCTGGATTAAAAAAAAAAATCTCGATTCTGGTGCAGGTGATATAGATAATACCATGGTTACAGACATGAGCATTTGAATCACCTGGACCACGATTCAAACCTAAATCCCTTCAGTGATTAGCTATATGTTATTATTAAATTGCCTAATCTCTTCAACCCACAAGTTCCTCAGGTCAAAATGGAAATATGAATAATAAGAGTATTATGAAAGGTAAGTTCTTTTCATGAGCATAAAACACTTAGCCTAGTACTAGCATCTAAAATGCTTCAATACAGAGCTGGTTCTTTGAAAGGATAATAAAATTGACAAACTTTTAGGTGGACTAACCAAGAAAAAAAGAAATGTTCCCAAATAAATAAAATTATAAATGAACAAGGAAAACTGAAAACATTCCCACTGATGACATTACTCAGAAATACAAAGGATCATAAGAGACTATTATGAAGTGCTATTTGCAACAAATGGACCACCTAGAAAAATGGATAAATTCCTAGAAAGAGCCAACCTACCAAGACTAAATTATGAAGATAAAGAAAATCTGAACAGATCAATAACAAGGAAGGAGACTGAGTCAGTAATAAAAAATATCCAGAGGAAAATTCAGTACCAGATGGTTTCACTGTTGAGTTCTACCAAACACTTAAATAAGAATTAATGCCAATCCTTGTCAAACACTTCCAAAAAAATGAAGAGGAGGGGACACTCCCAAACTCATTTTTCGAGGTTGGCATTACCCTGCTACCAAAGTCAGACAAGAACACTACAAGAAAAGAGAAATAGAGGCAATGTCCCTGATGAATATAGGTGAAAAAATTCCCAACATAATACTAATCAAACAAATCCAACAACACATTAAAAGGATCACACAAGAATCAAGTAGGATTCATCCCCCTGGATGCAAGGATGGTTCAGCATACACAAATCAATAAACGTATTGTATTTACATCACATTGATAGAATGGAAGATAAGAGATAAAATCTCATGATCATCACAGGAGGGTGGGAGGGAGGGTTCAACTCTGGGTGGCCTGTTTGCCCACCTCTCTTCAGCAGCAATGGGGGGCTCACACAGGGTGGGGTCCCCTTACTATGGGGTCTTTTGATTCCTAAGCATCTTCTCTCTCTTGAGCAGGCCGCTGAACAGAAGACTAGTCAATGAGCCAAGTGAAAAGATTGCATTGTTCTATTGGGTCTGCCTGATCCCCCTCTCAGCAGCTCATTTCCCTTACTGAGTTGAGACAGCCCTGATTTTAAATTTGCCTTTTTCCCTTTTCCCTGTTGACTTCAGGTGAAGGATGAATGGGGATCCACGGTTAACCCAGGGAGGGAAAGTGGACCTGGCAGTTCTCCCTGTCCCTGCCCTGGCCTCCCACGTGGTTCTGGTACCAATACTGTGACCGGGCCTCACTCTGTGTAGTGTATCCTAAAGAGAGGAGACTTTTCCTCTCTGTGGGCTTTGGCACTGTTGTCTGGTGGCGCAGATGGTCTGTCATTGGAAATGCTTCCTTCTGAAGAGAGATGCAGCCCTCTGTAGAGGAAAACACCAGGAAGCCTTCAAAAAGAACAAGCAAGGCAAGCTGACTCAGCCACATGTGGGAGGTTGTGGGGTCAGGCCTCCCTGGGGCCCGATGACAGCTGCAAGCCAAGTCCACCTCACTGAGGTAAGCCCCAGACTGCAGGCAGGGCGCCCCAGAGCCCCGGCTCCTGGGCCACCCAGGGGGGCTGGCCCCACAGCCCAGGTCACTGAACCTCCTCCTTAGGGGGAGGACCTCTCAACAGACATGCAGGGAGAGGCATCTCGCCTTCTATTCCCTCACGACATGACCTCCCAGAGCGCAGCATTTCTCGGCCTTGCTGGAAGTCATGTGTGTGAACTGGAGGGTGAGACTGTAAGACCTTAGAGTTAGCATACAAGAAGCCATTTAAACAAATCTGACTACGTGAACCTAAGTGAAAGACAGAACAGGACTGACTTTGTTTTCATGCCTAATCTTTATCTGAGCCCCAGACTGGGTCAAAAGAAACCTTGAAAAACCTCCTTACCACAGGAAGGCAGGAAGGCCTTATCCCAAGGCCAACCATCTGTGCCCAATGACCCAGGCGTACGAGATGTACGTGTCTTAAGAACACGGACAAATGGCCACCGGGGCCTGTAGACCCCCACCCTAGATAGTTTCCCTAGCAACGCTCCTGCTCCTTGAAGATAACATGCTTCTACCAGTTAGAATTGAATAAGTTTGCATCCTTCATTTACATGAACGGACCCCAGTGAGGACTAACAACCACCCACCTGACCATAGATAACATGCCTTGCAGGTTACATCATTATGGTCAGGCCAGCCGAACTTAACCAATAACAGTTGTTTGACTTGCAAAATCCCCAGTCAGCTTGTGCTTAATTAGAATCCCTTCTTCCTGAACTTGTAATGTATAAAAATCACTGCCTAACCGGAGCTAGGGACTCTCACTTTGGAACTGCTGTGTCGGTGACAGGTGGGAGTTCAAGCTCGAGCTTGAAATAAATGACCCTTTTGTGTTTACATCGGAATCAGCTCCTTGGTGGTCTCTCGGGTACTCGCGACTTGGGCACAACAAGACCTTCTGCGTCCTTCTGTGGGCGTGGAGGCAGTCCACCTGCCTGAGTGCCCAGAGTTTTTAATTTACTGTATCTCATGGCAAAATATTGTAGGATAAGGCCTTTTAAAAATCCTGCTTGTTATTAGCTGATTACTGTTTATGTCCTGTTGGAGATATATTGACTTTTTTCAAAATTGAGAATACTTTTATTAAAGGACTTTTCTACAGACACAGGCTTCTCAATTTCATTCTTAAAAATCACTAAAAGATACAAAAAAACAGTTATATGAATACATCAAAGAAGATTTTCCCTTGGTGAAGTAGAATATTTTTATTTGAGGTATTTATTAATTGTTTGTACATCTTGTCCAGATGAACGTAATTTATTCATTTAATTCAGATAAAACATTAGTTAACAGTAGATTGAAAAGTAGTGGAGAAACATTTTCTGCTTTGCTTGTGCTGTTTAATTAGTTGATTGGTGTCTTCAAGGCTCCAGCAGAGATACAGACACAGAGACAAGCAGATTCAGTCTCACCTGCGAGTGTTGCCTGTCGTCCTACCCTGGAGGTGAGCCGCTCGGTCCAGGTCCCAGCACCTGAAGCAGCACTTGGTCTCTGGCAGCTCCTTGTCTAGACTGAGCACAAGTGTCTCTCTGTCCCAACAGAATCAAAGCCTGGTACAAATGTGAGTAAGAAAAAAGGTTATTTTGAATCCCTGTATCTTCTGAGACTTTATTCTGAAAAGACATTTTTTCTTGGTTACATGGGCTGGTGGAGGATGAGTGGCTGGAGACACTGAACAGAAGTGAGTTGAAGTTGCCTTCGGGTGTGTGACAGCTGAGTCCATCTGAGATATGCATGGGGTGAGCTTGGAAGCCTGTGTAAACAGTGCTGTGGGGTCAAACCCCTGAATTCTACCCAGAGGACACCACAAGGAGCAGCACCTGCTCACAGCAGTTCCTAAGGTTGGCTCCTTGGAGATGCTCCAGCCCCAGCTCTGTGCTGCACAGCAGGCAGTGGGCCTGGCAGTGAGGAGGCAGCCTGTTGGCTTGTAGCCCATGACGTGCCATTGCACCAGGACTACCTGCCTCAAGCGTGTAGACCCACTACCTTCTGAGGCCCACAAACCACAGCAACAAAAGTCCTTTATGGTGTTTCATAGAAATGACATTTAAACATATTGTCACAGATTCAGCATGAGAAGAAACACTGGGCTGTTTCTAACCTCTGTACTATGTCTTTGGCCCATGTGAAAATTCTAAATAAGCTCACAGGGCATGAAGTGCTCATCCAGAAAGAGATGTCCTCCTAATCTTCACATTTGGGACACCTATGCTATATCCAGATGATAATACAAAACTATATATACAGAGCACAGGGCTGCTGCCGTCTCTGCTCAGCATCACTCTGTCTGCTGCTCCGGGCTTTGTCATTCCCTGTGGCAGTGAACAGAGGAAAGGAGGAAGCCCACAGCCAGCAGCACGTGCCAGGTCTCAGAAACCGAGGCAAAGGCATTTTCAGGCAGGAGGGCTTTGTTGTCAGCTGTGATGGGGCCTGGCAGGGAGAATGTGTTTGTTTCTCATTTATCAGTGGGCAGCATGAATCATTAAAATTTGAAATGTGGTGGGTTTTCTTCCGTTTGCACAGTTTCTTTTAAAAAAAGCCTATCATCTTTGGTGCCATTGACATTAGCTATGACACTCATAATTGAAGAAAAAATTGAAAATGAACAATGTGAACTAGTATTCCCAAAAGTAGTAGTTAGCTAAATAGTGTCATTCTGTACTATAGCAGAACCATTGTTTAAGTGGGCAAAAGTCTTGTCTCTCAGCAAGTGAACAGAACATATGCTGTCTGCATACGCCTCCAGAGAGGCACTTGTTGGACTCCTCGAGGTAGGAAAACATGCTCCTGGCAAATCCTGGCAGTGCACTTAAATCTCACAAACCGAAGCTTTTTCTAGCCTAGATCCAAGCACATGAGTCATCACTTGTGAGCCCACTCAGAGACTTTCTTCTTCAGACTTTGGAGGTACAAAGGCCTGTAAAAAACCATTAGGTACATAATTTTCAAGGCTATAAGAACATATGTTTTTCACAGAAGATCTCAATTTCTAACTGATGTACAGAGAGAACACTCCCATTGAAGTCACTGATGAAGTGTGCTTTCCAAAGAGTTAGCTTTCCTTTCTTTCCTTCCTTCTTTCCTTCCTCCCTCCCTCCCTCCTTCCTTCCTTTCTTCTTTCTCTTTCTCTCTTTCTAAGTTCCTTTCACTCTAATCTCACCAACAGAGCTGATATTTAACAAGGACCTACTATATACCAAGTTCCAGAGGGCAAATGGCTTGTGTTTGTTATTATTTACTAAATATAAGTGGCAATGACACGAGGATGCTGAGTGACCACCAGGACACAGCTGTTAAGGTAGAGTCATGCCTTAGATCCAGGCTTGAATAGTCGCCCGACACAGAAATGAGCTAGTAGAAGTATGATACATTCAGGAACCTACTCAAGCCAACTATTTTCTTTCTAAGGAAAATCTTCACATTAATTTTAAACTTCAGACACTTTAGAATGGCAAACAGAAGCCTAGGGCTGAAATGTTCCTGAGTGCACCAGCTCATTCCTGCTGCACCCACACAGCCCTGTACGTCGGTGGAGAGCGTACACCTGTGGCAGCTGCCATTCTGGGCGGTCAGGCCTGGACCATGCAAGAAACGGAGATGTGCACTGATGCCCTCACTGCTCTGGAGGTACTGGGTGGGGGGCATACATTTCTGATGCAGGGACACACAGGCTGTGTTTTCATGAACAAAGAAGAAATTTTTCACAGAACAGTCAAGTCTTTGGAGGTGGAGTGCAATGCCCAGAATGGGTGAGGGATCATAGCACTTTCTGGAGCTGCTATCCACTCTAGTCTTCCACTGTAACCTGAAGGCAGCCACAGACAGCAGATGACAAATATGTGTGGCTATGTTCCAATAAAAGTTTATTTACCAAAAACAGGTCGTGGGTCAGATTTGGTCCACTTTGCTAGACCTCGTTTTAGAGAGACCAGATTTGCAGCATGATGGAGAATGGGAAAAAGGGCTTTCCTTCTAAAATGACAGAACAGACAGTTCCTGAAATCCATCCTGCCCAGCCCAAGCCCTGAAACTGTAAGGAAAAACAGATGATAGATGATATGTTAATAGATCATGATAGATGATTGATAGCTGACAGGTAGACAGATGACAGATAATTGACAGATGATTAATAGATGATAGGTCGATAAATGATAGATAAAATACATACTTGTGCTGGAAAACACATGGACAGCAAAAAAAAGGAACGACTTCATGGGCCAAAGAGAGAGTAAGTTGCTGACATGAGGAAGCAGGCAGGAAGCCCACAGGTCTGGACTGATGGAATTCCCAGCTGACTCTGCATCTTGCAAGTAGTCACAGCCCAGAGTTGTTAATTCACATGCACCATGATCACCAAATATCTAAGGGAGGCCAACACTATGAAACACAATTGGAACAACTTCCAGGAGAGGAATTAAAAGTATGAGAATCAGAAAATCATGGTCAGCATGCTGCATGGAATAAACCACACATGCTGGCACTCATGTGTGCATGGGGGTCGATGGCTAGCAGGCAGATGTGCATGTCCATGAAGTGGGTGTGGGAGCAAAGAAATGCCCAGAAGCCCCTGTTTCCAACTACAGCATGTGTTTCTCTCTTTAAGAGATGTGTGACTGACACATTGCAATTGAAAAACCAGTTTATAACCAGCCTTATTCAATAAAAATTAAAATAATGTCTTAGAAATGGTGCACCTGAGTACTTCTGGATTCACTGAAGACCACCTGTCCTAAGTAAGATAAAGTGAAAATAGGAACTTGAAAATTGTGTCCATAACTAGATAAATTCAGTATCAAGGACTGAAGAGAGTTTTAGCAGCTCATAATTCCACCAGGATTCTCCCCAGATAAGAATCACACATAATGGAACTTTGTAATCCCACCTCTTCTGTCTTTGCTGGTGATGGGAGGGTGTTTCAAGTCCATCATATGTTTCAACTCTTTCTTGGGTTTTGATTTTTTTCCTCTTCCCTGCTTTTGGACACGGCAGTACTTGTTACTTCAAACACTGAGAGTCGTCTTTTCATTTTTTAAGCCAGAATTTGTAATAAACTTTCAATGAAAAATGCAACATATCTGTAAGTGCTTATTCTCCAGGAGTGTGACGGACAAAGGAGCTATTGTCACTCTTTCCTGCAGTGGCCTCCAACTTGCCCAGAGCCAGACAATGCAGAAAGCGAATTCCTCGTGAGTTAGACCCTGAAACCCTTGGAAGGTGTCCATTCCCTTCTTGTTCCTTTCTCTGCTCTGTGAAAGATTTTACTGGCTATTTCTTGTTCTAATCTCTGTGAGAGGGCAAGTCATAGCTCTACTGCAGCTCTGGCCTGCGTGCCTCTCTTTCCAGTGTATCTTTATTTACAGCAAAAGTTGCACCTAATCTGTTTGCCATCTTTTGTAAACAAGTATCTATAACTTTACTTAAACTTTTGAGTTAAAATTTAGCAACTTTCTCTTACATCTTAGTGTTACCTCTTTGGTATTATTTGTATTTAATTTTGTTTCCAAAATCACTCCTTAATCATTCTTAGATTTGTTAAGCAACTAAAGTATGTTCTGTTTTACTGAAGCAAAACAATATGAGGGCATTTGTCTTTAAAAACTGAGTTCTCGCCAACGAGTGAGCAGTATCTTACCTAAGGCTGGCGCTTGGTAGATGTCATTTGTGTTCAGAGAAGAAATGTCTGTTTTCTTTTCATTGCCTTCCATCCATGAATGGTGGGGCTTTAAGCTTCTGCTAGGTGTCCACCATGCAGAGTGGGGCACAGGCAGAGTTTTGGAGAAAGTTCTGCTTTACTGCAATAACAGCTTCCTTCAACTTAGTTTTTTCAATAAACTTCTTTTTCAACATTCAAGTAAAATTCAGTGATTTTACAACATGAGTGTGAAATCCCTATGTTCTTTGTCACATAGACAAATCAAACATAGGAAGTTAAGGCAAAGCCGAGACACTCCTTCCAAGTGGAATAGGTTTGGGAGACTTGCTTCAGTTCCCACTGTGGGTTCCTCTGTTGTGTATTTTAATTGTTTAACATTTAATTCAGAATTGGTCTATTCTGAATTTGAGCACATTTTTATTGGACAAATGTTCCAATCTGTCTATGTGCCTCTGTCCCCTGACCTACTCTGCCAGATGGATTGTAGCTTAAGTGGTTTCTGTCTTCAGTAGGATGCTCTTATTTCAGTATCTGGGGCCACTCCTGTGCCCCCTAGCCCCCCACCCCTGGGCCTTGGGTGGAGCTTCTCCAACACAACCTTTTTTGCCCCCCCCCCCCAAGTTCCTGGCAGCTCCCAGCATCTCCCATCCTATCATCTCAAGGCATAGATTTTTCATGCATCTTTATTTTGATGTGGTTCAACTGGCGTCCCTGTGACTCACTTAATTGCCTCCAAGAATTCCAGGAGGGGAGCAAAGGGAGCAGGCAAGCAGGTCAAATTCTGTGTGTTATCCAATATTTCAGATATATGTAGTTGAAGCTCCAGAAAGTATGGATCATCTTGCTGCTGAACACACATGCCTGCATGCTGCTATTGGCCTCCCATACCCTTGTCATCATCTTCCACCTACAGGAGGGAAGTACAAGGACCACTTGAATAATTTTAGGTCCACGAAGAGTGGAAGATGTTTTCCTAAAACACAGGGAAGAGATGGTGAGACTAGAAAACACAGTAGCTTTGCTCCAGGTCAGGTCCCTCATTGCTCATCATTGGAGGAAATGGCTGTTTTCTATTTTCCCATAACAGAGCCTCTTTGTCCAGTACTCCACACATCCATGGATGAAAACCTGCATATTAGTCCCCCTTTCCTCAATTTAGGGCCTTAATGGTTTGCTAAACTATCACAGTTCCATATGCTCAGGCAGCCATTTGAATCTCTATGATCCAAATTGGACCTGTCTTTGGAAGTCTAGTTTTTCATTATTCTCACATGATGTTCCCTATTTGCTTCACATCCATCTTAGCATGACAAAGTGCTCACTGTTATCTTCAGGACTACACTCACATGTTTACTTCACCTGGAATGCTCTGCACATCTCTCTGTCAGATCCACTTTCTACCTACCCTTCAGCCTGCAGCAGTGAGATAGGCTTAATATACTGGGGTAACAATCCCCAAATATTGGTGGCTAGAGAAAGCTTTTTCCTCATTTACATTTCCTCATGGGTGGGGTGGGAGGGAGTACTATTCTAGGTCATCCAAACTCAGAACCCCAGGTTGAAGGAGGTGCCATCAATACCCACCCCCATCCCAGTTACTGTGGAGTGAAGAAGAGAATGCAGTGGCTCTTGGACATTTCTCCAGGAATAGTCACACATTGCTTTTTCTCACCTACACTGGCCAAAGAAAGTCAAATGGCCATACCTAACTATAAGGAGATGAAAAGGCTCAGTCAGAGGAGTCCCTGGAAGAACTTGGAAATACTTGAACAGTACTCACTACAGAGGCAATGTGTATTCCCACCCATCCCATGCAGTCAGCCTCCAGATAACTCTCCTTCCTTCCTGCAAAATTTTTTAGGATTTCCTATCTGAACCTGTATGGCCCAGGGCATTCTCCAACAGAGAATGCTTCTTTAAAGGGTCTGAGCATTTGGGTCTAGGCATATATCAGTTGAGAGATCTTTGGAAGTTTCTTAAATGCATCATCCTCAGCTTTCTCATTGTAAAATTAGGAAAACAGTGTTAGGTATATGAATCAGAGTCCTGATGAAAAAAACTTACTGGGAGAGGTGTAAGAGCAGAATTTAAAGATCCCAAAGAATAAAGCAATACCCCAGGGGACTCATGTGGTGCATGAGCATTGTCTCTCTGGGCCTGAGCTGGCTCCAACGCCAGGACTTCAGCTCAGAGAGAAAATTTTGTGCAGTGGGCCTTCTGAAAGAAGCTGTGACCTTGGGTCAAACACCACAGGTGGCCCACCTTGGCCCTGAATAGCAGTACATCCCTGGTCAACTGAGCCTGACTGGAAGCCAAAATGCAGGAGAGTCTGTGGACCATTCATATGGGCCAGCCTTCTGGGGCCCTGACCAGGTGAAGAAGGCTGATCCCATGTCTGGAGAGGTGAGCAGAAGACTGCTCAGCCATTGTGCTTCTGTGATGGCTGTTGTGGCTTTCACTAGTGATTCTGCCGTAAATACAAGCTTGCTACTTTATTGCACACCACTGCTACGGAGAGCCTTGTAGGTACATCTGCTGGAGGTCAGGGCTATGTTGTATGACTGGTTCTTTCTCAGGTTTGTAAATGATTAATTGGCCTAATGTTTTTCAGACTAAGGACCAATTCAGATGTCCGGGAGACTCTGCAAAACTACACTTGACCCTAAGTAAAGGCCTCCCTATATTCTTCTGAGTGTGTTGGAAGGACCATGGCTATGCGTTGACAAGTAGGCGACGCCCCAAACAAGACAGCCCTCTGGTGATGAGCGCGGGGCTGCAACACTGGTTTTCTGGCCACCTGTGCTGGGACACGAGAGAAGAAAGGTCCTCCCTGGCTAGTTTAAGTTTCAATTCAACCTCATTGAAGGTTAAGGTTAAGATCTGGGTATAGGGTGTGGGTTGCAGTTTCAGGGTACATCCTCAGGGTCAAGCTGGTATCAAGGTTGGGATGGGGGTCAGATCTGAGTCAGGGTGAGGGCGGTGTGTGGGTAAGGGTTGCCTGGGTATGGAGTTGGAGTCAACCTTGATATGGGATCAGAGTTAGGGTTAAGGATTAGGTAGGCATAGGGTTAGAATTAGGGTCAGTTTCAGATATACCCAGGAAAACTGAGAAACTATGAAATGGCACAAGTCATCACCTTCAATACCATCTTTAGTTGAAAACAAAGGAAGTTATGTCCAGGAGCCAGTAAAGGCAGGCTATCAGGCAAAGCACAGTAAAGAAGGGCATGGTGGTCATGTGGATTGAAATCCAGGCTTCTTCCACTGATGAGTTTCTAGAGATTCAGTCATCCTATTGTTTACAGAGAGGCAGACAACCTTACAAATGGAGATTTTCCTTATAAATGTAGATTTCTTTCACAAAAGGGCAACTTATACTAGGCTTTCACAGATTCTTCTGTGTCTGCCATTTAAAAAATTAATCAGTCCAAAATGATTCTTACCCCAAAGTCCATATTTTTGGGAGGCATATTCTTTTCCTCTCACATGGATGTATCCCAATCTGCTTATACATTTATCTACTGAAGGACATCCTGGATTCTTTAAAGTTTTAGCCATTATGAATAGAGCTTTTGTGTGTAGTTGCATGCTAGATTTTCCTGGGACATAGTTTTTCAAAACAGTTGACTATATACTGCAAGTTTGATTGCTCAGTCCTAAGGTGAGACTCATTTTGAAAGAAGTGGCCAAACTGTCTCCCAAAGGGGCTGTACATGCATTGCCGCAGCAAGGAAGGAGGGTTCCTGGTGTTCCTCACCCGCTAGCAATTGAAATTCTCATGCTTTTGAGTTTAGCGGTTTAATATGTGTGTAGTGCTTGTTGTAATTCCCTGATGATAGACGATGTTGAGCATATTTTCTATGCTCATTTGCTATCTGTATAACTTCTTTGCCAGGTCTCTATTCAGATCTTTACCCATTTTTAATGGGGACTTTTTTAGAATTCTTTTTATATTTTGAGTATGAATCCTTTATTATATATGTATTTTGCAAATATTTTCTCCCAATCTGTGTCTTGTGTTTTGGTTTTCTGAACAAGGCCTGTCGTAGAGAATATTTTAATTTTATAAAGTTCACATTATTAATTATTGTTATTTGTGTATAGGCTTTTGTGTGTGGGTGTTGGGTGTTTTGACTCATCACCATACCCAAGGTCATGAAGATTTTCTTCTCAGTTTTCTTGTAGAATTTCTTGTTTTGCACTTTAAATTTGTCTATGTACAATTTTGAGTGAGTTTTGGTGTAATCGTCTATCCCTTGGTGTAATTTGAGTAATTCACTTCATTCCATATGTTTTCCAATGAATTGTTCTTTAACTGTGTTTGGAGAAGACGGGGATGTTAGGCTCCAGTTGTTTGGAATTCTAGTTTCGTTCTTCAGCGAGATCGCCAGAAGAGAGGGGCGCTGCCTCCTGTGAGCGCGTTTCCTGCACCCACCGCGAGGGCCCGCAGGGGGCGGCAGTGCGCACCTCGCTGACCAGAGAGGTGCGAGCATCTGTCCGTAGACTGGGCTGCACACCGCACTGACGCAAGCACGGTGTTCTCAGGGCCCGGGAGGAGCCGCGGGCGGAGAAGCTTCCTGTGCGGCGACAGCTGGGGTTCATCTTGAGAGGCTGAGAAGGGCTTGTGGTGGAGAAATGCATCTTCTCTGAGTTAGGGCGCAGGGTGAGGAGGGGGAGGGTCCTGGCACAGTTGGGATAGGGGTGTCCCGTGCGTCCCCTGGAATCTCTCTCCTGGCCGCGCGCCACGGGCCCCATGCAGCAGGTGAATCAGCTGCGCCTGAGGGGTGACCTCTGGGCTCCAGGCTCCGTGGAGCAGCCTTAACGAGTTTCTGTGTGTGAAACGTGAATGGGATCGAGGAGACTTTGTTGCTGAGAAGTGGTCTGCAAACTTGGGAATGCAGATGTTGCAGTGAGCCGAGCACACAAGGGGACATTTTCATGGTAAGTCTGCTTGGTTAGGGTTAGGTTTGGGGTGAGGGGGAGGCGAGGGATGAGGTTTAGAGGGTGATGGGTAAGGGGTTAGGGTTAAGGTTAAGCTTAGGGGATGGTGAGGTTTATGGTTATGCTTAGACTTAGGTTTAGCATTCAGGGTTAGGGTGAGGGTTAGGTTTAAGTTTACAATAACGATTAGAGGTGGGTGAGAGGTAGGGTGAGAGTGTAAGATTGGGTTAGGATTAGGGATAAGGTTGGGGATAGGGTGAAGATATGGTTATGGTTTTAGTTAGGGATTAGGGTTAGGTGTGGGTAAAGATATGGTTACAGTTAGATTTAAGTTTAGGGTTTAATATTAGGGTTGAGCTAGGTTTGGGTTAGGGTTATGGTTAGGTTGAACGTTAAGTGTTGGATGAGGATATGGTTACCATGAGGGTAGGGTTAGCCTTTAATTTTAGGGTTAAGGTGAGGTTTAGATTTGGGGTTATGTGTGGGTGAATGTGAGAGTTAGGGGTTAGGGTTAAAGGCTAGGGTTAGGGTTACGTTTAAGAATAACTGTAGGGTGAGGATATGTTTATGATGAGAGTTTTATGGTTCATTGTTAGGGTTAGGTTTAGATTTATGGTTATGGTTAGGTGTTGGTGAAGATGGGGGTGAGGGTGAAGATTTAGGGTAGGAGTATGGTTATGGTCAGTGTTACTGTTAGGTGCAGTGTGATGATATGGTTACGGTTAGAGTTAAGTTTAGGGTTTACTGTTAGGGTTAGGGTGTTACTAAGATTTAGAGTTATGGTTAGGATTATGATTGGAAGAAGAACCACAATCACAATTACAGAAACAGCATAATTCACCCAGCTTCTAGCCCTGTCTAGTAAGAACAGAGATTTATTCGACAGAATTCATGTCCTTTCTGCTCATGCCAGTGTCCCACAAGGAAATCATGTGCATAAAAGTGGGACTAACGAGAGCCATGCACCTTAAGAGCAGCTCTAAGGAACCAAATGATGATTTTGCTGCAGTCTTTTAGCATATGGAACCAGCAGTTTTAAGCAGGACATGGTTTTTCCTTCGGATTCCTAAGGGTCCAGATCAGGGGTCAGGGTGAGTCAATGGTTAGAGTTCGGATTCGCATACATGTCTTCGGGTTCGGGTCAGGGTCAGGGGTTAGGGTCAGGGTCAGGGTTGTTAGGGTTAGGGTTGTTAGGCTTAGGGTTGGGGTTAGGGTCAGGGTCAGCGTCATGGTGAGGGTTGGGTGATGTCATAGATGACGGTGAGGGGTGGGATTCAGGGTCCAGAGCTGGGTTAAGTTTAGGCTTTCGGAAATGTGTAACGGGAAGATGTTGTTATGGTGAGAGTTATGGTCCTGGTTTAATGTGAGGGCGAGGGCGTGATTGAGGTTTAGGGTTATGGTGAGGTGTGGGTGACTTCGATGGTGATGGTGAGGGGTGAGGATCAGGGGCCAGGGCTAGGGTTAGTTTTAGGCTTTTGGTAAGGAGTATGGGGATCATAGTTTACCCTAAAGTATCAGTGTTTTATAATTTTCAGTGTACATGGTTTGCATCTTGATAAAGTGTATTCTTAGTATTTTATTCATGTTCACATTATTTAATACGGAATTTTAAAAACGACAGGCTTCCTGACTCTGAGTGCAGGGCTCTTTCCACCATCCCAGGGGAGGGGTCTACACTCCCCACCCAGAGCTGCAAATGGACAGTTATAGAAACTGCATGTCAGACCCTCAAATAGCCTTGGAAGCTAATACTTGTCACTATGGCTGACCTTGTATTTGGAATCTCAGTCCATACATCTTGGGTTCAAACATTATACCACTTTTATAACTCAGCTTAGTTTCTGTTTTAAATTCTCCTTTTCCTGGGATATTGAAAACACAACTTCTCAACCCTCTCTCTGGGATGTGCCACCATGAACACAGAAATACCATAGAAAACATCTATGTTGGTCTGTGCCTCAATCCTGACACTGGGCCTAAAGCCCTGGGGATTTCCTGAGTAATAGCAGCATCTTTTGTTCTAAGTAGGTGGTTCTGGGTGGGCTCTGCTCAGGTGCCTGACAGGCAGAAAGCCCATGCCATGATTAGAAACTTAGAATTTTCAGCCTGATCCCTCCATTCTTCAGAGAAAGGAGAGGGGCTAGAAATTGAGTTAATAATAGGTCATACCTATGTTTCAAAATACAGATTTTGGAGAGCTTCCAGGTAGGTGAACACATCCATGCTGTGTACTGGGAGGACAATGTGTCCCAACCCCACAGGGAGGAATGAAGCCTTCTGCTGGCCCAAGGCCGATGCCTTCATAATCCCAAAGAAGCTGTTAGAAACCATTTCTCACATGGGGTACACCTTCTGTAACCTCCAGTGATCAAGGCACCAGCTTCACTGTGCAAATCGTACAAGTCGTAGCAAAATGTAATGGATTGTACCCCAGTTTGTTAATGCATTCATCTACTGAAGCACATCCTGATTTAAGTTTTTAGCCTTTATGAATAGAGCTACTGTGTAAAATAGCATGGTGGTTTTTGTTGGGACATAGTTTTTCAAAGCAGTTGTCTAAATACTGGAGATGCAATTCTTGGATGTTCAGGTGAGACTTATTTTTTTAATGGTGAAATATTTTTTAATGGCTCCTTTTTGTTTTATGTATTTTTGTATGTCTTGAGTACAAATCCTTTATCAAATGTGTATTTTACAAATATATTCTCCCAGTGTGTGTTTTGTGTTTGGGTTCTCTGAACAAGGTGTTTATTTAGTAGAAATTTTAATTCTATAAAGCCCACATGATTAATTATTTTTCTTTTGTGGATAGGCTTTTGGTGTTGGATGTTAAAAGTCATCAGCAAGATTGTGTAGATTTTCTTGGTTTTACCTAGAATTTTAATAATTTTGCACCGAAAATTTGTCTATGGAGAATTTTGAGTGAATTTTTGTGGACGTTGTAAAGCCTGTGTCTACCTTCATTTCATCCGTATGGTCTCCAACAAATTGCAGAAGACACAGGAAATTCGTGCCCATTGAGTTTGAATTTCCAGTTTTGTGGTTCATCAATTTAGCCACCAGGGGGCGCCACCTTCCCTGAGCTGTGAGCGCTTGTCCTGCACTGGCCGCCGTGGCCCGCAGGCGGCGCCTCTGTCCTCTTTGTGGACCCGCGCGGCGCATGCGCGGTCAGGCCCCGGGACTTCCTAGCACTGACGGGAGCCGGGATTCCTCCCGCCCAGCTGTGGTCCTGGGACACCGCCGGCCTCGTAGGCAGTGACAGCTCGGTTTCCTGAGGAGCTTAGGGACAGAAAGGTAAGGAGAGGCTTCCCGTGAGCGACCGACCTGCCAAGCGCTCCTCTGCAGGGTCTGGGGGAGGAAGGGCCTGTGGCAGGGAACGGGGTCTTTGCAGAGTTTGGAGGGGCGGTGGGCGCGGGTGAGTTCGGGCCGCGGGTGCAGCGGACGGTGCTCGGGACGAATTCGGGGCGCGGGCTGAGTCTATGCCGGGGCGCGGCGCTGCCGGGGCGGGTGAGCGGCGTCCAGCGCGACCGCGGGAGACCGTGTCTCCGCGCCGCGCGCCCAGGGCCCCGTGCAGCGGGTGGATTGGCCGCACCTGCGGGACGCCCTCGGGGATACAGGCCTCCTTCCTAACAAGATTCTGAGACGGGAATGAGGTGGAGGGAACTTCGTTGCTGAATGGCCCGCTTACCGGGGCGCAGGCCTTGCTTTGCGCCGAGCACGTGGGACGGGTTACTGGGAAGGCCCTCTGGGCGCAGCGCGGCGTGATCCAGCACGGCTCCCCGAGGGCCGCGCCCACCATCGGTCTGGAGCCCGGGGCTTTGTGAGCTGGCTCTTCGGGCAGAGCGGGTTTGGGGGGTGGAGGGTGCCCCGTGTCCTCTTAGCACACCCGTGTCTGCTTAGGTGCAACGCGGGGTCTCGGTTGCTGCAGCTTCGCAGTGTAGTGGGAGGTCTGGGCGCAATGCCCCACCATCTGTGGACATGATCATGTGGTTTTTGTACTTTTTGTTGATGTGGTGGATGATGTTGATTGACTTTCTAATATTGCACGATCCTTGCATCCCTGGAAAAATCGTACTTGATCATGATGGATGATCTTGTTGATGTATTTTTGAATTTGTTGTGTATTTTTGCATCAGTGTTCATCAGGGATATTGGTCTGTAATTTTCTTTTTTTATTGTGTCTTTGCCTGGTTTTGTTATTATAGTGAAGGTGGCCTCATAGAATGAGTTTGGGAGTATTCCCTCTTCCTCTTCTTTTTGTAAAATTTTGAGGATAGGTATTAGGTCTTCACTAAATATTTGAGAAAATTCAGCAGTGAAACCATCTGGACCAGCGATTTTGTTCTGAGGTAGTTTTTTGATTTACCTGCTAATCTATTTACTCCTTTCAGGAACCCTATCAGGTTGGGATATTTTTAACCCCCACTTTGAGCACCAAAAATTACATTTCTTAGATTGAGTCATCTGCCCAGTGTCACCCATTTTATAAAAAGCAGAGCTAAGAATCAAAAATTGATGCCAAGCCTTTGTGTCAATCAGCACGTGGAAGGCTGCACAGACATACAGACCTGACATGCTTCACTTCCTTACTGGCTGTTTCCTTTCTCTGTATGTTTCCAGAGACTTAGCAGTTCATCAATCACGAACCCTTTTTACAAAATAACAGTGTTTACTTAGGGCTGTTAAGTGGGGGTGGGGTGGAATGGGCTGGGATGGTGATTCCTTCCTCCCACTTAAAGGATGAAATCACAGAAACGGAGTGAGCCCTGGAGGTGTGGGAGCCCCAGGGAGCTGACTCAGCCATTGTCCACATTGGCAAATGGGCTTTTGTGGCTGTTCCTGGAACCTTTTCAGAATCCAAATTGTTCATCAGCTGCAAGCAACTTACTGCTTATGTCTCCCACCACCCATCGTTTTCAAGCATGAGACTCCTTATCCAACCATTGTTTCCAATCTAGAGTCCTCAGCCCTCTTGTCCAACATCTGGAACACAGACCCAACTTAGGTTCTGCTCTGGTTTCCACTGACCCACTAAGAGTGGGAAAAACTGAATGACCTTGACTTCGTTCCCACTCTGTTTTCTCATGGAAAAATTTGGAGCTGTGCACAAACTTTTGTTTTCGGCACAGGACAAAAGGAAAACTACATGAAAGCATTTTTTCTTGGATAAGAGTATTTTCTCTTTATATTTCTTTTTTTTAAGTTTATTTTGATATCATTAATCTACAATTACATGTGCAATATTATGGTGATTAAACTACCCCCTTCATCAGGTCACCCCCACCAACCCCATTACAGTCACTGTTCATCAGCATAGTGAGATGCTATAGAGTCACTACTTGTCTTCTCCGAGTTGTACAGCCCTCCCAGTGCCCCCCAACATTACATCTGCTAATCATAATGCCCCTTCCCCCCCCCTTGTCCCTCCCTTCCCACCCATCCTCCCCAGTCCCTTTCCCTTTGGTAACTATTAGTCCATTCTTGGGTTCTGTGAGTCTGCTGCTGTTTTGTTCCTTCAGTTTTTTTCTTAGTTCTTATACTCCACATATGAGTGAAATGATTTGGTACTTGTCTTTTTCGGCTTGGCTTATTTCACTGAGCATAATACCCTCTAGCCCCATCCATGTAGTTGCAAATTGTAGGATTTGTTTTCTTCTTATGGCTGAATAATATTCCATTGCTTATATGTACCACCTCTTCTTTATCCATTCATCTACTGATGGACACTTAGGTTGCTTCCATTTCTTGGCTATTGTAAATAGTGCTACGATAAACATAGGGGTGCATCTGTCTTTTTCAAACTGGGCTGCTGCATTCTTAGGGTAAATTCCTAGGAGTGGAATTCCTGCGTCAAATGGTATTTCTATTTTGAGTTTTTTGAGGAACCTCCATACTGCTTTCCACAATGGTTGAACTAATTTGCATTCCCACCAGCAGTGTAGGAGGGTTCCTCTTTCTCCACATCCTCGCCAACATTTGTTGTTGTTTGTGTTTTGGATGTTGGCTGTCCTCACTGGTGTGAGGTGGTATCTCATTTTGGTTTTAATCTGCATTTCTCTGATGATTAGGATGTGGAGCATCTTTTCATGTGCCTGTTGGCCGTCTGAATTTCTTCTTTGGAGAAGTGTCTATTCATGTCCTCTGCCCATTTCTTAATTGGATTATTTGCTTTTTGTTTGTTAAGGTGCGTGAGTTCTTTATATATTTTGGATGTCAACCCCTTATTGGATACATCATTTATGAATATATTCTCCCATACTGTAGGGTGTCTTTTTGTTTTACTGATGGTGTCCTTTGCTGTACAGAAGCTTTTCAGCTTGATATAGTCCCACTTGTTCATTTTTGCTTTTGTTTCCCTTGCCCGGGGAGATATGTTCATGAAGAAGTCGCTCATGTTTATGTCCAAGAGATTTTTGCCTATTTTTTTCTAAGAGTTTTATGGTTTCATGACTTACATTCAGGTCTTTGATCCACCTTGAGTTTACCTTTGTGTATGGGGTTAGACAGTCATCCAGTTTCATTCTCTTACATGTAGCTGTCCAGTTTTCCCAACACCAGCTGCTGAAGAGGCCATCATATCCCCAATGTATATCCAAGGCTCCCTTATCAAAATATTGACTGTATATGTTTGGGTTGATGTTTGGATTTTCTATTCTGTTCCACTGGTCTGTCGGTCTGTTTTTGTGCCAATACCAAATTGTCTTGATTACTGTGGCTTTGTAGTAGAGCTTGAAGTCAGGGCACGTAATTCCCCCTGTTTTATTCCTCCTCCTCAGGATTGCTTTGGCTATTCGGGGTCTTTTGTGGTTCCATACGAATTTTAGAGTTATTTGTTCCAGTTCATTGAAGAAAGCTGTTGGTATTTTGATCGGGATTGCATTGAATCTGTATATTGCTTTAGGTAGTATAGCCATTTTGACAATATTTACTCTTCCTAGCCAAGAGCATGGGATGAATTTTCATTTGCTAGTGTTCTCTTTAATTTTCTCTTAGGAGTGTCTTGTAGTTTTCAGAGTACAGGTCCTTCACTTCCTTCGTTAGGTTTATTCCTAGGTATTTTATTCTTTTTGATGCAGTTTTGAATGGAATTGTTTTTCTGAATTCTCTTGCTGTTAGTTCATCGTTAGTATATAGGAAAGCAACAGATTTCTGTGTGTTAATTTTGTATCCTCCAACTTTGCTGAATTCAGATATTAGTTCTAGTAGTTTTGGAGTGGAGTCTTTAGGGTTTTTTATGTACAATATCATGTCATCTGCAAATAATGACAGTATGACTTCTTCTTTACCAATCTGGATGCCTTGTATGTCTTTGTTTTGTCTGATTGCCATGGCTAGGACCTCCAGTACTATGTTGAATAACAGTGGAGAGAGTGGGCATCCCTGTCTTGTTCCCAATCTTAGATGAAAAGCTTGCAGCTTCTCGCTGTTAAGTATGATGTTAGCTGTGGGTTTGTCATATATGGCCTTTATGATGTTGAGGTACTTGCCCTCTATACCCATTTTCTTGAGAGTTTTAATCATGAATGGATGCTGAATTTTGTCAAATGCTTTTCCTGCATCTATGGAGATGATCATGTGGTTTTTGTTCTTCTTTTTGTTGATGTGGTGGATGATGTTGATGGATTTTCGAGTGTTGTACCATCCTTGCATCCCTGGGATGAATCCCACTTGATCATGCTGTATGATCCTCTTCATGTATTTTTGAATTCAGTTTGCTAATATTTTGTTGAGTATTTTTGCATCCACATTCATCAGGGATATTGGTCTGTAGTTTTCTTTTTTGGTGATGTCTTTGACAGGTTCTGGTATTAGAGTGATGCTGGCTTCATAGAATGACTTTGGAAGTGTTCCCTCCTCTTCTATTTTTTGGAAAACTTTAAGGAGAATGGGTGTTATTTCTTCTCTATATGTCTGGTAGAATTCAGAGGTGAATCCATCTGGTCCGGGGGTTTTGTTCTTGGTTAGTTTTTTGATTACCGCTTCAATTTCGTTGCTGGTGAATGGTCTGTTTAGTTTTTCTGTTTCTTGTTTGGTCAGTTTTGAAAGGTTGTATTTTTCTAAGAAGTTGTTCATTTCTTCTAGGTTTTCCAGCTTGTTAGCATATAGATTCTCATAATTCTCTCTTATAATTCTTTGTATTTCTGTGGGATCCGTCATGATTTTTCCTTTCTCATCTCTGATTCTGTTTATGTGTGTAGATTCTCTTTTTCTCTTAATGAGTCTGGCTAGGGGTTTATCTATTTTGTTTATTTCTCAAAGAACCAGCTCTTGGTTTCATTGATTTTTTTCTATTGTTTTGTTCTTCTCAATTTTATTTATTTCTTCTGTGATCTTTATTATATCCCTCCTTCTGGTGACTTTGGGTCTCATTTGTTCTTCTTTTCCCAATTTCAGTAATTGTGTCTTTAGACTATTCATTTGGGAATGTTCTTCTTTGTTTAGATAGGCCTGGATTGCAATATACTTTCCTCATAGAACTGCCTTTGCTGCGTCCCACAGAAGTTGTGGCTTTGTGTTGTTGTTGTCATTTGTCTCCATATACTCTTTGATTTCTGTTTTGATTTGGTCATTGACCCATTGATTAATTAGGAGAATGTTGTTAAGTCTCCATGTATTTGTGAGCCTTTTTGTTTTCTTTCTAAAATTTAATTCTAGTTTAATACCTTTATGATCTGAGAAGTTGGTTGGTAGAATTTCAGTATTTTTGACTTTACTGAGGTTCTTTTTGTGGCCTACTATGTGGTCTCTTCTGGAAAATGTTCCATGTGCACTTGAGAAGAATGTGTATCCTGTTGCTTTTGGGTGTAGAGTTCTGTAGATGTCTGTTAGGTCCATCTGTTCTAGTTTGTTGTTCAGTGCCTCTGTGTCTTTACTTATTTTCTGTCTGGTTGATCTGTACTTTCGAGTGAGTGGTGTGTTGAAGTCCCTAAAATGAATGCATTGCTTTCTATTTCCTCCTTTAATTCTGTTAGTATTTGTTTCACATATGCCGGTGCTCCTGTGTTGGGTGCATATATATTTGTAATGGTTATATCTTCTTGTTGGATTGACCCCTTTATCATTATGTAATGTCCTTCTTTATCTCTTGCTACTTTCTTTGTTTTGAAGTCTATTTTGTCTGATACAAGTACTGCAACACCTGCTTTTTTCTCCTTGTTTGCATGAAATATCTTTTTCCATCCCTTCACTTTTAGTCTGTGTATATCTTTGGGTTTGAGGTGAGTCTCTTGTAAGCAGCATATAGATGGATCTTGCTTTTTTATCCATTCTATTACTCTGTGTCTTTTGATTGGTGCAGTTAGTCCATTTATATTTAGGGTGATTATTGGTAGATATGCACTTATTGGCATTGCTGGCTTTAGATTCGTGGTTACCAAAGGTTCAGGGGTTGCTTCTTAACTATCTAACAATCTCACTTAATTTTCTTGTTAAGTTATTGTAAACACAGTCTGATGTTTCTTTATTTCTCTCCCTTCTTATTCTTCCTCCTCCATTCTTTATATACTAGGTGTTTTATTCTTTGCCTTTAGTTAGTATTTGGATGGTCTGCTTTCTTTGCTATGATTTTATTTTCTCTGGTGACATCTTTTTAGCCTTAAGAGTGCTTCCCTCTAGAGCAATTCCTTTAAGATGTCCTGTAGGGGTGGTTTATGGGAGGCAAATTCTCTCAGCTTTTGCTTGTCTGGAAATTGTTTAATCCCTCCATCATATTTAAATGATAATCATGCTGGATACAATATTCTTGGTTCGAGGCCCTTCTGTTTCATTACATTAAATATCTCATGCCATTCTCTTCTGGTGTGTAAGGTTTCTGTTGAGAAGTCTGATGATAGTCTGATTGGTTTTCCTTTGAAGGTGATCTTTTTTCTTTCTCTAGCTGCCTTTAGTACTCTGTCCTTATCTCTGATCTTTGCCATTTTTAATTATTATGTGTCTTGGTGTTGTCTTCCTGGGGTCCCTTGTGTTAGGAGATCTGTGGGCTTCCATGGACTGCGAGACTATTTCCTTCCCCAGCATGGGGAAGTTTTCAGCAATTATTTCTTCAAAGACACTTTCTATCCCTTTTTCTCTCTCTTCTTCGTCTGGTACTCCTATAATGCGAATATTGTTCTGTTTGGATTGGTCACACAGTTCTCTTAATATTCTTTCATTCCTAGCGATTCTTTGATCTCTCTCTGCCTAAGCTGCTCTGTGTTCCTGTTCTCTGATTTCTATTGCATTAACAGTCTCTTGCATCTCGTCCAGTCTGCTGCTACACCCGTCGATGGCTTGTCTCATTTCTGCATTGTCTTTCCTCACTTCCCTCACTTCCTCCCTCAGCTCTTGCATATTTCTCTGTAGATCCATCAGCATGTTAATGACTTTTATTCTGAATTCTTTCTCAGGAAGATTCTGCATTTCCATACCTTCAGGTTCCCTCTCAGGAGTTGTGTGGGTCTGGGTGAGCTTGGTCTGTACCATATTCCTCTGTCTTTTCATGTTGATAGGAGTGGTCGCTGGTAGGTGCCACATATGTCAGCTGGGCTCTTTAAGACTTAAGAGAAGAAAAAAAACAAGAAAAAAAAACAAGCAAAAAAAAAGAAGGGAGAGAAAGAAAAGAGAAGAAGAAGAAAGAAAGAAAAGAAAGGGAAAAAGAAAAAAAAAACGCCCAACCGTTGTGGATTCTGTAAGGGTGCTGTAGGTGTTGCTGTTGCTCCACTATTCCACAGCCGCGGCCGTGCCGCTCTTTGTACCTCTGGCCGGGGCGGGAATGAATGGGAGGCTGTTGTCTGTATTAAGTTTTAGTGTGGCTGCTACCTTTTCTCAGTCACCAGCCAAGGGGTCAAAGTTTCTCAGGACTCCCAGACCGCTGGGCTGAGTGTGCCGGGTGGTGGTGTTCCCTCTCTGGGCCCCCCGCCTATCCAAGACCGCTACAAACCGTGCATGCTTTTCTCTTGTCCCGGGGCACTGGCTGCACGGACCTGGCGCGTTCCCAGCTGAAAACCTGCACCTTCTGCCTCTCCAATGTCCGATGCACCGTGCGATGTGTGCCAGTGCTCCCGGCGCAGACCACCCGGGGGTGGGTATTTCATGGGCCAGCTCTTCCCCTCCCTCCCGGCTCTGAATCCTCTCCTCCCGCCGGCGTGCCGGGATGGGTGAGTGCTGGGGTCCCGCGGGGTCGCGGCTCCGTATCTTACCTGCCTCGCGGGGTGCCAAGTCCTCTCAGGTGTAGCTGCACGCTGTGCACTTTCCTGTGTATTCTGGTCTCTCTTTTAGGAATAGTTGTATTTGCTGTATTTTCGTAGATAAATATAGTGTTGGGAGGAGATATCTGCTGCCCTGTTTATGCCGCCATCTTCCCGGAAATTTCTTGAAATAGTTTTTAAAAAATGCCGAGACAGAAAAAAAACAATACATGGGTGATCATATTCTTAATATTATGTAGCCTATATTTCCTAGTGAAATGTACTTAAACACCAGGATCTGATTTTGTAGTACTTACCATAAATCTCCTCAATAAACTATTTCAACTCCAAGCTAATATCATCTACTCCTTTCCTCTCCCTATATCTTATTCCTAGATGGGTTATGCCTGGGTTACATAAGGCATTTTCTTTAAAAATCATAGCAGTAAAAATGTGGAGTCATAATAGATTAAGTTTTGTCATGTCTTAAGGTACAATCTCTGTACCCAGGGGAACTTTGATAAATACTGGATCATTTTAATTGACACAATACAGCTCCAGCTTTCTACGAAATGGAATGAGCATGGTTTTTCCTAATATAAGGAGCCAGTTGCATGACTCATGACTGTGAGCCCCTGCAGAAAATATTCAGTGATGGCCCCAATGAATCACGGAACAGAACAATCACCAACTGAATACTAGGGAATACTCTGGCAGTATATTCACCTAGAACATGCAAGTTAAGGGCCAGATGAGTGATTAGCCATGGCTTTTAAGAAATGACTCATTCCCTGAGAGAGAGAAAATTTTGCTGAAGTACAGCTGATATGGAAATGCATACTGCTTTTAAGTCTTTGAGCTCCTGTTCTCATAGAAAACAAGTGCTGTACAGGCTCTGGGACAGTTAGAAGAAAAGGCATGGTCCCCATTCTATGAATTCATGGTTTAGTAGAAGCATCTGGAATCATTACAGTAATTAAAAGCAGCTGTAGTAGAAATGGAGGATGCAGTAACAGGAGAAGGTATGGTGGGCTATGGGATGGTAGGATAGACAACAACTAATCTGTTTATGGAAGCTCAGGGAAGACTTTACAGAGAGGGTAGCTCTAAAACTATGACCTATATATTGAGAAGTGTCAGGGGGACTAGGTGGGGAACAGCATTTTAGCCAGAGGGAACAGCACAAGCCATAAGGAATTGCATGGAGGATTTTTTTTTAAGTGGGGGCACATTAGAAGTGAGTCACTGAGCATGTGTGGGAGATGGAATTGGTGGGGAGGGAGTTAAGTTCCAGGAGATAACGGGACATTAGAACACATTAAGGAGTTCAGGTTATATTCTATGGGTAATGGAGATTTGTTGCATAGTCTTATTCAGGGTGTAATATAACAGGGTTGCATTTTGGGGAGATTACGCACTCTGGGAATAACACAAGCATGGACTACATGAAGCAGAATAGAGAGGTGAGACAATCCCATGAAAGGCTGTAGTATTTATGGACTAGGGAAGAAGTTATGAGGTTGTGGAGGAAGAGGCATATTCAGAAAGTACAAAGCAGAAAGAATGCACAGGACTTCACTAATGCTCAGCAGCACAGGATGAGCATTGGTCTCTCCTTCCTGAAGCATCCTTTCTACTTATTTTCTGTCCTGGACATGGAACTCTTAGCTTTCCTTGTACATCAGTGACCACTCCATTTGTGGTCTCCTTTGCCAGCTCCTTATCCTTTTCCTGACCTCTGATGTTGGCAGACCCTTGGGCCCTGTCCTGGGCCTCTTCTCTTCCTTCTTCCACTCCCCGTCTGGGCCACTCTGCTAGCTCCAATTGAGGATTGTCTATACACTGATAACTCCCAAAGCCTGAGACCAGCCTCTCAACTGCATTCCTGTGTATCCAGCCACATAGTCAACAGGCCCACAGAAGAAACTTTGGCTTTCCCACAAACAAGTTCATTCTTCCCTAGTGTTTTGCATCTAACTAAATGGCACCAACATCCACCCAATTGGTCAGGGAAACAAACAAACAAAAAGCCCCATATGTCTAAGAAGAGAAGATTCTAAGAGCTCCTTCCAGTTCAGTGAGGGTTGCCCCATTGTACAAATCACGTGGGTACCACTTCCACTGCAATCTGCAAATGGCACCCCTTTTTCTCATGCAGTGCAGTCCCCCTTCCATGCTGCTCTCTATCCTATTTAAGATTTCTTAAGTAAAATTTGATGGCCCAGAATTTTCCTTATATTTCTTCTTTCAACGAAGTTGTCACCTGATAGATTACAGTCAACGCTTACCTTCTACTTGTGCCTCATAAAAACAAACCTCTTCCAGGGCTGGTAATTTATACTGACTTTTGCTGAGGAGCTTAATATAGGACTCTACTTATGTCAATATGGAAGGATTGGCTATTCTATTCCAGGCACAATCTCATTTAGTTAATGAGAAATATCTTCTCTCCTTTCCACATAATATTGTTCCTATTTATCATTATTCTATTTCTAATTGTCCATGGTTTGTGTCTATGTTATTAAGAAAGATTATGAGAGCCTTATTGCACTAGAGAGCCATCATCTTCTAGAGCAGAAAAATTAAAAATATTCAGTAGTAAAGATGGCGGCGTGAGAGGTGAGACACAGGCTTCCTCCTAAAACCACATATAATATGAAAATATAATTAATACAACTAATCCTGAAAGAGCAACAGGAAAGAGGACTATGCCAGACTGCATACACCTGGAGAAAAGAGCAGACCTCACAGAACAGGTCATGTACCAAAGCTGTGGCCCAGGAGGACCCAAACCCTTCCCCCACCCTAGCTCACCTGCGAGAGGAAGAGAAACTGAGCAGGGAGGGAGTGGAGGCGTGGGACTGCTAAATACCTAACTCCAGAGATCTGCTCTGGGAGCACAAAGCTACAATTCATGGTGCTTGCATGATACTCTCATGATTATGGGGTTGGAAGTATAAGACAGGCAGAATTCTTGGAGAGACTGAGATTCCAGCTGCTTGTGGAGAACAGGGATCTATATCCGGCTGCTCCGGGACAAAAGAAAGGTGGGCAGTCTGAGAGACTTCCTAACAAGGAATCCCTTAGCAAGAGAGCTGCTACAGGGGCAAGGATTGCACAGAGCTTACTGCTCAGGAGAAAGGACAGGTAGACAAAACTGTCTGGGTGCACTCTGCCCAGCAGGTGGGGAGCTTTGCCATATAGACTCTCATATTTAAGGAGGAAAAAGAAATCTTCCTCCTTAGACGATCTTCAGGTGCTCCAGCTCCCTGGCTGGCTACAGAGCTCCAAGGATCCCCTCCATGATACACAGCCTTTCTCCCGACCAGCCCCACCTGGCTCACAAACTGGCAAAGCCTATCCTGGCATTAGGCCAGCCAGAGGGAAGACCTGTCTACAGCAACTATAAACACAAAGCATAGAGGCTTATACCTGTGTGCTCAGCCCACTGGTTCAGGCAGTGGAGACAGGAACAGCAGCCGGGTAGCAGGAAACTGCTCTTTCCTACCCCCAGGCACCAATACCACTCCCCTGTGACCCCCAACATTGCTTCAGGGACTGAGCAGCTCCAGAGAGTAGAGATTATGTGCACTAGAGGGTGCCATATACAAATATGAAATGCCAAAGGAATCTGGTTCAGAGTAAAATTATTAATACCACTCCTGAGAAAGATTTAAATGACATTGACCTCATAACTCTTCCTGAAAGGGAGTTCAAGATAAAAATCATTAACATGATCATGGAGGTACAAAAAGATATTCAAGAACTCAGGAATGAATTACAGTCGGAGATCCAATCATTGAAGAGCACAATGGATGGTATTAAAAGCAGGTCGGATACGGTGGAGGAGGCGATAAATGAAATAGAAACTAGAGAAGAGGAATACAAAGAAGCTGAGGCACAGAGAGAAAAGAGGGTCTCTAAGAATGAAAGAATATTGAGAGAACTGTGTGATCAATCCAAACAGAAGAATATTCGCATTATAGGGGTACCAGAAGAAGAAGAGAGAGAAAAAGGAATAAAAAGTGTCTTTGAGGAGGTAATTGCTGAAAACTTCCTCAATCTGGGGAAGCAGTCTCTCAGGCCATGGAGATGCACAGATCTCCCAACACAAGGGACCCAAGGAAGACAACACCAAGACATATACTAATTAAAATGGCAAAGATCAAGGATAAGGACAGACTATTAAAATCAGCCAGAGAGAGAAATAAGATCACATACAAAGGAAAGCCCATCAGGCTATCATCAGACTTCTCAACAGAAACCTTAAAGGCTAGAAGGAATGGCATGATGTATTTAATGCAATGAAGCAGAAAGGCCTTGAACCAAGAATACTTTATCCAGCAAGATTATAAATTTGAAGGAGAGATTAAATAATTTCCAGGTAAGCAAAAGCTGACAGAATTTACCTCCCATAAACCATCTCTACAGTGTATTTAGGAGGGACTGCTATAGATGGAAGTGTCCCTATGGTTTAATAGCTGTCACTAGAGGTAATAAAACCAGGGTAAATAAAGTAGAATAGTTAATTACTAAGCAAATGTGAAATTAAATCAACCATCCCCAAAGTCAATCAAGAGATTGGCAAAGAGGACAGACTATAATACCTAATATATAAAGAATAGAGGAGGAAGAAAAAGGAGAAAAAAATTAACCTTCAGATTGTATTAGTAATAGTATATAAGTGAGTTAAGTTAGACTCTTAGATAGTAAGGAAGTTAACCTTGAACCTTTGGTAACCACGAATCTAAAGACTGCATTGCCAATAAGTACATACCTCTCGATGATCACCCTAAATGTAAATGGACCGAATGTACCAATCAAAAGACATAGAGTCATTGAATGTATAAAAAACAAGACCCATCTATATGCTGTCTACAAGACACTCACTTTAAACTCAAAGACATACACAGACTAAACATGAAGGGATGGAAAAAGATATTTCATGCAACTAATAGGAAGAAAAAAGCAGGAGTTGCAGTACTTGTATCAGACAAAATAGACTTCAAAACAAAGAAAGTCACAAGTGACAAAGGACATTACATAAAGATAAAAGGGTCAATCCAACAAGAAGATATAAACATTATAAATATCTGTGCACAGGGAAGACCTAATGCCCATCCTCCTTAATGTTTTCCAAAAAGTAGAAAAAGAGGGAATACTTCCAAACTCTGTATGAGGCCAGCATCAGTCTAATAACAAACCAGACAAAAACACCACAAAAAGAGAAAATTACAGACCAATATCCCTGATGAACATAGATGCAAAAATACTCAACAAAATATTAGCAAACCGAATTCAAAAATACTTCAAAAAGATCATCCATCATGATCAAGTAGGATTTATTCCAGGGATGCAAGGATGGTACAACATTCGAAAATCCATCAACATCATCCACCACATCAACAAAAAGAAGGACAAAAACCACATGATCATCTCCATAGATGCTGAAAGAGCATTTGACAAAATTCAACATCCATTCATGATAAAAATTCTCAAGAAAATGGGTATAGAGGGCAAGTACCTCAACATCATAAAGGCCACATATGACAAACCCACAGCCAACATTATACTTAACAGTGAGAAGCTGAAAGCTTTTCCTTTAAGATCGGGAACAAGACAAGGATGCCCACTCTCCCCACTTCTATTCAACATAGTACTGGAGGTCCTAGCAATGGCAGTCAGACAACACAAAGAAATAAAAGGCATCCAGATTGGCAAGGAAGAAGTTAAACTGTCCCCGTTTGCCAATGACATGATATTGTACATAAAAAAAAAAACCCTAAAGAATCCACTCCAAAACTACTAGATCTAATATCTGAATTCAGCAAAGTTGCGGGATACAAAATTAATGCACAGAAGTCTGTGGCATTCGTATACACTAACAATGGTCTAGCAGAGAGAGAATTCAGGAAAACAATTCCATTCACAGTTGCATCAAAAAGAATAAAATACCTTGGAATAAACCTAACCAAGGAAGTGAAAGACCTATACTCTGAAAACTACAAGACACTCATGAGAGAAATTAAAGAAGATACCAATAAATGGAAACACATCCCGTGCTCATGGATAGGAAGAATTAATATTGCCAAAATGGCCATCCTGCCTAAAGCAATCTACAGATTCAATGCAATTCCTATCAAAATACCAACAGCATTCTTCAACGAACTAGAGAAAATCATTGTAAAATTCATATGGAACCATAAAAGACCACGAAGAGCCAAAGAGATCCTGAGAAGGAAGAATAAAGCTGGGGAGATTATGCTCCCGAACTTCAAGCTCTACTACAAAGCCACAGTACTCAAGACAATTTGGTACTGGCAGAAGAACAGACCCATAGACCAATGGAACAGACTACAAAGCCTTGATATAAACTCAACCACGTATGGTCAATTAATATATGATAAAGGAGCCATGGAAATACAATGGGGAAATGACAGCCTCTTCAAGAACTACATGCAAAAGAATGAAACTGGATTATTGTTTAACCCCATACACAAAAGTAAATTCAAAATGGATCAAGGACCTGAATGTAAGTCATGAAACCATAAAACTCTCTTAGAAGACAACATAGACAGAAATCTCATGAATATAAGCATGAGCAACTTCTTCCTGAATGCATGTCCTTGAGCAAGGGAAACGAAAGCAAAAATGAACTCATGGGACTACAACAAACTAAAAGTTTCTGTACAGCAAAGGACACCATCAGCAGAACAAAAAGGCATCCTACAGTATGAGAGAATATATTGTAAATGACATATCCAACAGGGGTTTAACATCCGAAATATATAAATAACTTACACACCTCAACACCCAAAAAGCAAATAACCAGATTAAAAATGGGCAGAGGATATGAAGAGACAGTTCTCCAAAGAAGAAATTCAGATGGCCAATAGACATGTGAAAAGATGCTCCACATCACTCATCAGGGAAATGCAAATTAAAACCATAATGAGATATCACCTCACACCAGGAAGGATGGCCAGCATCGAAAAGACTAAGAACAACAAATGCTGGAGAGGATGTGGAGAAAGGGCAAACCTCCTACACTGCTGGTGGGAATGTAAGCTAGTTCAGCCATTACAGAAAGCAATATGGAGGTTCCTCAAAAAACTAAAAATAGAAATACCATTTGACCCAGGAATCCCACGCCTTGGAATTTACCCAAAAAATACAACTTCTCAGATTCAAAAAGACATATGCACCCCTATGTTTATTACAGCACTTTTTACAATAGCCAAGATATGGAAGCAACCTAAGTGTCCATCAGTAGATGAATGGATAAAGAAGATGTGGTACATATATACTATGGTATACTATTCAGCCATAAGAAAGAAACAAATCCTACCAACAACATGGATGGAGCTGGAGGATATTAGGCTCAGTGAAATAAGCCAGGCGGAGAAAGACAAGTGCCAAATGATTTCCCTCATTTGTGGAGTATAACAATGAAGCAAAACTGAAGGAACGAAATAGCAGCAGACTCAGAGACTCTAAGAAGGAACTAGTGGTTACCAAAGGGGAGGGGTGTGTGAGGGAGGGTGGGAGAAGGGGATTGAGGGGTATTATGTTTAGTGTGGGGGGATCACGGGGAAAACAGCATAGCGCAGAGATGGCAAATAGTGAATCTGTGGCCTCTTACTACCCAAGAACAGTGACTGCATTGGGGTATGGGTGGGGACTTGATAATATGGGTAAATGTAGTAACCGCATTGTTTTTTCATGTGAAACCTTCATAATAGTGTATATCAACAATACCTTAATAAAAAAAATACTCAGTAAACTCACAGGCACCAGAGAGAGCTGGCACGTCCTGCGGCCTGTTTACTGTGGGCCGCATTGCCTGGTATGTGACTCTCTAGCTTAGGAATCTGGCTGGCTCAGGTTTGCACCTTAGCTCCTGCACTTTGGGAAGTCAGCCTCTACAACAAGTTCCTTCATTGGAAAATAATGTCAAATTCACAGGTGTGTTGGGCAGATCAATAAGGTTAATATATACAAAATACTTAGGATCTAGCAGACACCTAATAAATGCGAGCAGTTTCACTGAGTTATTCTTGTTTCTTTCTCTGCATGATGTGAGATTCTTGGGGCACCTAATAAATGAGAAGTGGCTCCATCACAGTCAGTCTTCACAGAACATCTTATCCTGGAACACTGAGATTGAGAAATAGTCAAACTATGGCTCTCAAAGTCTAGACTGTATGATCTGCTTTCAAGAGAAGCTGTGCATGACTCAGGAACCTATCTGAATGAGTTGGTAATGAAGTCATTCCCAATATCTACACAGGAAATGGAAAACTGTGCAGACATGGAGTGAATTTAGGTACATGCGCTGCTCTAAAATTACAAACTGTGCATGTTCATTGCATCTCTTTGTCTCTGTCTGTCCTGAAGAACAGGGACAGCAGCTGCTTCAGGACAGAGTGTCTCTCTTGTCAGAACCCTGGGGATGTTCCGTGGTGAGGGATCTGACTGATGCTTCCAAAGGAGACAGAAGCACCCTGTGACATGGCCCTGGATCCAGAGATCTGGACAGAGATTTCCCTGGTTCCCTAACATGCCAAGCGAGGTGCTCAGTTGAGAATTTTATCTTGTTTCAGTCCATAAGTTTCTTTATAAAAAGATATATTTCCCATCACAGCACCTTGACACAGCCCTGCTAAGATCCCCAAACCAGGTGTTGGAGCTGCTCGGCCTTTGGTTCCTCATACATGTCAGGCTTCAGGGGCTGGCCCTGGTAGGCTGGCTATTGCAGCCGACCCATCAGAGAATGTTCCTTTCCAGGGTTTACTTTTCACCATGCTCCAGAAAACAGGTAGGACCTTGGAACTTTCATAATTATCCATACTTTGGGGGCTGGAAGGGAAAAAGAATGACACTGTGTATGACATACCTTATCCCCATAGTATGGACACTGTTTATCCCCATAATGTGGGCCTTCAACAGAGGCTCTTCCTGCCTGACACTGTGTAAGACACAGTTTGTCCTTGTAGTGTGGACACAGTTTATCCCTGTGGTGTGGACAGTTTACCCCTGTGGTGTGGATAGTGCTTGTCTCTGTGGTGTGGACACTGTTTATCCCTGTAGTGTGGACACAGTTTATCCCTGTGGTGTGGACACAGTTTATCCCTGTAGTGTGGAGTGTGTACACTCTTTATCCCTGTGGTGTGGACCTGTTTATCTCTGCGATGTGGACCCTGTTTATTCCTGTGGTATGGGCATCTGATACAGGCTTTTTCTGAAGCACCAGAAGCAGCAATGCATTTGGAGGCTTCCACATATTTCTGTTCGTTCTTCGACCACCATATAAAGCTGGATTACAGAGTTGTCTGAGAACCTAGAACCCAGAGTGAAAAATGGTAGGTAGCTCTTCACTCCAGGCCCAGGCCCCAGTGTTAGTCAGGAAACTGTAGAGATGTACTGGGGTAACAGTCCCACCAGACTCCAGAACTCTGCAGTCACCTAGACTGGGGATCAAGGAGAGGAAGAAAACACACCACCACCACCACACAGGGCTTCAGCTGTTTCAGGGAAAACCCAAAATCTTCATTTATGTTCAAGGTATAAAACATAATAAGAACCAGTATGCTAAAAAGCCACCAGGCAAGTAATATACAATAAAGGAGCCATGGATATACAATGGGGAAATGACAGCCTCTTCAGCAGCTGGTGGTGGCAAAACTGGACAGCTACATGTAAGAGAATGAAACTGGATCATTATCTAACTCCATACAGAAAAGTAACATCAAAATGGATCAAAGACCTGAATGTAAGTCAAAACCATGAAAGTCTTAGAAAGAAATATAGGCAAAAATCTCTTGGACATAAACACGAGCAACTTCTTCATGAACATATCTCCCCGGGCAAGGGAAACAAAAGCAAAAATGAACAAGTGGGACTATATCAAGCTGAAAAGCTTCTGTACAGCAAAGGACACCATCAATAGAACAAAAAGGCATCCCACAGTACTGGAGAATATATTCATAAATGACATATCCAATAAAGGATTGACATCCAAAAATATAAAGAGCTCACGCACCTCAACAAACAAAAAGCAAATAATCCTATTAAAAAATGGGCAGAGGACATGAACAGACAGTTCTCCAAAGAAGAAATTCAGATGGCCAACAGGCACATGAAAAGATGCTCCACATCGCTAATCATCAGAGAAATGCAAATTAAAACCACAATGAGATATCACCTCACACCAGTAAGGATGGCCACCATCCAAAAGACAAATAACAACAAATGTTGGCAAGGATGTTGAGAAAGGGGAACGAACCCTCCTACACTGCTGGTGGGAATGTAAACTAGTTCAACCATTGTGGAAAGCAGTATGGAGGTTCCTCCAAAAACTCAAAATAGAAATACCATTTGACGCAGGAATTCCACTCCTAGGAATTTACCCTAAGAATGCATCAGCCCAGTTTGAAGAAGACATATGCACCCCTATGTTTATTGCAGGACTATTTACAATAGACAAGAAATGGAAGCAAACTAAGTGTCCATCAGTAGATTAATTGGATAAAGAAGAGGTGATACATATACACAATGGAATATTATTCAGCCATAAGAAGAAAACTAATCCATTTGCAACAACATGGATGGAGCTAACGGGTATTATGCTCAGTGAAATAAGCCAGGTAGATAAAGACAAGTATCAAATTATTTCACTCATATGTGGAGTATAAGAACAAAGAAAAAAACTGAATGAACATAGCAGCAGCAGACTCACAGAACCCAAGAATGGACTAACAGTTACCAAAGGGAAAAGGACTGGGGAGGATAGGTGGGAAGGGAGGGGCAAGGGGGAAGAGGGGGCATTATGATTAGCAGAAATAATGTAGGGGAGTACGGGGAGGGCTGTACAACTTAGAGAAGACAAGTAGTGATTCTATAGCATCTCACTATCCTGATGGACAGTTTCTGTAATGGGGTATGTGGTGGGGACTTGATGGGGGGAGTCTAGTATCCGTAATTTTGCACATGTAATTGTAGATTAATCATACCAAAAAAAAAAAGCCACCAGGACACTTGGATTAACATCTGTGGGGAGACCTGGCATTTACAGTTGTCATGACAACACTGGTGCCTCCTCTCAGCCTGCATCCCCCTTCAGGTGTTGTTTCTCATTTAGTATTTGACTTGCATGCTGTCAGAAAGATTTGAAAATGTTGGAAGGTCCACCTGTTTTATCAATGAAGATGACCTGCAGGCTGCAAAGGCAGAAAAAGACACTAAGTTGCAAGGAAAATATTCACCTGGGCAGTGGTTTCTGTAGAGATGCTGTTTCCAAGCCAGCATTGCTAAAAATAAGTGTTTACTCATCAAGAAAGGCTTGGAGAGAGGATATCTGTAAGGCATGTGTGAACTGCGGCACCAGTGATTGGAAATTGTTTCTTTTATAGCCCTTTGCCAATTTTCCATTAGCACTAAACTGAATACAAATCAAAGTGTATTTTCCAACTGAGAGATGAGATTAGAATCACTTATTAGGATGTGAAGTTTTGATGTGGAAGGAAATATAAAGAGCTTCTAGATGGGTCCTTGTCTTTTGTATGAGAAACCTGAACAAGGCCAGGACAATGAAGGCAACCAGCTCCTTCGGTCACTGAGCCTACGGTAGGGAGGGCGGAGTACGCTCTGTCCAGCACCAGGGCCACTTGCCTCTGTTCTGCCTCCCAGCAGTGTCTGCTTTGTGCCTCCAAACACTGGCACAAAGCTGTAGTGAAGGAACCTCCAGTGCCTCCTCACAAATGAAAATCTTCACCTAGATGGAAGCCCCATCCTCTTGAATCACTTGGAAGAATTAAAGCTGACTTGGAGCAGTGACAGTGTCCCTAATTTCAAACCTGAGTTCTTGTGGCTGCCACCTGGTGCTGTCAGACTTTGATGCCTCGGGCTCCCATGCTGAGTCTGCTCTGCACCCCTCAGGGATATACTGGGGGCTGCCTGAGCTCACGCTCAACAGGAACTGTGGTGGGGAGCCTAGGGTGACCCCAAGCAGCCACTTCTGACACTTGCCTTGGCCCTTTTCTTTCCCTTTGTTTCATCTTCTGACCTCGGTTGATTCTGTGAACATCTTCCTGCTCA
Organism: Smutsia gigantea; assembly: GCA_032199065.1. Taxonomy (NCBI): domain Eukaryota; kingdom Metazoa; phylum Chordata; class Mammalia; order Pholidota; family Manidae; genus Smutsia; species Smutsia gigantea. The sequence goes on from JAVSCE010017987.1 coordinate 201,520, forward strand.
ATCTGTGAACATGTCAATAACTGCCCAATAAATCCTCTCTGTTTCATTCAGCCAGAACTGGTTTTAATTGCCACAACAAAGAACCACAGTATCCCTTAAATTAAGCCATATGACAATTCTGTAAGAGCCTGTGGTTATTATCTCCAGTTTTCAGATGAGGAAATGAAGCTCAGAGAAAGTAAGTAACTTTCCCAAGGTCACATGTAGTAAGAGAACTCAGATGCCCTTTTCTCTGCCCGGTTTGCTCTCATGTCTGATACTGATGGCATGCCCTTGGTTTTGGCCTCTGTGAAGCTCACCTTACCCTAGAAACATTTGGGATTTCAAAACTTGTAATAAAATAAATAACTTCTCTGTACATTAGACCCTGGTAACCATTGTCCTCTAGAGCAAACAGAATAAAATTTGAGATATCCAATTGTAGAGTAGTTGGTTTCTTTTTGTAGGAATCTGTCTGCCTTGAAGAGTTATATCCCAGAACTTTCTGGGTTATGGGTTAACTCAGGAAGGGAAGTCCCTGGTGTGGAGGGACAGCTAACAGGTGGTCCTGCTTCTTTCTCCTGAAATGTACTTTCCACATTTGGGGTTCTCCTGCCACAATCATGATGTGTTCCAGGTACATTTTGTTCCAGCTTTATTCAGGCACAAAACTTTGAATTTGCGTATCTTTAGCACAGTGCTGATTCTGCCTGGAATAGGAAAATGTGAGGAATGAATTTACCGAGTTCCAGTTCTACGCCAGCAAGCTTGTTTCCAGTACTGGTCACAGGCAGATAACATGATGCACTCTAGTGAGTGGTGCAGAAGACATTTACCGAGGGATATCAGCAAGCTCCCAGAATCACTGAGCATCTGGAGGATGGTTTTCCTGGGCTCCCAGGGGCAGTTCCCACACCAGCCCACAGAGCTGTACTGGTAACAGAGCAGCCACAGCCATCAAATCCAGGAACACTCTATCCCTTCTGTGATCAGGTTGCCTCCACCACTATGACCCCAAAATATCGCAGCTTGGCTGCTCCCACACCAGTAAACAGATTCCCTGATGCTCTGCCAGTGCCTTCAGGTAGGTTGTCTCCAAATGACCTCATGAATGTGTTTGGAAGAATCCAAATCAGAAGTCTGCATTCTAGGGGCAAGGAAGGTTGGAAAATATAGTTACCTTTGGGGAGCTCCCAGTAGGTGGAGAGCTATTAAAATATGAATACTGTATTATAAATAGATGGTTATGTCCACTTACTCCCACAAATGGCCCTGCTTTCCACATGCAGGAAGCAGAAGTGTCTAATTCTACGTTGCTGGCATAATTTCATAGACATGTTGCCTGGGTTCCTTGTGTTCAAGTAAGGAACTGCTTTTAAACATCTCACTTCTTTTTTCGGTCAATTCAAATATTAAAAAAAAGAAACCAAGTGAGAGAGAGACAGAATTGGATTGTCCTGTGCCCTTTGATGTTTTTGTCTCAGTTCTTGTTTCTGAATAGAAGCCAGCATCTTACTGTGTTTATACCATCAGTGGTCCCACTTCTCTTCTGAGATCTCATCTTCTACCTATGTTGGGGAGGTTGTCTATGTCGCTCCTGCAAGTCCAACAGAATAACAGCATATTGTTAGAAATGGCTGGCTACTCACCAAAAATCAGGGGCTTTCATTTCTGGGCATGGAGGTAAACTACATTTACCATCATCCTTAGTAGTTTTTCCATAGATTGAGTTCTAGCCAATGGAACACATAGATAATGCCCAGAGTTCTCTTGGCCAAAGCTTTTACAAAGTGGCTCTACCTATGCCACACTTGTACTTCTGCTACCTACTCAATACAGATGGCAGGGAGGTCCACGGAGATAGGGGCACAGAGGAGTGGCCTGGGTCCCTGAAACACTGCAGTCACATGCCTGCCATCCAGCAACAGACATCTGGACTCTTACATGAATGAAAGAGTAATTTATCCTCTATTTGAGCCATCATTCATTTGGGGGCTTCTTATTCCTGAAATAATCTGCTCCAAGTAATGCAACATTTAGAACATAAACAACCATAGTTCTCTTCAGTAATAATTACAGACTTGTAGATGGGAATTCGTTGTTTGTAATGTCAAACATAAACACATGGTTTTACCCTTGGTAGGTTAAACACCACACTTCCATTTCTGAATATTTTTAACTGGCCCACTAGCCTTATGTTCTGGGTTACAGAGGTTAGGAAGTGTCGGGAACTAGTCTGATCTGCTTGTTTGATGGCACAGCTCAGATGCTTAAAAAGAAGGAACTGCAATGCATACTTTTGAAAAGAATATCTTCACTATCTTTATTATTATGGTGTTTGGAAATGTTGTTATTGGTCACTTGCATCTAAATTAGAAAACTAAATTTAAAATACCCTGGGAGAAATGTTAGAGACAAGACTCTCCTAATTTTTCTAGGTGGTAAAGATAACTCAAGAGAACTATTGGGCATAAAAGCCATGGGGCATAAATCTGCAAAGAAGTAAGAAGAGCTAACTTTTTCAAAGAACATTGCTTCTCTCTTACTTACTAACTGTACATTTCTCTGTATGGCTCTGGGAAATGACTGGTTAGCTAGAAACGGGTAAGATTCTTCAAGAGAAGAACAACTTAAGACAGGCACAGTTGCAGGGGAGCTATCAGGTGAACAATAGGGGTCAACAGAAGTGAGGTTCAGAACTTCTCCAGTTTTGAGAGATATCTTTTGCGCTTATGACAGTTTCATTGCTTTTGTCTCGCTGGGATCAATACTCAGTTTATAGGCATGGATCTGACAGTCTACACTTGCTTTCTTACTGCACTAAACTCTACTTTCTATCTTTATTTTACATCAAGATTTAAACAGCTTTCTATTAGAAACTGTAATTTTTATTACTTTTACTTACTACTTCAACATTTTATTAAAGAATAAAAAAAGAATAGGGGGATGCAGAGAAGATATTGGAAACAAGTATCGAGTTATAATAAATAGAGATTGTCTGAGTGGCTTCTAGTTCCCCTTCTTTACTTAACTTGACTTTGTGAGGAATTTTTAAATGACTCTTAGACTTGTTGAGTTTCGGGGAATAATAGAACAATAAAGGAAAAGTCAGCATGAATGATTGTATCCTACTGAAATTTTCCCTTTTAATAAATCTGCTCATTTCAGTTTTGATTCAAGATGCTTCTTTGGGGAAAAGGCTATATCTAATTTTCTCTGAAAATTTTGGGTATTGGGTCTAAAGGAAATTGGAAAAAACTACTACTGCTTCTATGACTACCCCCGATGATAAGAAAGTGAGACCTCATGAGTATTGGACTCGTTTATGTGAAAAAAGATATGAAAGAGTTGTCTGGGTTGAAGTTTCTTCCCCTACTTTTATGTGGCCTCTAGATGGCATTTTGATGAATGTGGAAATAGGTGAGTTCAAAGAACAGGTGGTTCCCTCTGGCTAACCTGCTAGAGAACAGCTTGGCAAATTACAAAAGTAATAAGAACAGGGCATTGCCTGACTTCAGGTCAGAAATATCTCCATTGTAAGTCTTACTGAAAATGGGTCTGAGGTACACTTTATGAAATTTATCCCTGCCTGCCAAATGTCATCATGTCCTTTTTGGAGAGAGCCTCTTTCTTTCTTACCGGAGATGAAGAATGGGAGTATAGGTATGAAAGAATAAGAACCGTACATAAAAACAATAGAATAGTAAACTTTAAATAGTCATCTGTAAAAAAAACCAATAATCTAGCACCTACCTAACCTTTGTAATATTTTCTGACCGCAGTAACTAAGAACAAAGCTTACTTAGAAACACGTAGACCGCTAAGACATGTCAAAATGATTTAATCTCATTTTCCAAACTCATGTAACTATGCTATCGTTAATGATTAATAACTGTACTTTACTTTGTGTAATCAAAGAGTGTATAAACAAGCTGCTACTTTTAATTCATCATTACGTCAGTCACCAACTCCGTCCATCCTTCAGGGACTCCTAGACTCGCTGAAACTGGACTCTGGCAAGTGGTGCCCAAACAGGGACCTGAAGGTAAGCCCCCTTGATATGGGATTGCTAGGATTTCACACTAGGTTGCTGCAGAACCCCCCTTAGGCAGGGTGAGAGCCGGTGTGTAAGTCAGAACTTGAGAAGTCATAAGCCATACTGAGTCTAAAGAAAGAAGGCTCTTTATAGAAATTCTTACACACTTGATTGAGGGACGAGGCATTATGGTCACTAACGGCCAGTTGGCTCGCTTCCTCCATTTCGTGCAAGAATGTTGTCCTTGGCTTCCTGACCAAGGTACAGTGAGTCTTGCAACCTGGCATAAAGTTGGAGAAGAGATAAGGGAACATTATGCCAGTCACGGACCTGAGAGAGTCCCTACAGATGCCTTTGCATTGTAGAATTTAATCAAAGAAGTTTTAAAACCTAAACAGCAAGTAGAGACCCTCCCGCAAAAACCATCCAACTCTGGGTCTCAAGTGGAAAGCAATAGGCAGAAAACAAAAGGCAATGGGAAAGGATATAGCACTAATAAAGAAAGAGACAAAAAGGAAGATCCCCTTGGTGAAGTTGATGAAGATACTCCTTTAATTCCCAAAAAGGAGAAACAAACAACACCTAAAGTCATGCTGGCATCAGCTCCTCCAGATGATGATGACATCCTTGACTCCACAGATCAGGCAGATTTAGAGGAGGAAGCTACCAAATATAATAATAAGAATTATCCACCTAAGTTAGTTGCCCTCACATTAAAGAGAAATAATTCCTCCAAGAATCCCTTTGTAGGGCCTTCTGAGTGTACTCCTATTCACAAGACTCAGAAACCACCACTGTTCCAGCCTCCTCCCCCCAGATTTGATCAGAAGACTCCTACTAGAGTAAGAGCCACCTTGAGGCAAGCAAAACAAGAGAGAGATACAGAATTTATGTGTTATACAATTATTTTTGGAGGAGAATTTGACAATGAAAGTGTCTCCTGGGAACCCATCCCATATAAATTATTGAAAGAATTAAAGATTGCCTGCAAAGACTATGGTCCCTTGGCACCTTACACTTTGACATTGGTAGAGGCCTTAGCCAGTAGATAGATGACACCATATGATTAGACTCAAGTAGCCAAAGCTTGTCTTAATGGTGGAAATTACCTTCGGTAGAGAACTGAATATAAAAATAGAGTTAAAAAACAAGCAGCAGAAAATAAGCATAGCAGAGGGAGAGCCCATATTATAAAAGATATGCTGTTAGGTCAAAGAGATTATGATACAGCTCAGGCACAAATGTACTTAGAAAAGGAGGCACTGAGACAGGCCATGAGTTGCGCAGTTAATGCCTGGAGAACATTTCCTGTTACTACTGAAAAGACAACAACATTAAGTGAGGTGAGACAGAAAGCAGATGAAAACTATAAGGATTTTATCTCCAGACTGATCATAGCAGTCAGAAGAGTAATTACTAATGAAGAGGCAGCCGATGTACTAATTAAACAATTAGCTTTTGAAAACACCAATTCTACATGCCAAGCATTACTTTGAGGAATTAGAAAGACCGGTTCTTTAATTGACTATGTCAAACAATGTGCTGATGTAACTCCAGCCTTTATCCAAGGAACAGCTATGGGAGCTGCCTTGAAAGGAGAGACATATACCTAATTTATGCAAGGGTTTTCAGATAAAAAACCTAACAAGAAATCCCCAAATAGTAGAAATTGTTTCACCTGTGGACAATTAGGACATTTTAGTAGAACTTGCCCTCAAAAATCTAAGCTCCCTTTAATAAATCAAATAGCTCCCTCTGCACCAGTGACTTCTCCTGCTCCAGCTGGAGATGATAATCAACCACAAACTCCTTGTTCTAGGTGCCAGAAGGGATATCATTGAGCTAGAGATTACAGATCCAAATTTCATAAAAATGGGACTCCTTTAATTATAGTATTAGAACAACCTGCTGTACAGCCTCTGGGAAATGGCCAGTGGGCCTGCCCCAGGCCTAGACAATACCAGGGGCATCATCCCTGCATCCCTTCACCCCTTTCGTTCCCTCTCAGAACTCTTCCGAGCTACCCCAGGTAGTGCAGGACTGGACTTGCGTTCTACCACCTCAACAATATTGACTCCTGATGTAGCTGTTACTCCCATATCTACAGGAGTGAAGGTGAAAGGACCAAACTAACGCCATGACAGGCCCCAGAAAGCTTCAGAAATCAGAGGGCCTGAGTTTCAGTTTCCCCGAAACCACCTGAAAGTAGGAAAATTTTAAGTAGGCTCTGACCCTTGGCCTGAGTCATAAAAACCGGCCTGAACACAATGACACAATAGCTTGCAAACCTGTGCTTAGGTAATCTTTCCCAAACTGATAGACTTTAAAGATAAAGCCCTGTGAGACCCTAATTGAAATATTTTTGCTATCGAATCATCAGCAGACCTCCCCCTCGCCTCCCCCTGGTTGTGGTCCCTTTTCCTTTAAAACCTCCTGTGATTTCTGCTCGGGGTCGGACTCCTCTGCTCCTGCGTGAGTTATGAGTCTTGACCCCAGCACGCTGGTGGAATCAATAAACCTCTTGCTGTTTGCATCAAGACCGGTCTCTTGTGAGTATTTGGGTCGCCATCCATCCCGGGGCTGAGCAAGGCCTGTTTTCTGGGTCTTACAAAGGGACTGCTACCAGAGGGAATAGTGGGGTTAATTTTAGGAAGAAGCTCCTTGGCCCTACAGGGCATTTCTATAATACCTAGAATAATAGATTCTGATTATTCAGGAGAATTGCAAGTACTAATAAGTTCTCCTCACAAAACAACTCAAATAAATAAAAGACAAAGAATTGCTCAATTATTGCTTCTACCATATCAAAAAATAGGAAAAACAGTTACACAAGAGACTAGAGGCCCTAAAGATTTTGGCTCCAGTGACTTAACCTTCTGAGTTCAAGAAGTTACTGCTTCCTGGGCATTAAAAGAATTAAATATTCAGGGAAAGAAAATACAGGGTCTCCTAAATACTAGAGCAGATATTTCCTGTATAGGTAGAAAAGACTGGCCATCTTCCTCGCCATCCCAGTCATCTCCCACAAGATTGGTTGGTATCGGGAGAGCACCCTTAGTTGCTAAAAGTGTCTTCTTACTGTAGACAAACTTGGAAAGACAATCAAACACCTTCTGCCCCTACATTATTCCTACTTTGCCTTTTACACTATGGGGCAGAGACATGCTGTCACAAATGGGAATGTTATTATACAGCCCCGATAAAAAAGTAACAACCCAGATGCTACAAATGAATTATAATCCAGATAAAGGGTTAAGAAAAGAGGGACAAAACATTAAGGAACCAGTCAAGTCATCTCAAAAGTTTGATAGACATGGTTTGAGCTACCCAAATTTATCCTAAGGCTACAGATCCCATAACCTAGAAGACTGACTCCCCAGTATGGATCGAGCAATGGCAGCTAACTTCTGAGAAACTCATTGCAGCCAGAGAATTAATAAAGCAACAATTATTGGCAGGGCATATAGAACCAACAAACAGCCCTTAGAACACTCCTATATTTGTGATGAAGAAAAAATCAGAGAAGTGGAGGTTACTGCAATACTCAAGAGCTATTAATGCCACTATAGAAGACATGGGGGGCTTACAGCCAGGCCTCCCTTCCCCTGTAGCTATACCAGCCAATTATAATATTATAGTAATAGATCTGCAAGACTGTTTCTTTACCATCCCCCTCAATACTGCAGATTGTAAGCATTTTGCTTTCAGTTTGCCTTCTGAAAATTTGAAGCAACCTTATCAGAGATATCAGTAGAAAGTTTTACTGCAGGGTATGAAAAATAGTCCTACACTTCGTCAAAAATTTGTTGATGCTGCATGTGGATAAAGTGGGGTTCCTAAGGCCAGGATCCTCACTGAACTTAAATGTAACTGGCCTGTTGCTATGCTACCGCTTCCACACCTTTAGGCAATAAGCCATTATTGTGTTAATATAAAGAGTTCCGCCCAGTGCTCAGCCAGAGACTGGGTGGCAGGGCTCAAGGCTGTAGGAGAGCAGAGCGGAGGGCTGGAGTGGTGGCAGCGCCGAGGACAGAGGCCCATTGGACGGCTGTGCGGGATGGCTGTGCAGAGAGGCCCAGAGGTAGAGACCGGCTTGCAGCATCTGAAGCAGCAGTGATAACACAGACTCGCTCTGAGTGAACGGGATTTTAGTGACTGACCTGCCACCTGGAAATAAAGTTGGGTATAACCTTTTCACCCCAATAACCCTTTGCTGTAAATTTCTTTGGTCACAGTGAATCTATAGCGAACTTGCCTGGAGCTGAAACTCATTTGCAAGACACTGCACTACAAGAGATTAGAGATCTATACCATGACCTTTATATGATACATTATATAAATGACATATTATTAGCACATCCAGACTGTGCCTTATTGCAGGAGATACTAAATAAAACCATAACCGCACTTAAAAGTCACGGGTTACAAATAGCCTCAGAAAAAATCCAAATCAACCCCACTTATGATTACTTAAGTAGGATGATATATACTCAAACAGTTTCCTCTCAACCTTTACAATTACGTAAAGACCATTTACAGACCTTGAATGACTTTCAAAAATTATTAGGAGATAGAAATTAGATTAGACCTTTTTTGCAATTAACCACAGCAGACTTAAAACCATTATTTGAGATATTACAAAGAGACCCTAACCCCTTATCTAAGTGAGAACTTACTAGAGAAGCAGCCCTGGCATTAGAACTTAGTAGAAAAAAACCATAAGTAACCAAAAAGTACAAAGACTAGATTACTCTAGACCAGAAGATTTAACTATATTGTAAACACCCCGTACCCCTACTGAGTGTTTATAGCAAGACGGACCTCTTGAATAAATCCATCTCCCAGTAACAGCAAAGAAAGTTTTAATAGCATATCCTGATTTAGTGGCCTTGTTAATAAGTAAAGGGAGAAAAAGAAGCCGAGAACTGTTTGGGAGAGAACCTGCTAATATAATTATTCCTTATGCTAAAGATCTGTTTGAAACTATTAAACAGTAATAAAGAATGGCAGGTATCTCAGTAGTTTTAGTAAATAAATATCCTATCACCTGCCAAAAAATTTGCTTTTACAATTCTTGCAGAGACATTCATGTATATTTCCTAAAAAGTGCAGTTCCAAACCGCTTGATAATGCCCTTTTAGTATTTACAGATAGATCATCTAATGGGAAGGCTATAACTGTAATTAATAGAGAGCCTTATGTGCAACAGACTGCAGAAACTTCTGTGCAAAAAGCAGAATTACAGGCAGTACAGTCCTCGGTCCTTGTCCCCAACACGACAAAGAATTGAAGGGCAGACACACAGTAGTGAAGCAGAGTAAAAGCTTTATTTAAAGTTACTTAAAGAGAGAAGTGCCCCAAAAGGTTGGAGAAAGTTTAAAATTAAAAGGTTACATACTTGGAAAGTGTGGGCCACCTCACAGAGAGGAGTGCCCCCTGAAGGGTTGAAAAGAGAGTTTAAAGTTAAAAGATTACGTAATTGGAAAGTGCAGGTGACCTCAGAGCGAGGAGTGCCAGAAAGGTTGGGGGTTCCCCCTTTTAAGGATTCTTTAGGAATGTGACTAAGGGCTGGGGGTGCAGACTTGTTAAGTGGTCTTTGAATACCTAGAATTTACCTAACACAAGGAAGTTACCGCTCTGATTTCTCCCTGGGATACTGGCATCTTGGTCTGGGAGCAGATCAAACAGCTTGCCTGCCCAGCCCCCAAGGTGGGCTGAGCTATTGTCTGTTTGCTAAAGAGTAAGTTAAGAATCTTACATTTTTAACTTCATGGGTATTAAAATACAATCTTTAAATGGAGTCCTTCCTGCCTTTCACTATGTTGTTTATGGTTGGGCCTGCATGCTAAATCAGTTGCCTAGGTTACAAACTACTTAATTAGGGCTGGAAGGAGAAAAAAAGCAGCGTAAAGGTAAAGGTAAAGTAAGCTGGGCCTGCATGACTAACACAATAAAGACAAGGGCTATGCTGAGGTACCTTCCTTTATCTGGGAAATATTCAAACATTCCAGGCCAAGTTGCTCAAGGCTTTTTGAGCCTTAATTGATTAATTTAGGGTATTTTTTACTGGACTTTCTGGCCTTTTCTCTTTCCACCCCACTCTTATCTCTTTTCCTGCCTAACACAACCATTAAAAGATGACTCAGGATGCAATCAAGGTGCCTCCTGTCCGGGGTGGGAGTGGAAATGGCAAAAGCACCCCCTTTCAAAAGAGTTGTGTTTCCTACATTTTCTAGTTGCTCCTGAGTAGTAAGGGGGTAGAAACCTCGAGGAAGTGCGAGGTAGTGCATAGAGGTGGAGTGGCCCAGGGGGCGCCAGGTGGATGGGAGTTGCCATCAGTCCTCATGGCATCCCTGGGAGACATCGGCATCTTCCCCATTTGCTCACAGGGGGCTGAGGCTTCTGCTCCACATGGTCCTCAGGCCGCGCAGGTAGGAAATGGAGTTGCTGAAAGGGGAGACCTGCCCACTCTCCTCAGCTGCCCCTGAACTCTCCCTCTCCTGGGATGTGCCCCAGGCTGCACTGTGTGCCTATTATTTATTTAATGCTCACAGCAGCCTGCCTACATGGTGTGTCATTGTGTATTTATAGTCACCTAGTGTTAGAGCTTTGAAACTGCCACGTGAAATGCAGTCTCTGTACTTTTCAACCCTTGAATCCTATTCAAGGCTTGGGCATTCCGAGAACAGTCAGGCAGCAGACACATTGTCCATTTTCACAATATTTCAGCTCTGGGTCTGAAAGACCTGGAGTAGAAGAGGGAAAAAAAGTAATATAAAATGCAGAGAAGATTAAAGTTCTTGGTTTTTCTAAAAAAGTAAAAATGGAGAAAAGCTAATTTCTCATTTGATTCAACTAGCCTAGGTAACAAGCAACACCTTGGGTCACCTCTTAACATCACTGCACATGACTGCAGACAGCCTCCCTGACATTACCATTATTCATTTGAGGTTGACACTGAGGTTATTCTAAATGACACTTTAAGTTCTTCATCCCACCATGATAGAATTATGCATTTGCACCTTTTATGACTTTATGTTCTTGAAATTAGCTGTGAATCAGGAATAAGCTTGCCTGGAGCTGCTTCATTTACTTGATATTATAAAGTGAAAGTCACGTGTGTAATACACATGTCTGAGTTGTGCTATTTTGTAAAAGTTTGCAAATAAGTTCTTTTGAACCAAAGGGAAAATGTAGGATCTTCCTTTTGTGGGGCAATGTTGGAAGCCAGTCTGATCTGTCTGTCTGATGGCACTGCCCAGACACCCGGAAAAGAAGAAACCGCAATGCGGACCTCTGAAAGGAACATCCCCGCTATCTCTCCTTATTATTAAGGTGTTTGGAAATGTTGTTATTGGTCACTTTCACCTAAATTAGAAAACCAAATTTAATATACCCAGAAATGCCAGAGGCAAGATCCCCCTAATTCTTCCAGGTGGCAAAGATACCTCGAGACAACTGCTGGGCATAAAAGCCACAGGGCATAAATCTGCAAAGGGGTAAGAAGAGCTAACCTTTTCAAAGAACCTTGCTTCTCTCTCACTTACCAACTGTATATCTCCCTGTATGGCCCCAGAAGATGGCTGGTTAGCCAGAGACGGGTAAGATTCCTCAAGGGAGGAACAGCCTAAGACAGGCACAGTCGCAGGGGGGGCCATCAGGTGAACAATAGGGGGTCAACAGAGGTGAGGCTCAGAACCTCACCCCCCCAGTTTTGAGAGAAATATCCTGCGCCCATGGCTGTTGTTGTCCTTGTCTCATTTGAATCAACACTTAGCCTATAGGCATGGATCTGACAGTTTATTCTTGCTTTCTTATTGCTTTAAACTTTACTTTCCATCTTTATTTTTACATCAAGATTTAAACAGCTCTCTATTAGAAACTTTAATCTTTGTTATTTTTACCTACTACCTCAATATTTTATTAAAGAATATTAGGAGGGGGATGCGGAGAAGATTTTGGAAACAAGTATCAAAATTATAATAAATAAGAATTGTTTGAATAAGTTCCAGTTCCCTCTCCCCACCCAGCTCAGCCCCGTGAGGAATTTCTAAATGACTCCTAGACCTGTTAGCATGAATGATTATATGCAAAAGGGCCTGGCATGATTGCAGAGACTCTCCCAATAGAAAATATTACTGTTATAGATATTATTGTAAACGATTTAAGGAAACTCTAAGGCAGTCATGCCCCTGTTTTCCCCCCCACTAGGAAGAGAAGTGGCCCAACTAGGTCTCTATGCCTTCTGATTTAGTGGTAATTATCCCCTTACCTCAGGTGCAACACTTTCATCTCTGTGAAACTGGGCACCTACCCAAGGGTACAGATTTTTCAGTTCCCACAATTGTAGTTAGCTTAGTCTTGCTACACTGCTTTCATGATACACTGTTTTGATGTTTTTCTTTAAATCTTCACGTAATGTTTTAGACCTACAAAAATAAACTTAGCTATACTTGTTAATCAGATGAATAGTAACCATGGCTATTTTAGAATCAATAATAAGGAAACTGCAAGTAGGTGCTCAGGCCAACCAGGTGTGAGGGAACATTTTGAGAATTAAGTCATGTTTGTTCCGAAACTGCCAGGGAAGCCAAGCAGGCATAAGTGCAAAAAATTAGTGATTGCTAAGGTGCCAATAATTTAATCTTTAAAGATTGATCTTTATGTAATTATTATTTCTGAAAAAATCATTTGGTCTGATCTTTGTGAAACTGCCTACTCAAAACATATATAACCTTGCTAAACTTCAATAAAACAGGCCAGGCTCAGCTTTTGCTAGTGTCTATGTCCTCATTCATTTTACTCAGCCACCGATGCCATCCATCCTTCAGAGACTCCTGGACTAGCTGGAGCTGGACTCCGGCAGGGCAAGGTAATGCTCAGAAAAATGTTGGAGGCAGGATTCTGAACTCTGCTTCTGCTCCTTACAGTGACATTCTAAGGCATGCTGTTGGGAGGGTGAGGAGGTGAGCAGGGGCATGGAAGACTCCCAGCTGACTGGCAGGGTTCTGGGTCCTGTGGGAGGTGTGGGTGTTACTGCCTAACAATTCATTAATATGTCCACCTGTTTTAGGCAGTTTTCTGGATTTGTATTATATTTAACAGTTTTAAAAAGTTGGTTTGCCTGAAAGAGGCCTACTGTGAACAAGGCAGGGTGCCAAGCTCCACAGGTTTATGATCCTTTGTGTATGTTTTGCTCAGAGTTGAATCTTCAGCACCTAGACAAGTTCCTGGTCTGTAGTAAGGGCCTGATAAATATTTGTTGAAAAAGATTACAATGGATGAAAAAGTCATTCATTCACTCATTCCTTCATTGAGATGGCATATTTGGTAAAATACAGATGCCAGCAAAGATTTAGGGTCATTCGGTAGGTCTGAGTTGGGGCCTAGGAATGAGAATTACTTTTAACTTTTAATCATAAATATTTTCAAACACACAGGAAAATATATAGTGACTGCCTATCTATCCATTACCTAGATTAATAGTTATTCAGTTTTGCCATGTTTACATCATCAATTTTTTAGCCAAAATATTTTTAAAAATTAAATAGACACCATGAAAATCAGAACATTTTCCTTCTGAAAGTAAATACTATTATATAGCTAACATAATTAATGGTAATTTTCTATTATCATCATCTAATATGTGATCCATATTCCAAATTTGCCAATTGCTCCAAGAAAATTTACATTACTCCCATTTTAGTCCTACCAGGATCCACTCCCCAATGTATTTGTTGTTCCATCTCTTAAGTCACTTTTTGAAAGGGTTCTTTAGCTACCTGGCTCGCTCACAAGGAAGGACATGAGAACTCCATCAGCGTGATTTTATTCCCTGTAAGACAAAATGGCTGTCTTGAAAAGAAGAGAGCAGCAGCGGCAGCAGGGAGGGTGGTGCTTATATAAGGGATTCGGGCCTTGTTGAGCAGGATGTTGGTCTCATGACTTCTGAGAAACAGAAACTGCTGCAGGCGATAGGGGACTTTGCTACACCGGATGCAGCTGCTGCAAGTGATAAGGGGTTTGCTACATCCGGATGCGGTTTAGGGCTGTGTGATAATGGAGACCTAACACTTTTAATCTAGAATGGTGCTCCCCTGCCCCTTTCTCTGGCATGACATTAACTTAGTGAACAGAACAGGCCAGCTGTCCCTCAGAACAGCCTAGTTTCTGAATTTGTCCAGCTGCTGAATTTGTGATGGCATTTACCTTATTTCACTTACCCATGAATTCTCTGTAACCTGGAGTGTGGATGCAGAGGCTGGATTACATTCAGGTTAAACATTTCAGGCAAGACATCATCACTGATGCTGTACGATATTGCATTACCTCATGAGGTACATCTAACTGACTCTTTATCTGTAGCAAAGACAGCCTCATCTCTCCCTCATAAAGTTCTATTTTTCCTTTTGAACCATCAGATAATCTGTGGAGTCAGACTGGAGCAGCACTAGGGGACCCAGTTCTCCATCCGTGTGTCACCTGATGGCTCAGTCATCCATTGATGATTCTTGCCTCCATCAATGACATCACTAGGGGTTGCAAAATGTTGATTTCTCTATTTCTATCATTCCTTTTATATTGATTAGTTGGCAGTCTTTATTGGAGAGAAAGAGCAAGGGAGAGATTTATCTCATCAACTGCTTCTTCTGGAAAGGCAAGGTATATAGTTAGGTATTTTGAATTGTCCCTTTAATAGTAATGAGTAGACCTCAAATGTGTTCTGCCTGTTTTGTCTTTGGTTTTCTCTTTTCTGAGTATCATTTTATAGATTTACAGGTTTGCATATAGTCAGTGGAATTCACTCATTTTGAACCTGCAATTTTCCCATCTTTGGCCAGTAAGAGCCCCTTCAAACTGCCTCTTTTCCTGGCACAGGAAGATGTCCCCAGCTCACCAAGTGCACTCCCTCACCTGGACCCAGAACCAGCCACTTCTTTAAAGAGCCCTGGTTCCTTTCTTGGGGAAACTAATTAGAGACAAAACTCTGGCTGCTGAGGGTGCTCACTGCCACTGGGTTGTCAGTGCCTTTAGGCCCTTCAATGGGCAAAAATAGGGGAAAATACACATGTATAATTTTTTAAAATCTTTGTACATATTGAAATTTTCTATTCAAATTTAAGAATACTGAAGTTTAACTTTAAAA
Organism: Smutsia gigantea; assembly: GCA_032199065.1. Lineage (NCBI taxonomy): Eukaryota > Metazoa > Chordata > Mammalia > Pholidota > Manidae > Smutsia > Smutsia gigantea. The sequence goes on from JAVSCE010017987.1 coordinate 216,681, forward strand.
AAAATGTTTATACTTACATTGCTTTTCTCTTACACTGAAAACAGTTGCTAATATTAACATATTTATATCTTTTAATACATATATTAGTTTTAAAATAAAAACATCAGTATTATTGCTTTTAACTTCTGAGTTAAGCTTTAGATTTCATTTATCCTGAGAACATATCCCCCTAAGCATGTTAAAATATTTGCCTTACAGCATTGCAGTAATTTTTTTTTGATGTGATTGTTAACAATTAGAGATGTAAGTATACTTATTTTCAATTTTAGGAACTCTTGTTTTAAATATTTAAGGATTTACTTTGTCAAAAAATCAACATAAATAAAAACACACGAGTCTTGCTTCCATCTCTGTCAACTCCATCTTGTGATTCTAAAATGAATTTGTGTATTTCAAGTTTTTGTCTTGCCCTTGTTCTTTCCTGCCTTCTCTTCTGGAACTGTTGTAGAGCTCCTAAGGAGGTCTGAGTGATGTAGGTGGCTGTGGCAGAGCGTAGGGATGCTGTGGTGACTGAAGCAGGGCCCAGAGCCCAGGCAGGGTAGAGAGGGAAGCCTCAGGAGGTGGTGGCCTGGCCTGGAATGGGTAGTCAGAGCCTGAGCAGGGTGTGGAGGGAATTGCAAGGAGGGCTACCTTGGAGCCCCAGCAAGGTGCGGGTTTCCACACAGTGATTCCACCTGATGCAAGTGTCGGAGTACAGGTGGAGAGAGGAGAGCATCTGCAGCGGGGAAAGGGGCAGAGACAGTGGTGGGAGCTTGTTTACACACAGGTGGAGGACAGTTTACAAAATATATCTATGCACATAGACATAAATATAGATGTAAATCTGTGTACACACAGACACATACATATATTCCTCTGTACCCAGCACTGTCTAATAACACAGGGTAAATTTTTAATTTTTAGATTTTTCTGTAAGTGTGTGTATACAAAATTTTAAAAGTAAAAATGTGCACAAACCGGAAGGACAGGACTGGCTTAGGGAAACACATTCTGCCCATTTTCTGCCTGAAACCTGGAAGGAGGGGCAAGCCTCCTGTGTGCACTGCACCTGCTCACATTTCCACCCTTCCAACCATGGCTACTATTTCATAACGAGGCTATTCAGACAGCCTTATTTTTTTATTTTTATTTTTATTTTTTAATTTTGGTATCATTAATCTACAGTTACATGAGCAACATTATGTTTACTAGACTCCCCCCATCATCAAGTCCCCACCACAGACCCCATTACAGTCACTGTCCACCAGTATAGTAAGATGCTATAGAATCACTACTTGTCTTCCCTGTGTTGTACAGCCCTCCCCGTGACCCCCCTACATTATGTCTGCTAATCCTAATGCCCCCTTTTTCCCATTATCTCTCCCTTCCCACCCACCCTCCCCAGTCCCTTTCCCTTTGGTAACTGTTAGTCCATTCTTGGATTCTGTGAGTCTGCTACTATTTTGTTCCATTAGTTTTTTTCTTTGTTCTTATACTCCACAGATGAGTGAAAACATTTGATACTAGTCTTTCTCCACCTAGTTTATTTCACTGAGCATAATACCCTCTAGCTCCATCGATGTTGTTGCAAATGTCCGGATTTTTTTTCTTCTTATGGCTGAATAATATTCCATTGTGTGTATGTACCACATCTTCTTTATCCATTCATCTACTGATGGACACTTAGGTTGCCTCCATTTCTTGGCTATTGTAAATAGTGCTGCAATAAACATAGGAGTGCATATGTCTTTTTCAAACTGGGCTCCTACATTCTTAGGGTAAATTCCTAGGAGTGGAATTCCTGGGTCAAATGGTATTCCTATTTTGAGTTTTTGAGTAACCTCCATACTGCTTTCCAGAATGGTTGAACTAATTTACATTCCCACCAGCAGTGTAGGAGGGTTCCCCTTTCTCCACAACCTCGCCAACATTTGTTGTTGTTTGTCTTTTGGATCTTGACCATCCTTACTGGTGTGATGTGATATCTCACTGTGGTTTTAATTTGCATTTCTCTGATCATTAGTGATGTGGAACATCTTTTCAAGTGCCTGTTGGCCATCTGAATTTCTTCTTTGGAGAAGTGTCTGTTCAGATCTTCTGCCCATTTCTTAATTGGATTATTTGCTTTTTGTTTGTTGAGGTGTGAGAGCTCTTTATATATTTTGGATGTCAACCCTTTATTGGATATGTCATTTATGAATATATTCTCACATACTGTAGGATGCCTTTTTGTTCTATTGATGGTGTCCTTTGCTGTACAGCTTTTAAGTTTGATATAGTCCCACTTGTTTATTTTTGCTTTTGTTTCCCTTGCCCAGGAGATATGTTCATGAAGAAGTTGGCTCATGTTTATATCTGAGAGATTTTTGCCTATGTTTTTTTCTAAGAGCTTTATGGTTTCATGACTTACATTCAGGTCTTTGATCCATTTCGAGTTTACTTTTATGTATGGGGTTAGACAATGACCCAGTTTCGTTCTCTTACATGTAGCTGTCCAGTTTTGCCAATGTCAGCTGTTGAAGAGGCTGTCATTTCCCCATTGTGTATCTATGGCTCCTTTATTGTATATTAATTAACAATATATGTTTGGGTTAATATCTGGACTTTATATTCTGTTTCACTGGTCTATGGGTCTGTTCTTGTGCCAGTACCAAGTTGTCTTGATTACTGTGGCTTTGTAGTAGAGCTTGAAGTTGGGAAGCGAGATCCCCCTGCTTTATTCTTCCTTCTCATGATTGCTTTGGCTATTCGGGTTTTTTTGTGGTTCCATATGAATTTTATAAGTATTTTTTCCAGTTCATTGAAGAATGCTTTTGGTATTTTGATAGGGATTGCATTGAATCTGTAGATTGCTTTAGGCTGTATGGCCATTTTGACACTATTAATTCTTTCTAGCCAAGAGCATGGGATGAGTTTCCATTTGTTAGTGTTCTCTTTAATTTCTCTTAAGAGTGTCTTGTAGTTTTCAGAGTATAGGTGTTTCACTTCCTTGGTGAGGTTTATTCCTAGGTATTTTATTCTTTTTGATGAAATTGTGAGTGGAATTGTTTTCCTGATTTCTCTTTTTGCTAGTTCATCATTAGTGTATAGGAAAGCAACAGATTTCTGTTTATTAATTTTGTATCCTGCAACTTTGCTGAATTCAGATATTCTATTAGTTTTGGAGTGGAGTCTTTAAGGTTTTTATGTACAATATCATGTCATCTGCAAATAGTGACAGTTTGACTTCTTCTTTACCAATCTTTGGACAGCCTTATAATCAGGCTTGCTGCAGCCACACCTGGAGTCTCTCAGTCACAAGCCAGGGACCTTTCCACAACTCAGCTCTGCCCATCTCCTCTTGCTGGTACCTGTTAATGCATGAAGGCTGCTTTCTGGCTGGACTTTTCCCTCTTCTCCAGTCTCATCATTTCTCACTTCCTTCTTCTGCACTTCCAACGTTCAGTCTTTGCTCCAGCCCTACTTTCAGACATGTGGTTCTCCCACACAACATGCTACTTGATGTTTGGAGTTGTGTACTTAGTTGCCTCTATGTGGTTTGTCTCCTTCCACTGGAATATGGGTGAGGAGAGTGGAGGCCTTGTCTGTTCTGTGTACAACAGCATTCCCAGCATTTTGAATGATTTCTGGCACTTCAAAGACACTTTAATAGGATTTGTTTTATAAATGGCCGAATGAATTCTCCATTACCTTTGCACATGCCATTTCTTCTATTTAAACTGTCTTATCCCAATGCCCTTCATGAGTTAAATACTATTTCTCTTGTAAAACTTGGTTAAAATATCAATTATTCCATGGAGCTATTGCTAAGATCTACCTCTCACCCCAGAAACATACACACACACACGCAGTTGGGTTATCTTTCTCTTCTGAGCTCCCCTCACATGCCTCCTCCATGCATAAGTCCCGTGAACAGCTGGCTGTTCACAAAAGACTAATTCTCACCCTTCATCCTGTATAATTGTTACCAGAAACTGGCTGCCCAGGTACTGCATTATGTGCGGCCAATGTGACTAACTCTGCCAAATGGCTTGTGGGCACCACTTCCAAACCTGGCCCCAAAAATCTTCCTGTGCACCATCCAGTTTCCTCTTTCTTCTGCCTGTTGACTGGATATGAAGGATCCAAAAGAGAACTCTAAGTCCACGGGAATAGTTAGAGCCACATGAATACTGCCTTGCGAACTCCTCACTATACTGCAATACCAGTGGGAAATGCCATCTATTGTGGTTAGCCAAAGGTCTTGGGGCCCTTTTGTTACTGAGGTTACCCTTTCCAACTTACACAGCATGCCTTTTGGAGTACAGAGTGCTATCACTGCCATGTGTCTCTCCTTGTCTGTAGTCTGAGCTACTTGGTGCAGGGACTGTGTGTCACATCCCTCATGACCAGGGTGTAGCTCAGGGTCTGGTACATAACTGTGAGGAGTTAATCTGTCTGGCAGCGGGTTCATGACTCAGAAAAACTGAGACAAGGCAAATTCTTGGTTTTCTCCCTAACAAAGGTTTTCCCGTGAATTTGTCTGCCATTTCCACACATAGGATGTTTTACCCTGAGCATCACTTGGGCCCCCTCCTCTGTACTGAGATGCCTCACCCATCTTCCCAAGGACCTGTGCTGGCAGGCTGTTAGGCTCAGACTCTACCCACAGAGCTCACTGAGGAATGGAAAAAGCCATCTATACCTGAGATTTATTCTACCCTGCTCTGAAATGCTTTATTTGTTTTGTTTTTGCTTTAAATATCACTTTTTTTTTCCTATTCAAAATGAAATTGTGCCTACTTTCTCTTCTTTCCAGCCTAAACTGGTCATTACAGCTCCTGGCTTTGATGACTTTATTCTGGTGAGCCCTACATTTAGTTGAGATCCTAAAAAAACTAGGTGGGAGTTAATTGTTTCTAAAACAAAGTCCAAAAATTAAATAGACTTTTAAGTTCTAAGCTCACATCCAGCTCACCACATCAAGTAATCCACTGAGATATGGTGGCAGGATAACTTCAAATCATTGTTAATAATAGCAGAAGTTACCATCTCAAGGAACTGTGTGCCAGGCACTATAGTAGACACCTAAAATGCCTCATTTTTAGGGTCTATTCAGGATACTTGTGACAGTGAACAGAGGCACTATTAATGAGTATGTCAGGACACAAATCATATACCTAGACTGTCCCAGAAAAAGCAGGGCAAATGGTGACCCTGCCCACATGTCAACTGAAGAAACACTGACATGGTGGAGCAGGCATCTTATCAGGTCACACAGCTTAGGAGGTGGGAGGATTCAAAGATAGGTCTGTCTGACCCCAAACCTCATGTTCTTTCTATTGCCTTTGTCTAAAGTCCTGGAGACAGTGGGAGGAGGTGGGAAGACAGAGGGTGGAAGTGAGGAGAGGGGGAGATGAGGGCGATAGACTGGTTACATCAGCCTGCTCAGCTGGCCAGCCCCACAGGCTGCCACTCCCACTACCTAGTTGAACCCTTCTGGGATGCAAAGCCACACGGAGAGTATGGTGGGAAACAGTCAACACATGTTCACTAACAATGACTTTCTAAATTTTTCTGGGAGAAAGAAAGAGAAAGTGAGAAAAAAAAGAACCAAAACAGGATTGGGAACCACAAGGTAATCTAAAGAGCTTCATGGGAAACCAAACTCCTGAGGCTTCACAGAAGACCCCAGGTTTTAGCAGAAAATGTAACTTATTTTTCAGTTTTAAGACTATTTCATGACCCAACCAATGGTGTCAAGGAATTGTTTACCATTGTATATGCAGATGTGTTTACACAATAAAGCTTCACATTAGCAAATGTTTATCACAGAACAAGAAACTATATCTGACTTGTGAATGCTATATTGTTTCAAAACTGTTGCTTTTTAAATAAATGTTTTACCTGTGCATTTTACATTCACTAACATGCCTTGATTGCATCTGAAGAAACATGAAATTTAAAGAAATGACTAGCACTTCAACTGAACAAAAAAGCAAAAAAAAAAAAAATCACTCCCAAGGGGTATTTTATGTGTCAGTTCATACTGAGTCGCTTGATTGACCTGAGTCTGCCTATTGCCTTTCAAGTGCTATAAAAAGATATTTCTCCACTCTACACCCAGCACATCAGTTCAGGGAAAGGTACGATTATTTCTGCAAGTAAACCTACCAAATGTTAGAAATAAGTTAGGAGGCAGCAATATGGAGATTGTGTTGTGAAAGTTTTAGGATGGAAAAAGTTGGTAAAGAAACCAGCAGAGAGAAAAAGAGAAAAGAACATAAAAATATCTGCAACCCAAATGAGGGTGGGCTCATGGCTGGGGAGGAAAGCTGGGTTTTCCATTTGTCTGATAGCTGCTGGGTCTTTAGCTGTCATTTGCATATAAGCTCACTTTTCCATTAAATCTCTAAGGTCTCTGAAGAGTCAGCACTGACACCGCAGGAGATGCAGTGGAACAAATATCCATGTTTTTTAAACAAGCTCAAAAAGTGTTTAAAACTGAAACTGCTGTCACTAATATCTAGCTGTGTTTCCACCTTTCTGTGTGGTTACATCTTAATGCTTTCCTGTATTAAGAGCATTTCCTGAAATCCCCTGACAGGCTCTGTTTTGTTAACTCATTCTTCTCCTCTGCCATCAGGGATCCAGGGAAATCCCGCAAGGCCAGCTTGCCATTCAACGATGCTGTGACCCAGATTGTGTCAGCCTCATTTGACAAACAGGAAGAGTCTTAGCCCTGGCTGGTAGTACACCTTAGACTGCAGTGAACCCACCATTTGCGGATGAGGCATGTTTTTGCCTCTGTTAAAATGCAGACATTAGCTGTCAATTCCTTCTGAGTTTAAAGAATGGGCCAAGATTTATGAAATTTTGTTGTACCCTTCAAAAGTTATCACAAAGGTGTTATCTTTGTCTCTTACATACTCAGAAATATTTGTAAGGGTCTTCCCCATCTAAACTTGGCCATTTCTGTCCCTTTCTGATAACCAGTGGGAAGGAAAAGTATTGCCCATCAGCCCTTAGTGCTGAAATATGACTCAGTAAATCATCCTCCATTGAATGATTAATTTCCAAGTCTCCTCAATTCATTTTGATGATATTACATCATATTTGCACAACTGCAGGGGTAACTAGGTATTATTTGTTAAGCATTTATAATGTACCATGTTCAGGACTAAACATTTTACATTCATTGACTCATTTAAGTCTCATAATATAATTTGGGGTAGATACTATTATTATCTCACTTTATGGATATCAAAGAACAATATCTATTACATAGAACAACATAAATTTGTCTTACTCCACACAGATATAGCTATTGCAGAACTATTCTATGAGTGCCTAAGACTACAGATTCTAGGTCATTTCAACCACTGTAATGATGGGGTCCAGGATATGCTACCCCAAAGTTTGGTAACTTGGCATGTTGAATATATTAAACTGAAGGAGTTTGGTAAAAATCAAAGAAGCAGGAAGTTCACTCTGACCTCCACATCCTTCTCCCCTGAAACAGATCATATACCCCTTATGTGAAAGGTACCCTCCCTATGCCCAGAGGAAAGGAGAATCCTTTTCTTTGAAGACAAAGGGACACAAAGAAGAATCCTAATGAACAGGCCTTGATAAGTTCCCCCTATTTACTACACTATCTCATACTCCTTAACCTGTCATATTTCCCCACAACCGTCCACTCCTTATCAAACCCAGCACGAAAATGCTTATGGCCAGCTGCTTCTCTGGGTCCTCACTTCCTTGTGAAGTCTCCATATCACATAAAACTTATTAATAAGTGGGTGCACTTTTCTCTGGTTAATCTGTCCTTGTCAGTTTAGTTTTCACACCCAGCGACCCTAAGAGGATCAAGAACAACTCCCCCACCCCCTGCAGTGGTCCCAGTTGATCCTAGGCACAGCACTCTACAGTGGGATTCATCCTGTCATTCAGATGAGAAACTGAAGCTCCAAGCATAATTCAGATGATAATAAAAAATATTTTAATATAGGTATGTCCCCAAAATTATTCATTCCCTGAAATTCAAATTTAACTTGTGTTTGTATGGCAACTTTAGACCAAAGTCCCAGTTCTAGCGTAAGACAGGCTTCTCCTCAGAGCCCAGGGCTCTTTCCACCACCCCAGAGGAGGGGCCTACACTCCCCACTCAGAGCTGAAAATGGACAGGTATAGAAATTGCCTCGGTCAGACCCTCAGATAGCCCTGAAGCTAATACTTGTCACTACAGCTGCATCAGCCTTGTAGTTGGAATCTAATCCATACACCTTGGGGTCAAACATTATAACATTTTTAATAAGTCAACTTAGTTTTTGGTTTAAATCCTCCTTCTCCTGGGCTAGTGGAAACACGACTTCCTGACCCTCTCCCTGGATGTGCCACCATGAACACAGAACTACAATTGAAAATGTGTGTCGGTCTGGGCCTCATTCCTGACACTGGGCTCCTAAAGCCCTGGGAATTCCCCGGGTAATAGCAGTATCTTTTATTCCAAGTAGGTTGTTCTGGGTGGGCTCTGCTCAGGTGCCTGACAGGCAGAAAGCCCAAGCTATGACTAGAAGCTTGGAATTTTCAGCCTCACCCCTCTGTTATCCAGAGAAAGGGGAGGGGATAAAAACGGAGTTAATAATAGGTCATACCTGTGTCTCAAAATTTGGAGTTTGGAGAGCTTCCAGGTTGGTGAACACATCCATGTGGTGTACTGGGAGGTTGATGCATCCCAACCCCACAGGGAAGAATGAAGCCTTCTGCTGGCCCAAGGGTGATCCCTCACAGTAACAAAGAAACTGTTAGAAACCATTTCTCATGTGGGGTAGACCTTCTATAACCTCCATTGATCAAGGCACCAGCTTCAATGGGCAAATCGTACAAGTCTTAATGAAATGTAACGGATGTACCCCAGTTTGCTAATGCATTCATCTAGTGAAGCACATCCTGGTTTCCTTAAGTTTTTAGCCATTATGATTTTAGGTACTGGGTAAAATTGCATGGTTGATTTTGTTGGGACATAGTTTTTTAAAGCAGTTGTCTAAATACCAGTGATGCAATTCTTTGATCCTAAGCTAAGACTTATCTTTTCAATGGTAAAATAGTTTTTAATGTTTCTTTTTTGTTCTATGGATTTTTGTATGTCTTGAGTACAAATCCTTTATGAAATATGTATTTGCCAGTATTTCTCCCAGTGTGTAATTTGTGTTTGGGTTCTCTGAACAAGGTCTTTTAGAGTAGAAATCTTAATTCTATAAAGCCCACGTGATTTATTATTTTTCTTTTGTGTATAGGTTTTTGGTGTTGGGTGTTAAAAGTCAACAAGATTGTGTAGATTTTCTTGCTTTTACCTATAATTTTTTATAATTTTGCACCTAAAATTTGTCTATGGAGAATGTTGAGTGAATTTTTGTGTAACTTGTAAAGCTTGTGTGTACCTTCATTGCATTCTGTATGGTCTCCAACAAATGGTAGAAGACATGGGAAATTCCTGCAAATTGGGGTTTGAATTTCCAAAATTTCGTGATTCACCAGTTGAGCCACGAGGGGGCGCCACCTTCCCTGAGCTGTGAGCGCTCGTCCTGCACCGCCCTCCGTGGCCCGCGGGCGGCGCCTGTGCCCTCTATGTGGACCCACGAGGCGCGTGCGCAGTCAGGGCCCGGGCCTTTCCTTCTGGCGCAGACGGGAGCCGGGATTCCTCAGGGTCCAGTGCGTCTCCGTCCGTGACACCGCCGGCCGCGTCCGCCGTGACACGTCGGGTTCCTGAGGAGCCGCGGGACGGAAAGGTGAGGAGAGGCTCTCCGTGTGCCGCTTGCCGAGCGCTGTTCTCCAGGGGCCTGCGGCGGGGAACGGGGTCTTCGCGGAATTTGGGGCTGAGGCGGGCGCGGGTGAGTTCTGGCTGCGGGCACTGCGGGCGAGTCCGGGCGCGACAGAGTCCGGGCCGGGGCTGGGCGTGGCGTCCAGCGCTTCCCGGCAGCCCGTGTCTCCGGGCTGCGCGCCCCGGGTGGATTGGCCGCACCTGCGGGACGCCGTCCGGCCTCCAGTCGTCCTTCCTGATGAGGCTCTGAGACGAAAATGGGGCGGAGGGGACTTGGTGGCCAAATGGCCCGTCTACCCGGGGCGCAGGCCTTGCGGTGCGCCGAGCGCACGGGGTGAGTTCCTGGAAAGGGTCCCCGGGGTTGGGGCCGCCTGGGAGGCCCCCGGGTGTAGCGCGGCGCTGACCCCGCCCGGCTCCCCGAGGGCGGCCCGTGTCCTGTTCCCATACCCGCGTCTGCTCTGATGCCACGCGGGGTCTCGGTTGCTGCAGCTCCGCCGTGGAATGGGATGAAAGGGCGCCATGCCCCTGTTCCGCTTTCCCAGGACGGCTGTGGGGATGGGGTCCCGTGCGGTTCCATTCAGCCTGTAGGGCGATTGCTTTGCCTCTGTGAGAAGTGCGATGGAATTTTGGTGGGGGTCGCAGGGAATCTGCACGTTGCTGTGGGCGGAAGGGACTTGTAAGAACCTACCTCTTCCCGTCCACGTCCGCAGGGTCCACAGTTTTCAGAGCTCAGGCCTCCTCGGTTAAGTTTGTTCTTAGGTACGTGTAACTTACGGGGAAAATTCTGGGGCAAAATAACTTTGAACCGAAATCAGTCAAAGGGAGAAATAAAGTGGGAGAAACTCGTTTATTACTTACTAGTAGTCATCCACTTGTGCTTGCCTGCGTCTCTCACAACCGGGCTGCAGAGGAAGGGGCCCCACCGAAATTCTCCAGTCCAGATATGCCCTTGCTCGCCCTTGTAATTATCTGTTGATAGAGAGATGGACTACTCTCCACCCCTTGGAAGCACCTACTGATGTGGAGATGCACTAAGACCAGGCGAGATATTGTGGAAATACTGCAGTTTTACCCACAGCACTTTGTTCTTTATGATGCACTTGTAAAGAGCATTGTTTTCTTAATCTCTCTGATGGTTGGTTATTAGTGAATACAAGCAATGGACTTTTGTATGTTGGTTTGGTATCTTAGAAGTTTACTGAATTCATTTTTAGTTCTTACAGGTTTTTGGTGGAGTAGGGTGGGAAATTAGAATTCTAAAATCCCACTGTTTGTACTCCGGGTCGTCCCAACCCCCAAGGCCCAGGGGCTACAGAGGATCCTCCCACATGCCTTCCGATGAGCCCTGGACCCCTGCAAGGTGAGTAGCGCCCCCTTCGTGTGAACTGGATGGGGAGGGCTTGGCCTCTCTTGATAAGGTGTTATGTCTGCTCTGCTATTCTTATGGTTGTTTTGCAAAGTAATTTACTTTCCAGCAATTTCAAACATACAGAAATCTTGCAGTGTCAGTACAAATTCTCTTTATACTCAATTTTCTAGCATCTCACTTTACCACAGTTGCCACTTCACACAAAATGTGGAGTGACTACCTCAAACAGGGACACACTTCCAGGGGACCACCACCTGACTGCAAATGAAGGAAGTATTAGGGTCTCCACGTGATAATCCAATGCACAGAACCACTGCAGCTGTCACCACCTGCCTCAGCTGTGTGCACATTTCTTTCTATCCTGATGCAGTTTCCTTTTTCTGGAACTGTTCCCGAGACTTTACCTCAGTTGGGCTCTCCGGGAGCTCACATAAGTGGGATCACATAATATTTGCCCTTTTTTGAGGGGCATATTTCACTGAGCATAATGGCTTTAGGGTCCATCTGTGTAGCAGGTTCTAGGACTCCTTGTTTACTCCACTGTATAGAGACCACATGTTTTTCATCTGTGGACACCCGGGTCGTCTCCACCTTTTGGCTGTTGTGAATCATGCAGCTGTAAACATAGGTGTGCAATATCTAAGTCCCTGCTTTCGTGTCATTTGGGGAAATGCCAGGAAATGGAATTGCTAATCATATGTTAATTATATGCTCGAGTTTCTGGGGACCCTGTCCACACACACTGTTTTCAAAGCAGCTTTGGACCATTTTTCTTTATTTCTATATTTGGCAGAATACTGCAGTTTATGACTCAACCCTGTTTTGTTCATCCATTCATTCCTTGATGGGCATTTGAGTTGTTTCTACCTTTTTTGCTGTGGTGAGCAGTGCTGCAAAGAACTTGTGGGCCAGGTTCTGTTTGAACAGCATTTTCATTTCTTTGGGGTTTTATCTAGGAGTGGATATATACCCACAATTAGGTAATTGGATTTTATATTTATAAGGAAATGCCAAGCTGTTATACACAGGCTGCATGTTTTACATTTCCACAAGCAAAGGTTAGGGGATCCAATTCCTCTACATCCTTGGCAACATGTGATTTTCAATTTTCCTGAATATAGCCATTCCCATGTATGTGCAGGGAATTCTGTGTGACACCTTTCCATGTGCTTGTTGAACATTTGTATGTCTTGCTTGGAGTCTTTCATCCATTTTAAAAATTGGTGTGTTGCCTTGTTGCCCTGTACAAGTTCATGGTGTAAAATGGATAACAGGGTCTTGTCAGATGTACAATGTGCAGATATTTTCTTCTGTTCCCTGACTGTCTTTTCACTTCTTGGTTGGCATCTTCTGATGCAGAAAAGATTTTAATTTGGAGGAAATCAATTTATTCTTTCTCTTGTTGCTTGTACTTTGGTTTCAGATCTGAGAAACCATAGCTAAATCCAAGGTCATGAACATTTATATCCATGTTTTACCTATTACATGTAATCCCTTTATATATTTTGAGTTAATTTTTGTATATGATATGAGTTAAGCGTTCATTTTCATTGTTCTGCATGTGGACAGCTGGTTGCCAAGCACCGTTTACTGAAAACACACTTTCTTTCCACAGTTTAATGTTTTCCACCCTTGTCATAAATCAACTGGCCATAGATGATTGGGGCCCTTTCTGGACTTTCTATTCAGGTATGTTGATCTGCATATACATTAGACCCTTGAACAACGTGGTGGTTAGTGGTGCTGACATCCCGCGGAGTCACAATCCACACAAATCATCTGACTCCGCCAAAACTTTGTTATCCTAAAACTGACTGCCTACTTTGACTGGAAGCCTTACCAATAATACAAACACTCGATTAACAATATTTTGTAAATTATACATATTATGTGCTGTATTCTTACAGTAAAGTAAGCTAGAGAAAAGAAAATGTTTCAAATTGTTGTCTTAACATTTTTTTCAATATATTTGTGGGGAAAAAATCTGTGTAAGTGGACCTGTGCAGTTCACACTCCCGCTGTCCAAGGGTCAACTGTATATCTTTATGCCGGTGTCACAGTGTTTCATTTACCGTTACTTTGTACTAACATTCAATTTAGGGAAGACTGCGCCTCCAGCTTTGATTTTCTTTTTCAAGATTGTTTTCAAGGGCTCTTTGAGGATCCCTTGAAATTTCATACGTGATACGATCAGCTGGCACATTTCTTCACAAAAGGCACTGGGAATTTTCATAGGAAATGCACTGAGTCTGTGGGTGGCATTTGTGCCATTGCCATCTTAGTGATATTAAGTCTTTCATCACCATGGGAGTACCTTACATTTATTTAGCTTTTCTGTAGTTTTTCTATTGTCAATGTTTTATAATTTTCAGTGTACAAGATGTGCACTTTGATTAAGTCTATTACTAAGTATTTTATTAATGTTCACATTATTTAGTGCAGAATTTTAAAAATTCCTTTTGTGATTATTCATTGCTAATGTATACAAATAAAACATGTTTGTATCCTGGTGTTATTTATTTATTTATTTTGTTATGATTAATGTACAGTTACATGAGCAACATTATGGTTACTAGACTCCCCCTCTTATCATGTCCCCACTACACACCCCATTACAGTCACTGTCCATAAGCATAGTAAGATGCTATAGAATCATTGCTTGTCTTCTCTGTATTATACTGCCTTCCCTGTATTCTCCCCACTACATTATGTGTGCTAATTGTAATACCCCTTTTTCCCCCTTATCCATCCCTCCCCACCCATCCTATCCAGTCCCTTCCCTTTGGTAACTGTTAATCCATTCTTGGGTTCTGTAAGTCCGCTGCTTTATTGTTCCTTCAGTTTTTGCTTTGTTATGCTCTACAGATGAGTGAAGTCATTTGATACTTGTCTTTCTCCACCTGGCTTATTTCACTGAGCATAATGCCCTCTAGCTCCATCCATGTTGTTGCAAATGGAAGGGTTTGTTTTCTTCTTCTGTGCCAGAGCCTGCCAGCAGGAGTCAAGTCCTGAGTGGGGGCGTCAGGCTGTATATACAAAATAACAGGAGGACAGACTGTCTGGTGCAGAATGGTGACGAGGCTTTAATGTATATGACTTTTATACAGGAGTAAAGGAGAAATAGAGGTTAAGTTACTATAGTTAAAGGTAAATCTTAATGACTAGCTAGAGGGTATAGAACAAAGAAATCTGATAACACTGAGGATAACATTCCAGGCCAATTTCGTCATGATTCCGGTAGGTGATTAGGCGATAAATCGTTGTAAAAGGAGAGAAGGTCAAGGAACAGGTAAAATGGCAAACAAATCCAAAATGGCTGTACTTCTGCTCAGTATGCTTCTGGCATAGGCGCCCACACTTCTGGCTGAATAATATTACATTGTGTATATGTACCACATCTTCTTTATCCATTCATCTACTGATGGACACTTAGGTTGCTTCTATTTCTTGGCTATTGTAAATAGTGCTGCTATAAACATAGGGGTGCATATGTCTTTTCAAACTGGGCTCCTGCATTCTTAGGGTAAATTCCTAGGAGTGGAATTCCTGGAAAATCAAATGGTATTCCTATTTTGAGTTTTTTTGAGGAAACTCCATACCGCTTTCCACAGTGGTTGAATTAGTGTGAGGTGATATCTCATTGTGGTTTCAATTTGCATTTCTCTGATGATTAGCAATGTGGAGCATCTTTTCATTTGCCTTTTGGCCATCTGAATTTCTTCTTTGGAGAAGTGTCTGTTCAGCTCCTCTGCCCATTTTTAAATTGGTTTATTTGCTTTTTTTTTGTTGTTCAAGTGCATGAGCTCTTTATATAATTTGGATGTCAACCCCTTATTGGATACGTCATTTATGAATATAATCTCCCATACTGTAGGGTGTCTTTTTGTTCTACTGATGGTGTCCTTTGGTGTACAGAAGCTTTTTAGTTTGATATAGTCCCACTTGTTCATTTTTGCTTTTATTTCCCTTGCCCAGGGAGATATGTTCATGAAGAAGTTGCTCATGTTTGTGTCCAAGAGATTTTTGCCTATGTTTTTTTCTAAGAGTTTTATGGTTTCATGATTTACATTCAGGTCTTTGATCCATTTTGAGTTTACTTTTGTGTATGGGGTTAGACAATCCAGATTCATTCTCTTACATGTAACTGTCCAGTTTTGCCAACACCACCTGTTGAATAGGCTGTCATTTCCCCATTGTATATCCATGGCTCCTTTATCATATATTAATTTACCATATATGGCTGGGTTTATATCTGGGCTCTCTAGTCTGTTCCATTGATCTATGGATCTGTTCTTGTGCCAGTACCAAACTGTCTTGATTACAGTGGCTCTGTAGTAGAGCTTTAAGTCGGGGAACATAATTCTCCCCGCTTTATTCTTCTCAGGATAGCTTTGGCTATTTGGGGTCTTTTGTGATTCAATATGAATTTTAGAACTATGTGCTCTAGTTCATTGAAGAATGCTGTTGGTATTTTGATAGGGATTGCATTGAATCTGTAGATTGCTTTAGGTAGAATGGCCATTTTGACAATATTAATTCTTCTTATCCATGAGCATGGGATGTGTTTCTATTTATAGGTTTCTTCTTTAATTTCTCTCACGAATGTCTTGTAGTTTTCAGAGTATAAGTCTTTCACTTCCGTGGTTGGGTTTATTCCTAGGTATTTTATTCTTTTTGAGGCAATTGTGAATGAAATTGTTTTCCTGATTTCTCTTTCAGCTAGTTCATCATTGGTGTATAGGAATGAAACAGATTTCTAGGTATTTTGTATCCTGCAACTTTACTGAATTCAGATATTAGTTCTAGTAGATTTGGAGTGGATTCTTTAGGGTTTTTTTTATATACAATATCATGTCATCTGCAAACAGGGACAGTTTCACTTCTTCATGACCAATCTGGATGCCTTTTATTTCTTTGTGTTGTCTGATTGCCATTGCTAGGACCTCTAGAACTATGTTGTATAAAAGTGGGGAGAGTGGGCACCCTTGTCTTGTTCCCCATCTTAAAGAAAAAGCTTTCAGCTTCTCGCTGTTAAGTATAAAGTTGGCCCTGGGTTTGTCATATATGGCCTTTATTACGTTGAGTTACTTGCCCTCTATACCCATTTTGTTGAGAGTTTTTATCATGAATGGATGTTGAATTTTGTCAAATGCTTTTTCAGCATTTATGGATATGGTCATGTCGTGTTTGTCCATCTTTTTGTTGATGTGGTGGATGATGTCGATGGATTTTCGAATATTGTACCATACTTGCATCCCTGGGATGAATCCCACTTGATCATGATGGATAATCTTTTTTATGTATTTTTGAATTCGGTTTGCTAATATTTTGTTTAGTATTTTTGCATCTATGTTCATCAGGGATATTGGTCTGTAATTTCACTTTTTATGGTGTCTTTGCCTGGTTTTGGTATTAGAGTGATGTTGGCCTCATAGAATGAGTTTATGAGTATTCCCTCCTCTTCTACTTTTAGGAAAACTTTAAGGAGGATGGGTACTAGGTCTTCACTAAATGTTTGATAAAATTCAGCATTGAAACCATCTGGTCCAGGAGTTTTGTTTTTAGGTAGCTTTTTGATTACCAATTCAATTTTTTTGCTGGTAATTGGTCTGTTCAGATGTTCTGTTTCTTCCTGGGTCAGTCTTGGAAGGTTGTATTTTTCTAGAAAGTTATCCATTTCTTCTAGTTATCCAGTTTGTTAGCATATAATTTTTCATAATATCCTCTCATAATTCTTTGTATTTCTGTGGTGTTTTTAGTGATTTTTCCTTTCTCATTTCTGATTCAGTTTATGTGTGTAAACTCTCTTTTTTTCTTGAGAAGTCTGGCTAGGGGTTCATCTATTTTGTTTATTTTCTCAAAGAACCAGCTCTTGCTTTCATTGATTCTTTCTATTGTTTTATTCTTCTTGATTTTATTTATTTCTGCTCCATTCTTTATTATGTCCCTTCTTCTACTGACTTTGGGCCTAATTTCTTCTTCCTTTTCTAGTTGTGTTAATTGTGAGTTTAGACTGTTCAATTGGGATTGTTCTTCTTTCCTGAGGTAGGCCTGTATTGCAATATATTTTGCTCTTAGCACGGCCTTCTCTGCATCCCACAGATTTTGCGGTGTTGAATTATTGTTGATCTCTGTTTTTATTTGGTCATTGATCCATTGGTTATTTAAGAGTGTGTTATGAAGCCTCCATGTGTTTGTGGGATTTTTCATTTTCTTTGTGTAATTTATTTCTAGTTTCATTCTTTTGTGGTCTGAGAACTGGTTGGTACAATTTCAATCTTTTGGAATTTACCGAGGCTCTTTTTGTGGCCTAGTATATGTTCTGAAAATGTTCCATGTGCACTTGAGAAGAATGTGTATTCTGCTGTTTTTGTGTGTAGACTTCTGTAGATGTCTGTTAGCTCCATCTGTTCTAATGTTTCGTTCAGTGCTTCTGTCTCCTTACTTATTTTCTGTCTGGTTGATGTGTCCTTTGCAGTGAGTGGAGTGTTGAAATCTCCTAGAATGAATGCATTGCATTCTGTTTCCCCTTTTAATTCTGTTACTATTTGTTTCACATATGTAGGTGCTCCTGTGTTGTGTGCATAGATATTTATAATGGTTATATCTTCTTGTTAGATTGACTCCTTTGTCATTATATAATTACCTTCTTTGTCTCTTGTGAATTTTTTCTCCCTATTGCATGAAATATCTTTTTCTATCCCTTCACTTTTAGTCTGTATATGTCTTTGGGTTTAAAGTGAGTCTCTTGTAGGCAGCATATAGATGGGTCTTGTTTTTTTATCCATTCAGTGACTCTGTGTCTTTTGATTGGTGCATTCAGACCATTTACATTTAGGGCGATTATCGATAGGTTTGTACTTATAGCCATTGCAGGCTTTAGATTCGGGGTTACCAAAGGTTCAAGGGTAATTCCCGTACTATCTAATAGTCTAATTTATCTCACTTCATATGCTACTACAAACACAACTGAAAGGTTCTTTTTTTTTCCTCCTTTTTCTTTTTCTTCCTCCTCCATTCTTTTTATGTTCTGAATCATATTCTGTACTCTTTGTCTATCCCTTGGGTGACATCTGTTTAGCCTTAGGAATACTTCTATCTATAGGAGTCCCTCCAAAATGTACTGTACACGTGGTTTGTGGGAGGTAAAATCTCTCAGCTTTTGCCTATCTGAAAATTGTTTAATCCCTCCTCCAAATTTAAATGATAACCTTGCTGGGTAGAGTATTCTTGGTTCGAGGCCCTTCTGCTTCATTGCATTAAATATATCATGCCACTCCCTTCCGGCCTGTAAGGTTTCTGTTGAGAAATCTGATGATAGCCTGATGGGTTTTCCTTTGTATGTGATCTTTTTTCTCTCTCTGGCTGCTTTTAAAAGTCTGTCTTTATCCTTGATCTTAGTCAGTTTAATTATTATATGTCTTGATGCTGTCTTTCTTGGGCCCCTTGTGTTGGGAGATCTGTGCACCTCCATGGCCTGAGAAATTTTCTCCTTGCCCAGATTGGGGAAGTTTTCAGCAATTACCTCCTCAAAGACACTTTATATTCCCTTTTCTCTCTCTTCTTCTTCTGGTACCCCTATAATGCGAATATTGTTCCATTTGGATTCGTCACACAGTTCTCAATATTCTTTCATTCTTAGAGATCTTTTTTCATCTCTGTGCCTCAGCTTCTTTGATTCCTCTTCTCTAATTTCTATTCCATTTACCATCTCTTCTACTACATCTGCTCTGCTTTTAAATCCCTCCATTGTATGTTGAATTTCAGATATGGAATTTCCTAATGATTGACTCTCCATCTTAAATTTGTTCCTGAGTTCTTGAATATTTTTCTGTACCTCCATAGCATGTTTATGATTATTTAATTTGAACTCTCTTTCAGGAAGATTGGTGAGTTCAGAGTTTCATTTGGCCCTTTTTCTGTGGTTTGTGGGATTTTGGTCTGAACCATGTTCTTTTGACATTTCATATTTCTGTGTGGTGCCCTCTAGTGTCCAGAAGCTCCAGTCTCTAGAGTTGATCAGCCCCTGGAGTGAGGTTGGGGAGCAGTGCTGGTGTCTGGGGGAGGAAAGGATCTGTTTCCTGATTCCCTTCAGCTGTGCCTGTCTCCAGTATTAGAGCCAGTGGGCTGAGCAGACGGGTGTAAGCCTTGGTGCTTTGCATCTCTACCTGTTATAGGCAGGGCCTCCCTCTGACTGGCCTGTTCCCAGCGCAGTGACTGCTGGTTTGCGAGCCAGTGCCGTCAGGCCAGGAGGAAGGCTCGGCAGTCTGCATATCACAGTGTAGGGCCTTGGAGCTGAGTAGCCAGCTACGGGGATGGAGCCCCTGAAGCTGCTGAAATTTCCCAATCTGCTGGGCAGAGTGCACCCAGACAACCTTGTCCCCCTATCGCTACTCCTGCGCAGCCAGCTCTGTGCAAACCCCACCCCTTCAACAGCCCTCTTGCTGCTAGGAAGCCTAGGAAGCTAGGACTGCCTGCCTTTCCCTTGTCCCAGAGCTGCTGGGTGTGGATCCCGTCCTCCACAAACAGCCAGAATATGCCTCTCAAGCACTCCACCTGTTCCAGCTCCCTGGCCTCCAGAGCACCACACAGTGTAGGTTTCTGATCGCAAAGCAGATCTCCGGGGGTAGATGTTCAGCATTCCCAGGCTTCCACCCCCTCCCCATTCTGTTTCTCTTCCTCCTGCCTGTGAGCTGGGGTGGGGGAAGGGCCTGGGTCCCGCTGGATGAAGGCTTTGGTATGTGTCTTGCCAATGGGTTTCAGCCCCAGTCATGTTCACTATGAATTCAATGTGACCAAAGAAATTGACAGCAAAACATTCTTTGGGGTGAAAGGGTTTATTACCTGGCTTGTTCTACCTGTGGGAGGTCAAGAACTAGCGTCTCTGCCTCCTCCCAGAGCAGTGGGCCACGCTCTCTCTATAGCACAATAATAGCTTATTGGCTAAAGGTGTGGAAGCGGTAGCCCTGCAACAGGCCAGTTACATCATCAGGTGGTTTAAGTTCAGTGAGGGTCCCGGCCATAGGAGCCCCATCTTCCCCACACTCCACCCCTCCAGGATTCTCGCCTTACAGTGTACACATTTTCAATCTTCCACAACAGTCCCTGCGCGAGAAAGCTGCAGCACTGTAAGCAGATTCCACAATAGCAACAGAGGATAACCAAAACTTAGAGATAATAAAAATTAAGATACAGCAACATTTTGATACAGGTAACAAAAATTATGATAATCCTCAAGCCAGAGGAAGTGTCCAATCCACAATACTTTATGGGAGATAAGACATGTCTTAATGCCACCAACATAGGCAAATCTTGTCCATCAGGTAGGATGCATGCAAGAGAGTGGTCCTGTGATAGGACTGTAGCAGGAAGTGGGTCCCTCCCAGGTCTAGCATACCATACTTTTACTCCTTTTCCCATGGGGGTTACTGAAGGGTCTATACATAGTGCTACTGGAGGTGCATGCACTGGCCATAATGACAAAACTCCCCAGTAAGATTGTCCTACCTTCTGGCCATTCAGGATATACTACTGTGACCTTTGGTGGCCACTCTGCTGTTATTCCAGGAATACACAGGACACCAGCCATCGCTGGTCCATGTGTCGAAAGGTCCAAGGCCACGTCACTCAATGGAGTCTCTGGGGTTCAGTGCAGTTGGTGCTGGCAGCAAGATGTTATTCTGGTGGCCGAACCTCGGCTTCAGTGATTCTTCCTTGGTTTGTACTTGCAGTTGTATAGGGAGGCAGCCATATGTGTTAGCATGTCTACAGGGCTTAGGGATCCCTTTCAGGTTCTCTCGTTCAAACGCCATAGCATGGTCCATAAGTGGAGTGACCATCCCCACAGACTATTGGTATCTGACTTTAGTCCGGATTTTAAGAAGCCAGGTGCCTCTCTATCATGCCTGATGCGATACGATTGTATGGCACATGAAACTTCCATTTGATTCCCAGCTGTTGCACCCATTCTTGCAGTGTATATCCAGTAAAATGGGTGCCCTGATCACTCTCAATTACCTGTGGTCAGCCATAGGTGGCCAAGAGACACTCCAAGCCTCTTTTGGTCATCTGCTGGTCTGCCCAGCGGGTAGGAAAAGCAACCAGAAGTCCAGTAGCTGTGTCCACACAAGTCATGTATACCGATATCCTTCTAACACAGGTAGAGGCCCAATATAGTCTATCTGCCACCTGATGAGGGGTATAGGCCCCTTAGCCATTGTCCCATGTTGCTGTGGAACTCGGTGTAAGCACACAACACACTCCTGCTGGGCCCTACTAAGTTCTTCGAAGGTCAAAGGCAAGCCCCACCTACAGGCTACAGCCCACATTGTCTTTGGCCCCACATGCAACAAACACTGATGTAGCCATTGGGCTACATCAGAGGCAGGCTTTCCTTCTAACCAATGTATCTGGGCCAATTTATCTACTTCATTATTTCCTGGGGATGCCAGTGGCAAATGACCTGTCACATGGTATACTGTAATTATTTTAGTCTGACCACAGGCCCATAAGTCTTGCCACAATTCTTGCCCCCAAAGGGGTCGGTGACCAACCAGTCAGTTGGCATGGTACCAGGTTGGTAGCCACAGGGTCAAGCCCCAATAGCCAAGCTGTCAGTGCAGACAACTATAGGGGAGGGCTCCTGGCTGATCACAAGCCACACAGCCCGCAGCTCTTCCCATTGGCTGCTCTTCCCCTCACCATCATGCGTCCATATTGTCTCAGTCTTAGGATGGAAAGCTGTGGCCCTCAATTTTGGGGGCTGCCCAAGCCTGGAGCCATCTGTGTACCATGCATTTTTGGGTATAGGGGCTCTTCCCTCCTGATAGGGACTCTGCTACTAATGGTTCAAAAGCAAGTTCTTCCTGCTTTTCACTAGTATATGCTACTGGCCCCAACAAACATTGGAGTTCTTCACTCAAGGGGCTTCTAGAGAGGGCACTACGCTGCTGCAGGTAAGCACCCCACTTGGCCATTGTGGGTGTTTGTGCCACACCACTCCTTGGCTTTTGGGTCCAGTCTCGTACCCACCCCAAGATGGGATAGGTGGTTATTACCTTTATCGTGGCCATTCCAGTCATGGGTTCTATAGCCAGCAAGGCGTGATACATGGCAGCCAGTTGTTTTTCTATCAAAGTGTATCGTACCTCTGCCCCTTTCCAGAGTTGTGACCAGAATCCAGCGGGTTGGAGAGTTCGTTCAAGCTGCTGCCAGAGACCCCAGACATAACCGTCTTCAGTCATATAAACGTCCAGCTCACAAGGCCTTGATGGGTGTATCACACTGAAGGCCTGCATGGCCTTGACTTTGCCACCATGTGCTAGCCCACCTGGGGTGGCCACTGCTCTGCCGGCCTAACCCTCACCCTCTGCACTCTGAGTGAGGCCTCCTCACTCCTGTCTGCTGCACCCCAAGTCCTCCCTGTTTGGAGACTATGAGGGGCTGGGGGTGGTTCTGGTCTTGGCCGCTCTCCTCCTGGGACACCCTACTGCTTGGTGTCCCCTCCCCACTCACAGAGGCTCGCCCTGAGGACCGGGGAGGAGACCTCAACACACTATGGGATATTAGTGAAGGGGGGCAGTTGGAGGTTTTATGGTGCCCCAGAGGGAGGGGCTCAAGGCCCCACAAATGTGAGGGCTCTGTGGTCCCACAGAAAGTGGGGGGAGGACTTTGGGCCCACAGAGGAGGTGTTAGGCTTTCCTGGGGGAGCAGGCAAAACTGTCAGCACCAGGCTCTCCCTCTCTCTGAGATGGGCTTCATCATGCCCCCCACCTCCTTCTGGGGTCTGCGGTTCCTGGAAAAGTCCATGCCCTGAGAACAAACCCACGTGGGCAGGAGGGAGGAAGGCGTCAGGGCCGGGCAGACGCCCAGTGTCCCCCACTCTGTATCTTACACAGGAAGGTGCCCTGGGCCACCACTGAGCAGCAGCTCCCTGAGCAGACACGCAGCACCAGTGACTCCCACCACGTGGCCACACTGGCAACACGGCTGTGGAGACAGGACAGGATTGTGCCTGCCCCTCCCACACGCCGCAGGCGCTAAGGCATTGTGAAGTCACCCTCCTGGGAAGACCCTTCCCAGAGAACGTGACTCTCCATACAAGTCTCAGAAACTCATCTTCGCAATTAAAAAAACTAATCTTTGGTTAATGTCCCCATGGCAGAGGTTAAACTATCACAAAACTTAAGCCTGGTCCAGTCCTTGAATTTAGAGGAAAATAAGCTGAGTAGGACAGTACACTGGGATTTTTCTTCGGTGCCCGTGACCCAAAAAAGTGTAAGATCTGGACATTTCTAAAGATCCTACTGTGTTACCAAAAATGGTAACAAAAATCCGTCAATAAATCTGACTTCCTTGTCTTCTGTTTAGAGTTCAGTGAATCAGGTTGAACCCTACCTGACACAAATGGAAGGTGACTATGGGATCGATAGAGGGAGCAGCGCTCACTGTGTCCAACTACAATAAACACGTTCCTGCATCTCCACGTGCTCTCCTGAGCACCAGGGTCTGGCGGGAGCTGAGGCAGGACACAGTGGCATGGCCAGGAGCCTCCCTTTCCAGATTTTGGGCATGTTTGGTAAGTAATGGTACTGAGAGCACAGCAGATTTTCTTTTGGAAAAAAAGACTAATTTGGTAGCAAAGATAACATGCTCCAGCATGGGTTAAATAGTGCTTCTCAAGAGTATCCAAGACAGCAGCATGCCTAAAGGCTTCCGTGATAGGAGGAACACTCCAGAACATGGCGCTACGCAGGAAGCCTTGCCACCCTCTTGCTGCAGAAGTGAATAGAGGTGTGCTTAGGGCTGTTATCTGGCCAAGAACTTGGAACCTCCAGCTCTGTGAAGCTCCTGCACAAGGTACGTTCCTGTGACCTCTGCACTCATGGTGCTGGGTTCCTGGTCTCACAAAGTGGCTAATAGGCGTCCTTGACTATGCCCTGCCTCCCACAGAATGGGGCAACTCGGGGTCTCCTCTGTTCCCATGGGCTTTATAGCTCGTAGAGTGGCTGAGCCAACATGGAGTCAAACCACCAAGAGAAGAATGAGTATTTCCACCTCCCAGGAGCAGAGGGAATGTAGTGGGGCCACAGCAGATGAGCCCTGTTGTGGCCAGGAGGCAGGAGCATGAGGCCACAGAGCTTGCCAGGGAGGGTACAGCAGGATGGGTCTGGCTGGCCAGAATGACCCTGCAGGGCTCTGGCACCTGGCCCAGGGAGATTGGGGCAGGGAACATCAGCATGGTGTCTGTCAGATCAGGGACGAGGCCTGCTCCCACGTAAGTCATTTTTATCTCTGGGAGTCAGCTAGCCCTGGGAGGGCAGTGTCTCTGGGTCTGCAAGGCCTGCAAATGCCAGAACATCAAAGACACAGAAAATAAGGAAATCTAGTTAATATAATTGGCTTTGTGGCAAATGGATGGAGAATAGAGTCTAAGAAACCTAAGAGTGCAGGGGAAGTTGAAATACTTGACAAACACTCCTGCGGGCCTCAGAGAGAATCACAGGTGAGGCAGGGTCCAGAATGCAGGCACAGGCCCCGTCGGAATCCAGGCACCTAGGAGGCCTCACAGCTGGGCAGAGCAGGCAGGCCGGGACCCTTACGTGAGTGGCTGGAGGACAGCAGGGCCTGAGCAACCAAGTGCACCTCCGCCCCGTGGTGGCCAGCGGGCCAGGAGCTTGTGCTGTGCCTGCCGTCTCACACCTGGAGACACTGTACCCCGGCCTGTGGGAAACGGAAGACAGTGTGGGCCCGTCTCCCCTGCTCTTTGTGGCAAACTCCCAAACAGCCCCAACCAGTCCCATTCCAGCCAGAAAAGCCAAAGAGAGCAGTGAGCACAGGGCAGCCTGTTGGCTGGGAAATGCAACAGAGGCTGATGTCCTCAGAGTTAGAAACAGGTTGGTCACATCATTTCTCTAGATGGTTTTCTCAGTAGGATCCCAGCACACTTAGTTCTCCCCATTCACGTCACCCCTGGGGCTGTGGGGATGTCACTCGGCTGCTCTTGCAAGTCCCCAGGGGAGGGGCGCCTCGGAGCCTCTCATGGGCAACCACAGCACAGCTGGGCTGGGCTAGGCCAGGGGGAACAGACCCCCACGATCTGGGTAAGCCTTCCCTTGAGGAGCTTTAGTCATCAGCATATGCACTGAACCCTGCAGCGACAGAGGAATCCACCCCAGAGATTCTGAGGGATCCATAGAGATGCTGAGGAATCTACCCCAAGGTCACTGATGAATCCACAGGGATGCTGAGCAGCGGGGAGCCAGGTGCCCCTGAGGGGGGCACTCTGAGGCAGGAAGGAGGCACAGGGGCCCTGTCTCACCCACATTGCCCAGACCCACTCTTCTCGCCTGCATTTGGCGAAAACCACGTGGCCACATGGGAAGAAGGATGAATCTTGACACCTCCTGTGTGGAGAGCTTGAGAAAGGACTCGGTCAGCATGGAAGCAGCTTCTCATTGAGCCATATGAAAGCGTCTGTGCCGATGAAGTCACCCGCAGTGATGTTGGTGCACTGGGTGCCCGGCCCAGGACACTGCTCCTGCACCCACCTGCTTGGGTAAGGCAGGCTGGGGAGCGTCATCGTCCTGAGGGACTCGGACGGGTGCAGGAGGATGTAGGCCAGGTTCTCTGTCAGGTTGATGCCCGCCACGAACAGCCCACCTGAAATTGATGTGAGACAGAGGGCACCTGGGGCTCCCACTTCCTATCTCCCGCCATCAGCCCATGCGTCTCTCCCCATTTCTCATTTCAGCTTCAGATCTCCCCCAAGAAGTTGGAGTCCTGACAGTAAAGGTGTCTATTTCACATACTTCTGTTACACAGGACAGTGGATGGGAAATGTCCCCACAGACACCTCATCCTCACCCCTGGATCTTGTGGATATGTGACTATAGGGCCAACAGATTTGGGGATGTAATTCCATTAATGATCCTGGGATAACCATGGATGATCTGTTAGCCTAGTGTCATCAAGAAGCGTCCCTGTGAGAGCCTGGTCGGGGGGATCTGAGGGCAGAGGAGAAAGGTGTGTGACGATGGCATCAGGCAGAAAGAAGGTGTGAAGGGGCCACTGCTGAGGACTGTATGCACCCTAGGAAGCCAGGGAATGTGTGAGGTGGATTCTCTCCTGAGCCCCCAGAAGGAACCAGCTGTGCCCACACCTGGACATCAGCCAGGGCCACCCATTTGGATGTCTGCCTTCAGAACTACAAGAGAACCCATTTGTGTTCTAGGCTGTGAGGTTGTGGCGTTTGTCACAGCCGCAGAAGGAGACTTGTTCACAGAGTTGGCCAATGGTTTCCTAGCTCAGTCCCCGAATCCTGAGACGTGCAGATTGCCAGGCCACCCCGGGTCTGCTGAAGCAGGACCTCCAAGGGGCCGCAGCCTGTGCTTAGGAAGCCCCAGTGAGGCACAGCATGTGTACTCGCCACTGGCCTGAACTCGGTGTGTGGCGAGGGCCGAGAGGCTTGTAGAGACCTGAGGTCCATGCTGAGCCACACAGCCTGCTTGGCTGCCACTGGGCTGGGTCCCTTGCTCTCCCTTAGGATACAGCCCATGTGCTGGCAGAAAGGCTGCTTTAGAGCATGGAGAGCCACTGAGAGCCTGTCCTTGTGGACACTCAGGATCGGGGAGGTGCGGAAGGGGCAGGAGGCAAGGTCCCACTGGAAGTCTCACCCGAAGTCTGCGTGGGGAGGCCCCTCATAGCTCCAGGACTCGATTTCCCACTCCCCATGGTACTGAGCACTGGCTGCACGAGATGCCCTCAATGCTGCCTCTCTCAAAACGGAGGTGAAATCATGAAAAACAATGAAATCACCATTTTAAGGTGGTTGCAGATTTAAAATTCAGATGCATTTTAGCATGTTCACAATGTGCGGACATCATCTGTTTGTGATTCCAGAACATTCATCCCCCAAAGGAGACCCATCCCCACGAGCAGGTCTCCCCACCCCTCCCAGCCCGACAGCCATGAATCCACATTTTGTCTGTGGATCTGACTGTTCTGAGTGTTTCCTGTGAATGGATCCCACACTGTGTGTCCCTGTGTGTCTGGCTTCTGTGAACCTCATTTTCCTGGTTCATCCGCATGTCAGACGTCACTCCTTTCCATGGACAGACATACTCCACTGCAGTAGGACCCCACGTGTCTGTCTGTTCATCCCACGACTACCTGGGGTATCTGCACTCCAGGGACTTTTCAAGCATCTCCCACCCCCATGAAGTAGAACCGGCTAAAATCAGGATGCCGCCAGGTTTGGCACCCAGACTTTGGCCCTCAAATCCCACCTCCTGGAAATCCCACCTAGCAGTTCCTGTCAGCCCTGAGCAGAGCTGTTCTGGCTGAGCAAGGACGCTAAGAGCAGTGGATGAACCACAAGCTGAAGCCTAGCATCCAGGACAAAAACAGGCCACACCAGCTGACAGCAGGTACCACGCAGCTGGCGTCCAAGATGCTCCTAACCTCGGCAGGGCTTTGCCTCTGCAGTCTGGCTCCACTGAATTTGTGTAACACCATGGATTTCAGTCATTCAAAATGCACAAGTTCGACTCAGACAAAGCGGCTCACCACATGGAGCTAAGCTAACAGCCAGGGTGCACAGGTACCTGGAGGGGGACAGCAGGACCTGAAGAACAACGCATCCACCTCACAGCCACACACCCTGACCATGGGGGAAGTGTGTCACACAGACTCCGCATCAAGAGAAGGTCCCTCTCCCAGCAGTGAGCATGTGCTGCCAACACCACGACCATCATGTGATGAGCCGAGGCCGCTATTTGCAGCATGTTTGCACGAAAGGGCTGATTTCCTTAAAGAAGCTAACACATCATGAAGAGAAGCATGGGAAATGTGTGAGGGATTTTCCTGGGGAGCCATGTGAACACGCGAGCCCATGGCACTCCTCACCCCAGGCTGGGGGCTGGGCCATGTCAGAGCTGCTGCTGCCTGATGGCACAGGACTGAGCCAGCGTGAGTGCCCAGCGGGCTCTGCCCCACAAGGGCAGCAGCGTGCAGGACAGGCAGCCCAGGACAGGCTTAGTGAAATAGGCCATGTTACCAATGTAGGGAGGATTCCACACAGAGAAAGGTGCAAACTGAGGAAGACAATAAATCTGACAGAGACAGAGTGATGGAGGAGATGGCAGGCTCTGGCAAGTGGGAATCAGGGTCTGGCCTTGGGCTCGGTGGGGAGGGTTCCCAGTGTGACCATGTGTTTGTCTTCATAGGACACGTGTGCAATGAATACGGGCAGCATGTGTGAGGCCACACCATGCACATGAGTGTCATCAGGTCTCACCTGGGACTGGCGGCTGGACCATCTGACGTGCAGACCTAGCAGGGGCTGCCTCTTGCACCTGCGCGTGTGTGTGTGTGTGTGTGTGTGTCACGTGTGTGAATATTTGTGCATGTGTGCACTCATCTCTGTGTACATGTGTGTGCATGTGCATGCACCCTGCACACGACCTTTCATTCCTGGCTGCAGCTGGTGCCCCTCCTGGCCCATGTACCTGGGCGGCCTCTGCTCTTCATGTGCTCCAGGTAGTGGACAAGCTCCTCGGGCTTCACCTGGTCCCCCCACCAGTAGGGGATCCTGGGCCACAGCGCCCCATGCTGGCTCACAGTGCCCTCATCTTCATAGGACACGAGCACCTGCTGGCCTCGTACCCATAGCTGACGCAGTGTAGGCACCTCCTGCAGGGGAGGGGCAGTGTGTCAAAGGGGTGGTGGTTTTGTGGGCCTGTGCACAATAATGGTGGTTTTGTGGGTTGTCCATGTGGGCCCCAGCGTGTGGGTGAATCCCCTGGGCAGCCTCCCCAACATTCTGCCTGGGGCCTGAGGCCCTGGGGGTCCCTATCTCATGGCAGCCCTGTTGTCCCTATTTTGGCCTCAAACCACTGTGGGCCTGGGGTGCCAACTGGAGAAATGCCAAAAACAAAGGACCTGAAGGAATTGATGTCATCTTGGCCAAAACAGATGTGGACTTAACTTCTCAGGCTCCCCGCGGACTAGGGGGTGCACACCAGCCTCCACCAGCCAACAGCAGGAGTCAGTCACTCGATAATCAAAGCTCAGGGTGTGTTGCGGGCTGAAATGTGTCCCCAAGTCCACATGCAGAAGCCCTCAACCTAGGACCTCAGAATGGGGCTGTATTGGAAGATGGGTCTTTAAAGAGGGGATTGAAGTAAATGAGGTCATAGGGTGGGCCCTGATCCCACAGGACTGGTGTCCCTATAAAAAGAGGAGATGAGGACACAGACACACACAGAGGGACGACCCTGTGAGGACACAGGGAGAGGACGGCATCCACACGCCCGGGAGGGAGGCTCGGAAGGCCCAGCCCTGACCACAGTTGGACCTCAGAGGGTCCAGCCTCCCAGACTGGGGAAATAATCTGCCCTGAGCCTCCGACTGTGTGCTCTGCTGTGGCCATCCCAGGACACGTGTACTCAGGGTGTCAGGATGTGGCATCTTCTGAACCAGCACTAAGTGTGACCCAAAAAGTGGGAGAGGGCCCCCTCTGTGCTGTGTCCTGGGACGTCCTTCCTACATGAGCATGGCTGGGCTGCATGTGGCACCTGAGAGCAGTGTCTCTGGCCTGTGTGGATCTCAGGAGGCCTGTCAGCAGCCTCCCCAGCACCAGGACACTCAGTGTCATGCAGGGTGGGACCCAGTGAGCAGATGGCAGTGACTGCACCCCTGTCCACCACGCTGCCAGGGACAGGTGTGAGTCGGGGCCCTCCTCACCCCTCGGGGACACAGCATGTCCCCAAAGATGTTCTGGATGCAGGTGACCAGGTACTCGTGCAGGCCCTCTGTCATGCCCTCGAAATTCCTGCACGCCAGGATGACTACCTCCCGAGGTGCTGCTCCAGCCAGTCAGAGACCTCAGTGAGGGTGTCCTGGCAGGGGAGAGGGGAGCTGAGCTGCAGTGGGTCCCCCCAGAGCCCAGGAAGATGGGGACTTTGGCAGTCACAGGGGCTTTCCCAAGAAAACTGGACAAACAGGCCAGATTCTGGAGAAGCAGTTATAAGAACATGATGCTGCCCTCATGAACCCAGCCTCCATGAAGGACAGCCAGCCCACCTGCCACCTTCTTGGGGGAGAAGTACATGTGTGTGACCATATGTGTGCACCTCAAAAGGCCATGTGTACATGAGTACATGTGTGTGACCCCATGTGCCTGCCCCCTCCAGAGGGCATGGCATGTGTGAAGTCTGGAAGCACCAGGGAGCATGGAAGTGCCAGCAAGTGACATAAAGCCTGAGGTCCTGGAGGGTGTGCAGTGGGGTATGTGTGCCCGGATATGGATCAGTCCTTAGAAAGGCATGGGGAATGACTGTCCATGCCTGGTGGACAAAGGCCGGCCTCTCCCATCTGGCACGTACATGAGTCCCTCACCACGAGTGGAGGGGGGCCCTCCTGGCCGTAGCCTCCCCACACTGCACACCTGGTGCCATGTCTCTTGCACCTTACCTCCACCAGTGCAGTCGTGTATACCAAGTGAATGAAATGCAGGTTCCTCTCAGAGCCCTCCAGCATGTGTGCAATGCAAAGGTCCAGGTACCAGACCCCGGCGTCCAGCTGCTCTGTGACATTCAGCGTCTGTGGGAAAAGGCTGGCCATCTCTGCCAGGGTGGGGCGGCTCCCACCCAGGACACCTCACAGGGACCGGGAAGTGGGTTTGGGGTGCCCACCTGCCATTTGTGGCATCAAAAGCTGTTGGTGCTGGTAGGGTTTGAGCCCACTTGGGCCATGCATTTGGGATCCTGCTCTACAGGTGACCCTGGCCATGTGGAGCCCCAGGCAGAGCCTTGGGGGACCCTATCCCTGTGGTGAATGCCTTCTTGGCACTGACACTGGTCTCGTGACGTCCTGCAGGGTCCTGCCTCTGCCTCCTTCCAGGCAGTCTCAGGGAAGGGACCCCACTGTGGTCCTCAGTTGCCCTTTGCCAGGCTCCCGAATGCCCAACCTGGACCCTCAGAGGTCAGGAGGAGGTGAGGAAGGCCAGCTACAGTGGGGACGGTCCCCACCCTGCTATAGCATGAGGGAAGGTAAGAAGGAATCCAGAGAGAGGGTAGGGAGAAACAGCTCTACTGCACACACAGTAAAAATGGGAGCCAGAACTAATGTAACTTACAGAAGTAAGAGGAAATGGCATTATTCCCTGTACACACAGTGACAGAGGGAGAGAAATTAATATAAATATAGAAAATGGGACTTTCCTTCTATTCAAAATAATAGAAAACACAAGCGCAATATTAACACCAAAACGTGAAAGAAGTGGTACTGTGCTCTTTGTGGAAAGCAGTCATGGGAAAGCAAGAATCCATGTGAAACAAAGTAAAGGAGAAGAAACGGAGTGTGCTCTCTACACAGAGTAATGATGGGAAAGTAATAATATAAAAACCAATAAGGAAAAATATACTGTGCCCTGTACAAAAAATAATAGAAAAAGCCAAAGAAGCAGTAGCTTGCCTTCTACACATGGTAATGATGGGAAAGCAAGAATCCCAAGGGACTCCAGGATCCCAGCTCTGAGGGATCCCAGCTTGGTAGCTCCCCCAGGCTGCTGGGGACCCTCCTCCCTCCAAGGGCTCTGGCAACTGACCAGCTCTGCCAGCCCAAGCACCTGCCCCAAGGTGGGAATGTGGTTTCCCTACATTCCACGCCTCCTCCTTGCCTTGCAGGTCCCAGAAGAGTCCAGCTGCCACATGATGGAACTCCAGAGCAAAGCCATACAAAGGGCAGAGCCTGGGGCTGGGGGCCGCCAGCTGAGAGTAGGGTCTCTGGAGGCTGAGTCCCTGTCAGCAGAGAGCCCTGCAGACTGAGTGCCTCCAAAGCAGAGGCAGGGGAGGGCCAGCTGCTCCCCAGGTGCCCACATGGCACCTGCCCCTGGGTTACAGGTGGCTCCCTGGAAGGTGCTGGCTGAGCGTGTGCAGAGTGACAGGCCATGGCTGACTTGCAGGGAGGCTGCTTTCTGTCCCCCATGACCTCTCCCAGCTGCTCTCCAGGCCTCAACAGCGCTGACCCACACCAATGACAAGGGCTGGGCTTTAAGGATGTGAGCAAACAGATTTACCAGGTGGGGCAGCTCCTGCTCCCTCCCCAGAGCACTTACTGGAGAAAAACAGTCATTGCAGCTTCCTCCCATTTCCAAATGTGTGCAAATCTCTAAACAAGCCTGTGGGTGACTCCATAGCCAGGGGACATTTCCCGCTGGACGGAGCATCTCAGACATGTGCTCAGTGAGGAAGAGCATGCCACCACCCACCTGGCTCCCAGCTGCAAAGCTCCTGGCCCAGGACAAGGAAATGAGAGACTATTTACACGAAGGCGGTTCCTGGCCGGCAGTGACATGCATCCCACGTAATTCTCCAAGTAGAGCCACATTCTTCCTCCCCTGCCTCCTGGGAGGTTTTCTGGGCTGGCAGGGTTTGTTTTCAATTCTACTTCTCCAGGAGGAATGAGGGCACCTGCCGGGGTTGGGTGATGCTGGTCAGGAACCAGCCTCTGAGCCCATGTATCCTTACCTGCGTGACAGATCACTTCATCACCCCAGGGCGCAGGACCTTGTCCAGAAGCTGCAGCAGGCAGGACTGGTCATGAGAAATGATTTCTTGTTCAAGCAGTATGTCATGGCTCCCTGCAAGCAAGCGGGGCACGTTTCACAGCACCCACCTCTCTGAGCTGCACACAGAGAAGCTACACACAGCAAGGAATGGAGGGCGCCCCAAACTCACATCCACCCAGAATCCAGCAATGGAACCTGTGGGGAAATAGGGTCTTTCAGGAACAGGGTGGCCCTAAATCCGGTGACAGGTGTCCTCATAAGAGACAAGAGGAGAGACACAGACAGAGGGGAAGCCATGCGGAGACAGAGAGACATGGCCATATGCCTCCTGGATCCCCCAGAAGCTGGAAGAGGCAGAAAGGAGCCTGGCCCTGCCGTGCGTGGACCTCAGAGTCCCGCCTGGATCTTGGATGTCTGGTCTCCAGAGCCCAGGAGGATGATTCCTGTGGTTTAAGCCCCAGACTGTGTTGCCTTGTTTTAGCAGCCACAAAAAAAATCATGCCAAATAGATATTAATTGCATAAAATGGAAACATACAGGTAAAAAATTTAGCACCTCCATTGACATATATATTTATATGTATTTTATATGTATATATCATTTTATATGACATGGATCCACTTATATATAGGCATAATCTATTTTGCTATATAAATATAAACAAAAATCGAGCAAACTGGGCAACTCCTAATCTGCTTTTTACTTAACATTCTATTATCAGCATTTTCTTTATCAGCAGAGATGAGCCCTAATATTGTTTGAGTGCCTGTCTTCTCCATGGAAGTTTGTGTAAAAATATGACAAAGTTCGCCGAACATGAGGGTTTTCGGCATGCACAGCACCACCATGACCATCCTGGCATGTGTGTGTTTTGCATATCACCAGCCGCTTCTTTCTGATTCAGCCTTGGAAGTGGACTCTGCCAGGAGGCAGGAGGGGAGCCCATTTTGCAGCCTCTGTCCTCAGACAGTTTGGGTCTCTCCAACCCGAGGGCCCCCTGTGGCCACCTCCCTGGCTCCATCGCCTCTGTGTCAAGAACCTCCCTGATTTCACCAACATTCCTCAGGGGTTCCCTACACAGAGGGATGGAGTGGCCAAGGGAAGCATTACCAAAACCCTTACACTGCCATGCCTCCCGAAAGCCATGCTGGCCTGGGGCATACCACGGACCTGTGTTGGCCAAATCAGAATAAAGCAGATGGAGAATGGGAGACGCCGTATGTGTGCCTGCATGTGTGTGCACATGCATGTGGTTGGTGGGGCTCCCCTACTCAGCACCCATCCCAGAGCCGCATCCCCACGGCACACAGAGGCCTCACCTGGGATGGAGAGGTGGTGGATGGGCACGCCCCAGAGCTGTGGGCACAGTGCTGACATCCAGTCCATGTTCATGGTGCCAGGCAGGCTGGGGAAGCTGCCAGAAGAGCTCACCTGCCTGCCCATAAGTGGCAAAGCCATGCCCTGAGTGAGGAAGCGGGGTTTTACAGTCTGGCCAGGTGCATGGAGGACACCGTTCTGGCCATGTGTACATCTGAACATTGAGAGGGAAGAGCTGGCAGATGTCCTCCAGAGAAAGGTGGGAGGGCAGCCCGAGACAGGGCATCTGCTATCTCCATGCCAGGTACATGCGCAGAAATGGACTTATTGTCCAGATAAGCTGACAAAATGAGCACCACACAGGGAAGGGAGGCTGAGGGTGCATCCGCAGTGGTCTATGGGGCCCCACAGGCATAACCCAGGGCCAGGATGGCCCCCCAGGGAGTTCCCCTCAGGGACAGGATGGTCCTGCAGGGTCCAAGATGCACCCCCAGGGCCCAGAGACAGTGCCCCAGGGACCAGGATAGACCCCAGACCAGGATGGACCCCCAGACCAGGACAGACCCTCAGGGACAGCCAGCCCCTACCCCAGACAGGATAGCTCACTCAAACAGGGAAGGTCAGTGTTTCCAAGGACAGACAAACCAGCTGGTGAGCCTCACCTCCAACCTCCAGACAAGGTGGGGTCACTTCAGGCTTCTGAGAGCATAAACTGCAGAAGGGACAGAGTATGGTTCCAACCCAGGGCCACAGAGGAGCTGGCAGGCCAACAGGTGTTGTCCAGCCAGAAGCCATCCTAACTGAGCAGTGGTTGTGTCACCTGTCCTACCACATCTCTCAGCAATGCCAACCAGCTCTCCCCATGTCACCGGGTCACCTGACCACTGAATGTCCTGTCTTGTCCCCCTACTGCAGACACCGGCCTTCCTGCTTTAAGGAAGATACATCTGTGATTTCAGCCCCAGAGTTGGATACAGATCAGCCCTGGTAACCCCATCCCCAGGTGCAGCCCCCAGCCCTGCCTGATAGACACCTGGGAGAGCACCTGTGCACCTGCCCCCCACACCTCTCCACCAGCACCAGCCCCTCCTCCGTGGGCCCTTCCTTCCTCCACACCATCCAGGCACAACCCAGGTGAGCATCTGGGGCCGGGCTGCAGGGTGACCTAAAGTTCCCAGTCCCTCTGCCCTTCCCAGGAGAGGCACCTATGCTCCACCCTGACCACACAGGGAGGCTCCTTCTGTCCCCACACCACTGGCAGGAAATGGTTCTCAGGTGAATAAGCAGATGGATGTGCACGCCTAGCAATCCCTTGACATTCTGTCCTCCTCCTCTGGCCCCCTGCCTGCTTTCAGGGACTCCGCCCACTCACTCAGCCCCCACAAGCTCACCCAGCCCCCTATCTGCTCACCCCAGCCCCTATCTGTTCACCAGCCCCCTATCTGCTCACCCTAGTCCCTATCTGCTCACCCAGCCCCCTATCT
>JAVSCE010017988.1:0-54328 GCA_032199065.1 Smutsia gigantea
CTAAAATTTGAAAGAATAATATATTAAGACATAGGCAAGTGTGTGTCTTTAGTGAGTTAGAGAATACCAGACTTATGTAAACTTAAACCAGAATTACTGCCCCATGATCAGCTATTTAAGGAATATTGCTAGGATAACGTTTCAATAATCTCTGTTCTTATCATTGTTTTTAGAAAGAATTATGCTGAAAAACAACAAAGAAATAAAGGGAAAAAATTAAAAATTTCTCTCATAAGCTACAATAATTATATAAATAACTACATATTAGAATAAACAACATTTTATTTGAACGAGTGTTTATATTTGATATTTTACTTGTTCCTGGATTAATGGAACCTAATGTAGTTTCAGAAGGCATATAGACATGAAGAACAGACAGATTCCAAATAAATAACCATTGAACCATAAGTACAAGTAGGTTGTGAGATAATCTATAAGGTAAGTACAAAGTGCTAAATGAATTTGTAAAGATTTTTTCTATTTGTGGGTATCATTAATGGCTTCCTGGAGGAGGCTAGTGATTTGAGCTAGTTTCAAAGGACAGAAAAAAATTTAACTGGAGTAGAAGGGGATTCTAGGTAGAGGGACTTTTATAAAGGAGAAAATTGTTGAAGAACCATGAGCATGATTAGAAGTCATTTGTAGCCTGCCACTTGAACTATTAGAAAAATACTCCCATTGTCACCAAGTCTACCTGGTTCTGCACTCCAAATGGAAATGTTTTGAAATGTTTTGTCCCTATTCAACAACTTCCAAGTTTTCATTGAACCTGCTTATCATGTATTTCTGGACCATTGCTTATGAAAGTGAGCGGAGAGATAGGCTATGGTCTTCCTATAACTAGGTCATCTCTAGGAAAAATCCAAATTTTCATCTATACATCAGAATAATTTAACAGCTATAATTGATTTCCCTATGGATCTCTGTCTTGATAATCACAGAACCCAAGGGCCCTGGTCTGCCATGTAACAAGGACTGTCTTTGGAGATGGACCTTAAAGATATCCCCTCTCTTTGAGATTGGTCTACCTAGTCACATTCCCACTTGTGAATTAGATCATTCAAGTGTATTTAATTCCTTGTGAATCTTAAGGCAGATTCTCTGCCAACCCACCATATGAAAGGGAAACATCAGAATCTGTTCATCCTTCCAGAGAGTCTAGAGATGTTTGTAAAGAAGAGTGTGGAGTTTCATCCCACTATGTTTTGGCTTCAATATAGTCTAAGTCAAAGACCATTACTTCTGCATATTTCGCAGTTCAATTTATTCAGTCTCCACTACCCAGGATACAACTTATTTATTCAGTGTCCACTAAGGTTCCAGAAGAAGACAGTTGATTCAGTTTTGAGTGTGGTATAATTCAGATACCCACCGAATGTCCATCATAAATATTGCTACTAATAATACCTACTATGAATCAAATGCTAATTTTATACCAGGACTGCAACTATGTGCTTTACATGAACTGATTTATTATTTGTATAGTGAACACCTTCTGTGAATAGATGAATAAATTATAGCCTACAGAAAGAACCAAAGGGAAAGTTAAATATGGCCCATAAAATTGAAAGTTATCCAAAGAGATGATAGTTGAATTTGTGTAAGTGAATATATTGCTAATGGAAAGTACATATGGTGAGAAAAGAGGGCTGATTATTAAGCTTGACTAAAACCTTCTTGTTGGAAAGAAATGCCAAAACTAGAACTATCAGTATAATTCCAAGTGTCTGGGAAAGGGAAGAGTATTTTTCTTAAACAAGGAAATGTTTAGATGTAGCCAAAACCATCACCCTATGCAAAGGTGTGATCCAAAAATATTAGAGCCAGGTGAATATAAGAGCAGTGAGATGAATGTAAATGGGGATCCGAGGGGGAACAGAGTGTGGTTTCTACCACTGGCTCACTTCTACCACTTAAGTCAAGATGCTTGGGTTATAAAGAGCATCTTTACCTTGCCTCTGGTTATGGTCAGAGGCAAGGTAAAGAAAAGTAAGAATTTACTTATGTTTCAGGGGTAGAATACAAAAAGGAAGCAACCCAAAAATATGTCTGAAAATGAGAAGTCAGATATATGAGGAGTGCTTTGTCTGTTAATGCCCTGAGAGGAATATGGCATACTTTAACTGGGTAATTTGAGAAGAGTTTAATAAAGTGTTTAGGGAAACATTCAGAGATACTAACCTCAGGATTAGTAATAGCTATAATCTACTATTCCCCTAACTCTAAATAAGAAGAAATTGTTCCCAGAATTCAGAGTGAAATAACTGTGTAAAGAGGACCATGGAATGAAAACTATGACGTTCAGCCTAGGGGCCAATCTTTGAGAACCCACGGGACAAAACACAGTAGAATACATAATTGAACTTTATTTTCTTCCTTTCCTTGACCTTCTGCTAGCGGTCCTCATTGGCCAAACCTTAACACAAGTTGTAGACTAAAAGGAGGTCACTCATATAGATCAAATAGGTCACCCTCCTGATGCATATAGCAGCGTGGAGAAACTTATAGACACTGAGGAGTGACTAGTGGTTACCAAGGGTGGGGGGGGAAGGTTGGGATGGGTGCAGTAGGGAAGGGGAGGGGGCTGAAGGGGAACAATAATTCACAATCACAATATAAGTCCATCACGGGGACTGTTGAATCACTGTGATGTACATTTGAAAACCACAGAAGATTGTATGTTAAGGACACTTTTAATAAAAAAAAAATGATTAAGCACAGAAGTCTGGTGTCCAGTCCTCTTAAGACTCTTACTAAGGCTAACATAGAAAATATGTGCATTTAGAGGATAAGAAGAGTGAAAAGAGAAAATTAATAACAATACTAAATTTTAAAAGACAAGCAGCAGATCTTTCTTTTTCTTGTTACTTGTCCCTATAGGATGCCAAAAAGACTTTTTTCTGTCCTATCTACCCTTGGGCTTCTTTTGTAGCCCTTGGGGACAAGTTATGGATATATAAAAATCAAATAGCATTATCAATTGTATCATACACTTCAATGTGGTTATGCATAATAAAAACTAAAATGAGGACATTTTATTTTGTGAATACTTGGTCATTAGTGATATGAAAGAGAATTTATGACAGAGAAGTTGGGTAGAAACAATATTCTGAAGTTTCAAGGCATAAATGCTCCCAGAACAATTAGAAGACATGAATCTAGGTTGTTCTTTCAAGAAGTATTATAGTAAATAGATAAAATATTGAGAGAAAAACATTGGACAATTGGGGATTCTCTCATATAATGCAAAAGATTGTAATACATTTCTAAATCAAGGTAAAACAAAATGAAATAAGACCTTTTTCAAGTAAGGAACAGGTTGGGGGAAAGTGATGAAGGGAGTTCCTAGAGGAGATACACTGGTGATAGATGCAAATTTGGGGATGCAGGTGACAAGAGAGTTGGCTCCTCAGTAAACAAATGGGATATCTTTTCCTTAAATATCAAAAGACTTAATTATGCCTAAGGGAAAAATTGAAGTGAAGAGAAAGCTGAGAAATCTCATCACAGTTTATAACCACGGTGTCAAAAATGTAGGAAGTGTGGTTATCTTGGTAAGTGTGCGCTCCATGTAAGAGTGCTTTAATTAAGTGCTTCTTATCACAAAGAACAGAGAATCACTTGAATTTTTAAAAATAATATAAAGCTAGTTTTGAAAATAGAGGATAAGGTCATGACTCATAAACATAAAAATGGTCAGGTCTTGGGAAGAGCAAAAAGATAGTAGGTCCGGAACTTTTCAGGAATGAAAACAAGCTACTCAGAGTCCAAGGCTGCAGGCTGTGGATAGGTATCATAGAGCTCTAGCATAAGCATAACTTACTTGGATCTATCTTCTTTCTCCACTATACACTGGGTGTTTGTTTTTATATTACTCAGTTGAAAATACTCTGAGCATATTTGCTAGAGATCATTGTCCAGAATTGGCAAGTACTCTGTATTAAACTGCCAGAAACTCATCTTGTTTGTTCTTTGATCGAGGGCTCATCTGTGATTTTATTAGTTGTATAAAGGGTCTGGAGGAGTCTAGGAACATTGCTGCCTATGGCTATTTTGCAGCAGGATATGTGAGCACAGCTAATTCCATAGCAGTGGGGTAGTAACCCATGCTGATATATATAACATGAAGTGTGAGAGTCTAATATTGCAGGTGAGCCAATTTTTGATAGAAAGCCAAAGCCGATGCCAGTGGCAAAAAGACTTATCTAAATTGACCAGATTAGTAGGCTCATAGATGAAGACAGTCCTCAAGATCAGAGAAGCAGTTTTTATCAGTATATATCATATATCATATCATATATATGTATATGCATCAAATAAGTATTCTTCCTGCAAAAGAAAATAATAGTGGGTACTATAACCTAATTTACCGAAAATTTTAGATCCCATGTAATAGCTAACCTCAAAGATCTGTGCTTAATACTATCTCCATACCCCATAACTTGCACCCAGAGAAAGGCCTGTGAGAAATGAGGGCAAGGATAGGTAAACCTTCTGAATCACTATTTTTAAAAAAATGCTTTACTTGTGTTGGATGCTGTGACTCAGGCACTGTGAATCCTGTTTATACAAAAAAGTAGTTGTCGTCTTGTATGAAAGTAGTCTTTAATATTCTTGTATTTCTCTATTGCCAGACACAGAAAGAGAAACGCTGCATAATCTCATTTATATGCAGAATCTAAAATAATCAAAATCAAGAAGCAAGCAGTGCACAGAATGGTGGTTGGCAAGGGATGGGGCTGTGGCAGATGGAGAGAGACAGCTGGTCAAGGGGTCCGAATTTCAGTTATACAAGATAAATAGTTTTGAGATCTAATGTGCAGCAATGTGATTACAAGGAACAATATTGATTATCTGACATTTGCTAAGAGATCTTAAGTGTTCTTAACACACATGCATGCACACACACAAACTGTGTGAGGCAATGATATGTTAACTACCTTGACTGTGGCGATTATTTTATGATGTATATCAAAACGATGTATGTATATCAAAATGTCAAATTGTACCCCTTCAATGTATACAATTTATGTTTGTCAATTATACCCCAATAAAGCTGAAAAAAATCAGTCAAGGGAGAAAGGGCATAGAGTCAGAGGCCAAGAGAAGTACTAAACAGAGAGCTTCTGCTTTCCTCTACCTGGGCAGTCACGGATGACTTACTGTGCTGTTATGATGTGTGAGAAAACATACAGAGTGTTGTCAACCAAGGAAGTTCACCCAGGCCTGGGTGCCCCGTATTTTACTGGAGCTTGATCCCATTCTGCCTTTCTTTAGCCCTTGCAGAGATTTGGCTGATACACTTAGTTTCCAGTCTCTCTGGAGGATGAACTAATGCTGCATGACTCAATGCTCCCATTGACGTCATGTTGTTAGACCGTCTGGTAGCCAAAGCCTCTAAACAAACAGAACTATTCCTGACAGGTGTGACATTCCCCAGGACCTAGGCACAAAACACAAAAGGAGTGAATACTAGTACATGTCCCAACTTGGTTGTTTCACAAGCATTTTATCAAGTGAGAATAGCCAGAGAGAAAAGAGTAGACACTGTATGATTTCATTTATATGAAGTTCAGAAACAGACAGAATAAATCTATGGCGATAGAAGTCAGAAGAGTATTAACCACTGGGGCTTGTGTTTAACTAAATGGCACAAATACATTTTCATGGTGACGTAAGTGATATA
The DNA here is from genome assembly GCA_032199065.1 of Smutsia gigantea. Classification (NCBI taxonomy): domain Eukaryota; kingdom Metazoa; phylum Chordata; class Mammalia; order Pholidota; family Manidae; genus Smutsia; species Smutsia gigantea. The sequence continues at coordinate 5,687 of JAVSCE010017988.1, forward strand.
CCAGGGTAGGGAGAGTTGTTACACAGGTATTTAGCACATACATATTTATTAAAATTTGAATTGCATATTCATAGTCTATATGGAAGTTTCTCCCTAACTAAAAAATAAGTTGGGAATACAAGATTATTGCTAAGTCTATATAGTGTGATGAAATTGAATATAGGAGAATATATTTAAGTGGTCTGATTTCTTAGAAATAATCTAAGGAAATTTGCATAATTGATCTGATGCTTCTGACCCATATTATTAAAATGTACAGTCATGAAAGATAGCCAAAGACTTGATTTTATTCATTTCAACAACTTTAATATAGATGTGGTTTCTTTCTTTTCCTGCAAGTTTAGTAGGCAAAAGTAATAGGCCCATTTTTCAACCGTTCCCCTCCAAAACATTGCTAAATTGGTTTATTAACATGACATATGCATACTGGTTTTAAAAATTTCCTAACAGAGAAAATTATATTTCTTATGCAATAAAGTTTCAGCTCTTTTACTACTGTAAGTTATAAGAATAATTCTGAGAGTATGATAATTGTGAGAATACCAAAGATAATATTATCTTCAGAATAGCTGTGATACAATAGAAAGCATATATATTGGTCATTTCTTTCATTTTATATACTTAATATGTGTCAATTTATATATGTTTTGTTTAAATTAGACCTAGTTTCTAGACATTTTTTTATTTTTTGATAAGAATCATTTTTATACTGCTCAGTCTAATTGGGGAATAAACATTTACTTGTATCTTTTGCAAAAATTTCCTTTGAGTTCATAGGCATGAACTCAGATACCCTGCAGCACTCCAAATACAATACTTATAGCAATGTCTTCCAGTGTTTTCACAAAAATGACCATCCTATTACTAGTATGTATATATTTGTAAAACAATTATAAAGACTTCATTTCTTAATTATTTTCTTCATTTAAATATTTTGATTAATAGCAAAGAAATGGTTTTCTAAATTCATAATAAAGGTTGTAAATCAGAAGTTTGGGTAAGAGTAGAAAATTGGCAGACATCACATAAGCATGAGAGAGTGATAAGAAGGTGGAGGTACTGTAAGTACTGACAGGGTGTAAAAAAGAATATTTTCCTATTTTTTATAACCTCCAATTAAAAAAGATCAATATAGCCAACTACCCAACAACATTTGTTGTATGAAATCATTTTATATTAATACTGGATAAAACTTGGAGAATAACCAGAAAAGGGGACTTTTTAAAGTAGAGCAAAGACAATGGGCACGCATAGCCCTTTCGAAAAGTTCCTACCTCAATTTAAAAATAATCAGGTTGAACTTTTCTGTGAGTTTTTTCATACCTCAAATATACCTCAGCTGTTGGTAACTGCCAGCTTATGAATATTTATAGAATATTTCCGAGTTCCACATGCAAGATAAACTCTGAAGAATTTCATGGACAGAGTGTTTGATTTTGCATGAGTCCCAGTTGCATATTTCTTAACAGTGATGTTAAATTGAAATCACAATACTGCTTTGGTCTAAAAGTGAACTTAGATTTTATGCCATCCAAAAAAAGGATTGATTGAGGTGTAGAAGTGTGTTCATATAATATTTTTAGGAACTACTTTAAAATTTTTCTCTTTGAATCTTAAGAAATACATTTCCCTATCTAATGACATTTTTGTTAGTGAAAATTTGGGGAGATGAAGGGAAGGATCATAATTATGAATCAATCAAGTGTGGTTGGAGTTTTTCTTTTTCTCTGCCTTAGATATATCTAGGAACAATCCGGGGTTCTATGTGGGCAGACAGTCATAGAGTTTTATTGATGTTTTTTTCCTAAGATATGTTTAGAAACTGGGGTTCTTTATATACTTCAAGTCCTATTTCTGTTCACCAAACATAATATTTTTAATGTTTTCTTTCTTCATTTAAAATTAAGATTTTAAAGTGATCATTCTAACACTTGAAAGTGATAAAAGGATACAACAAAACATATATCTTCTGATATCTGATATCTTAAGCAACCATTTAAAATAAAATAGCTAATACAATTAAGTTGATGATACAACAAAGCATGATAGAAATGCTAGTATTTCATACTTCCAAAATTGTATAGTGAACACGTAGAAAGATTGACATTAGATAGGAGGACGAATAGTTTAGCTCTGGTATCAGACAGGAAGGCAGAGTGTGGGGGTAGATATGAGAGTGGAAGTCTGTTGAAGTTTGACTTTGGTTGTTTCTTTATCTCAGAAAAGTAGGAGGAAAGCCATAAATTAAGCATTTGTGTTGAGAAGGAGTGATTGGTGGTTTTAGGGGAGAGGAGAAGAGATTAAATAGCATATGTGATATAGTGGAGGGAAAGTATGATTGCTGGGCATTTTGAAGCATCCACTGGAGTTTTGTTGGTTGCCCTCACTTTAAAGAGACACTGTTCAAAGTTAGAACAGTCAAACCCATTGTGTTTTGCTCCAGCAAGTGCAGACATACAAGAGGTAGATATAAGCAGGGCACAACATCTACAGATTAACCAGACGAAGAGAAATAAAAGGGGGAAAAGATGTATGCAAGACTGTAAAGATAGTCATGTAATATAAATTAGGTAAGAAAAAAGAAAGAAAGAGATTGTAACTCATGGGAGAGATCCTGGGGCAAAATACCTTTGAAACCAAAATCAGTCAAAGGGAGAAATAAAGTGGGAGAAACCGTTTATTGCCTACAAGCAGTTGTCCACTTCTGCTCACCTGTGTCTCTCCTGACCCTGCTACAAAATGGGACCCCACCCAACCTCTCTAGTCCAGATATGCCGTTCCTCCCTTGTAATTACCTACTGAAATGGAGATGGACTACTTTTATTCACCCCTTGGAAACACCAATTGATATGCAGATGCACTAAGGCCAGGTGAGTGATTCTGGAAATACTGCGATTCTACCCACACTAGCTATACGTAATTGGTTGTTAAGGCCGTTCACCAGGCAAAAATTTGCAGGCAGCAGATGTTCAGGATGTTTACGGTTTGATACAATTCAAACTTTAATGTTCTTCAGAGAACAGTCAGTTACAGAGAAGAGAACATGCATAGACCCTATTTCTGTTATGGCCCCTAACTCCACTTGATTCTCTTTGTAAATGTGAAGGCCACCATCTGTGCACATTTACACTATTTATGATCTATCTACCTACCTATTGATTCTTTAGAAATGAAGTACCATTGTTTTCCACTTTGTAATATTTTTTGCTGAGAGAAAGTCTCTCTGTTGCTTTTTTCACACTAACTCACCTCTCTAGTTTTTTGCTCCTTCTAAATATGCTTCTGTTTGTAACCATTCTGTTATATGCTGAAGGGTGGTCTTCTTTGTATTTATTATGATTTGAATTTTTAGAGCTCCTTGCATTTTCAAGTTGGTAATTTTTATCAGATTGGCCAAATTTTTGGCCTCTGTGTCTTGATATATTTCCTCTATACTATTTATTCTCTTATCTCCTAATAGTCCAGTTACAATTGAATTTGACTCAGTTTTCTACAAGTTTGTTATATATCTTTTATTCTCTTTCCTTCTGTGACTCAGTGTGGTTAATTTATATTAATCTGCTTAAATTTTCATTAAACTTTTAAAATCAGATATATTTTTTTCAACTCCAGAAAGCCCAGTTGATTCATTTTTTAAAGAGTCCATATTTTTCTCTGTTTTATAAAATATGTTAACCACATTTATATTAAAATGTTTACTAAAATATCCAGCATCTAAACCAATTTTTGGACTGCTATTGACTGTTTTTCCTCTAGATTTTTGGTCTATAATCCTTAAAAAAAATTCTGAGAATAGTTTATTGCATGCCAGAGATACTTTGATATAACAAAATTTTAAGGGCCACAGATGAAATGATCATCCACTAAAAAAGGGCTCACCCTTTCCAGTTTTAGGGTCAGACAGATTGAGCTGAACTGAATGCCACAGAAGGGTGAGCTGAAATAGCCTAGGACTCAGTTTGGTGAACGGGGTTCCTTCCATTTGCCACCTTTTAAAGTTATGTTCCTCCTGCTATTTCACTTACGTTCCTTTGTTTTATTTATTTGTTGCTTTGTTTTTGTTTTTTTAAATCAAGGTCTTTGCCCCTCTTTGGGTCTTATTATTTTTCGTAGCTCTAAACTGTAGAAAATTGTGTTCTGTAACTCAGAGGTTTTTCTAAATTTTTGACATCCTGCTACATATGCATCAGCGTTGGTTAAATATCTCTGGGAGAAACCACCCATATGTGTTAGTTGTCTTAAGTTTTAGCCATGTTGCTGTAGCCACACCTATCTGATGAAAGTTCCCTGGTTTCTTTAACCTGTAGCCATAGTCCTCTGTTCAGCCACACCCTGTAGTCTTGGCCTCTTGCACATGCGCAGAAGCAGCAAACACGCCAAGAAGAAAGCAACTGCAGGTAATATGCTTTCCCCTTTGGGTTTTGCTCTTTTCCAAAATATTAGCCTGACTGGTCTTCCCTGTTTCTGCAGCTCTCTGTTGCTTTTAAGTAAATGATTTCTTTCTTTTATTTGGCTTTTATGATTGATATCTATGTGAGCATTGATCTGTTGCAAATTATACTTTAGTCTAACCATAACAGAAATGCTTCTTTTAAGATTTGTTCATCTGCATTTGAAATTTTTGTGAAACGAGAATGCTTGGTTTTAAACCTTGAATTCACGCATTAATGAATATATGACCAAAAAAAAAGTCCTATAATCTCATGTCATTTCAATTCCTAATTGTATAAACAAGAGAAGATGAATCTACCTATCAATAGGCTTGCAATGAGGCTTAGTTGACACATAGTGCTTTAAATAGTGGCTGGTATTTTTAAGTGCTCAATAATATATTAGCTGTTATTATTATGGTTTATTATTGCTTTTATTTTGTTGCTTAAAATAATGAAGTTAGCATCTATCTGCGGCTTCTAAAAGTTAATAAAATTCAGAAGGTTAAATCAATTATACAAACATACATTAACCAGGTGCCACGTGCCAGGCCTAGCATAACTGCAGGGCACTCTGATGATCCAAACGAAAGCAAATATCATCTCAGCAAGTGCATGCATTAGCAATAGACTTATGTGAACAACAGTAAATTCTGTAAAAGCAAAACATAAATAAGAATAAAGGTAGGGCAGAGAAATCTGCTTCTCCCCACCAAATGTTATGTATGACATATTGGCAGCTCAGAAAATAAGTAAAAATAGCCCTACCTGCTTAAGCCACTAAAACCTGGTAACCCCACATCCCCCCAATAAGTTCCATTTGTGTAGATAGAAGTACTAATTACCAAAATGCTGGCCGTAAGCACAAACTAACTTCCTGAAATACCTCTGGAACTGGCTCACTGACTACACTGAATGAGAACCGATAGAGAAGTTGCCAGGGAAAGACTTGGCTATAAAGCAAATTACATTTTTAAAAGTCTCAGAAGTGTTCATTGAGTTTTAACCTGTTTAAGAGTCTCTTTCCTAATTGTCTTCACCTAAATGCAAATATCATTAAAATGCATGTGAATATTTAGCATTTTTAAAGCAATGATTTTCCTGTTCTCCTGTAATTGTATCCTTACAGAATTTATATTCTGAATGAATTTGGCTAGTATCCATTTAAATATGGTTGAATATATTAAGACTAATACTCATGATCAATTCAATGATTTTTTTTCTGGTGAACCAACGACCTGAAGAATGCGTTGGTTGCTTTTAAGAATGAAGAAGGAGGTAAGAGAAACAAAACAGTGTGTTGAAGTAAGTTGAGCCAGTAATCTGTGTTTACCTGTAAAATATTCATTTAAGTCATTGTGTTCCAGAACACTTATTGAGTGCCTATTCTACCAGAAATATAAGAAAAGAATAATTAAGCAGTGTTAATGATGTTTTTTGTGTTTACTGTCAACCCCATTCTTCTCAATGCACGTGTAAACCAAAAAGTGTTAATAGCTTTAATGCTGTATGTGAACATACAGTCGATCCTTGAACAAAATAGGTTTGATGTGCACAGGCACAACTTATTCCTGAAAAAAAAGCAGATTTTTTTCAATAAATATATTGTAAAAATTTTTTGAGATTTGTGACAATCTGTAAAAACATTTCCTTTTTCTAGATTATTTTAATGTAAATATGCAGTGTATAATACATATAACATAGAAAATATGTTAATCAACTGTTTATATTATCAGCAAGACTTCTGGCCAACAGGCTGTTAGTAATTAAGTTTTTGGGTTGTCAAAAGTTATATGCAGATTTTTTACTTTGCACAGATGGGGGGATTGGTACCCTAACCCCCACATTGTTCAAGGATCAACTGCACTGTTAATATAGTTAATATGTTCCAAATAATTAAATGCAGAGCTTATATTAATATACTTATAGATATTGGATTTATAAACAAATACCTCCATAATAAAACATGGAAATTGCCAATGAGATAATTGGTCCTTATTTCATGAAATGTTTTTAAAGTATTAAAAAACATTTTTTCAAAATATCATGATTATTTTAAAATGTTTTACACATATTTAAGCAAACATCAGTATATTTTACAATAAACATATGAATATTTTACAAATAAATAATGAATGAATTGGAAAGCTATTGAATGTAATTGCACAAATATAATGAAATATAAAAGTTGAAATTTTAACTAGGCACAATAGCTTTGGCATTCAATACCTAGGTGTAAATTGCAATATGCAGATTTTTAAGGTTGTGACCTGTTCCTTGTTCCATGGCCCCAGCATCTTAGAACACTCTCTTCCCACCTACCACCCATTTTAAGAATATACAAAGAATGAGAGAGATGAATAAATAGTTTTTTGTGAGTAGGATATCTTTGGGGAAAGCAGGGCTCAACAAGCGTCTTTGCCATTCCACTTCATTGGGATTAGTATCTACCTCTACAAGTTAGTGAGAGTGGGATTTCTGTAAATGTACTCAGAATACTTAATATAAGACCTATACAGATTGAAGATGCACTGTACTAAGATCTCCCTCCAAATTAAAAACTGTAAAAAGGGTAGAGACAGTCTGGAGAATTCCTTTGAATTTGGAGTCTTTAGAATGATGCTTTGTTGGGATCAATTGGGCTGAACTCTCAGAATTTGTAGCATACAGATACTCACAGTTCTTTCTTATGGAAGATATGCTTAGTCTCATGTGAGTTTGTGAGATGGTCTCATATTCTACAGGCTTCCTGGGAAGGTGAAGGAACTCTATCAGCAAAAACCTAGATGTGAACTCCCAGAGCCTGAGAAAGGAAACAACGATGAGTACCAGAAGGAAATAAAAGCACTCCAGGGTTGAAAGAATTTCAGGATAGAGAGGCCTTATGGGGACCTTCTGAGGATCACATGAAAATATTCCATAAGAAAGTCATCTTGAAACATTTACTAGTTCCACAGGGCACATACAAAGCCAGCTTAAGATGTTTACAATTTAAATAAGGCCATTCCTCTTCTTTTAGAAAATTTAGAGAAGACAACAACCACATAGACCCTTTTCCCATGGGAAGTTTGCAGCCAAAAGCTGGTCCAAGCTACACATAAAGAGAATATTTAATTTTAAAGAAAGCTCAGCCTTTTAACTTATATTTTAGATTCAACATTTTTATTACTAGTTGAAGACTGTGTTGATGGTCTGAAAGAGCAAATTGAGCAAAAAAAAAAAAAACACTTATGTATGGAGGATCAAAGTTCAAGTCAGTTGACTGTCTAAATTTCTCAATTTTTCCTGGAAAATTGGTAAGAGTGCTGGTCTAGATTGCAGTCTTACTAAACACTTCCTCCATAGTACTTCATCTATTGGTCACACTCACAGCTGCAGAAGTGGACCTTAATTTGTGTAAACTGTAACAATAATCTTCCTGTGCCCATACCTCTAACACGGGAATAATGGATGGGCAGAGACCTGAGCTTAAGCGAATCAGTGTAGGACATTTCCCAGATCAAAGAGATGTGTTTATTGGAGGCCTGTCAGTCCCATTCTCAGAGCATCTGTTAAATGGTGATGGATGGATAATATTTTCTCTCTCCCTGGATTTGAATGGGAAGGAATCTAACTCCAATATTTGAAACTCACCTTGGGACTATGAGGACAGAAAATATTGGGAGAAAAACCAAAGATATGTAGAACACTCATGAAAGAAATCACAGAAAATTAGAGACATGGATGCAACTGAACTGACCTGAAGTCTGACCTTCAATGGGATTAATTAAAACTCTTTGCTTGGTTGATTTGGATTTTCTTTCATTTGCATGCAAAACACAGTTTCACATATATATATATATATATATATGATTTCATATTAAAAATATGTATAAAGAGTATTTCATAGATAACTGCTTCCTAAGAGGGCAAAATAGAAGTATGTTTGGTAGTCTAGGCACTGGAATTGTGTTCCTAAATTTTAAGCTCGTCTAATAACTATTTTCTGCATATTTTTAAGCAGGTCACTTATTTAATCTAAGCCATGGTTCCTTGTTTGTAAAATAAGGGCAATTCCATTACCCACTTTATGGGAATAGTGGCCATAGTGTCTGGCCACTTATTCAGCTATATTTAAAATTTTTTAACAGTTTTGAAAATAGTCATTTTTACTGGATTTTATGATTTTTTTTAGTCGTACTACCAGTAAGAAATTAATAAGCCATATATTTAAGGAATTATTTCTAATCTCCAAACTCAATGTATGCATTGTTTGAAAGTAGAATCTCTCTAAATCTACAAACACGGTGTCCATGGACTTTTACTAATTTAATTGTCATAAAGAATATCCTAGATGTAAATTCTAAAGCCACCTAAATTCATCCTCCCTGTGTATTAACTATAGTAGTTTTCCCAATATGTACCAAAATATGTTATGATTTCCATTTTGGTATTTTTTTTGCTACTGTTGTTACTGATTCATTTTTATCTTGTTATTTTAAGATCACTTTGTCTTCTTCAGCTTTGAATCATCTTATTCTAATAACCTAGATCTTTATTAGTCATTTCTGTTTTAGGCTTGGAAAAAAATCATCTTGAATTATTATTCCTCTGTAGTCCATGTAAGCTCAGAGTGCTGGTAGAACTACAGGGGGTAAGTAGTTTGCTCTAACTGGTGTGTCCGGTAACTATGTTCATTCTCTCATATGGTAGCCTCACTCTATCTATATTTTTTCTTTTATGCTTGAGTAAATGTCTAGATTCTTTCTTTTAAAGATTTTTTTAAAACTATAAGCAAGGTGCACATCACAGGATAGATCATTAAGCCATCATAAAAATAAGAGGGTGAGATCAGATTTAACTCTTTGAAAAAGAAACTATTGGATTAAAATAGAAGACCTAGGAAAATAACCAACCTCATTTATCTGAAGTTTTCCTTTTATTTCCCTGAAGTTACTTAATTTTCTTCTGAAATGTTATGAATCTAAGAAGAAAATGCACAAAATAAGACTTACATTTGGTGTCACTAGTTTCTGAGACTAAAAGATACCAGGAATTATTACATAGGGACAGTGAATCAATCTTTCTCCAGAGGAAACAGTGAAAGGGCTTTGGTACAGTCCAACTGAGGGGCTACAAAGTAAACTCAAGCATCCTATCATACAGCCAGAAGTGAAAACTCATTTTATCTTCAAGATTTGGCATTAGCCCATCTGTTTTCATATGGTTTTATTTTTAAAAGTAGTTATGATTTAAATTAAAGCCCATAAAATATATGAGTATAAATTCCAATATTTATTTAACAGGAAATAAATAAATTTGAAGTGTAATATTAAGCTCAGCAACATGTTGAATATTTTTTAAATTAAGATAAAATAAGAGAAAGATAATGTAATTATATGTATTATGTATTCTCAACTTTGGTCTGTCTTTCATTATAAGATATACTTTTTTCCATGTCATTGCAGTTTTCTATATTGTCTCTAACAGAAAATACAAAAATATGCAATATGATTTAACTGTGTATACTTCATAATAAAGAAATAATTTGACCAAACTATTTAGAAAACTAACTTAGGTTGCCATTTATGCTTCCAGGACTGTAGTTTGGACAGTAAATTCTGGGATGGACTGAGGTGTCAGAAACAGGGAAATCAATGATTCAAGCACTCCTATTCTGCAAACCTTCTCCTTTGCCAATTACATAGCACCTCCTGATAACTTTTAATGCCCTTTTTAATTCTATTCTGTTCTACTGAGTGAAGTGAGTTTCCATATTTGTGTTCACCATCAAAACACAAATTTACCACAGTGCAAGTATGGAAGGAATTTGGAGATAATACATAAACAGCTAAATATTTTTTCAAGAATAATTGGGTTCCAATAATTGGGCTTACTGTCACTTTAGCCCAAGCATCTTTGTCTCCCTCTCTCTCTTTTTTCTTTCCATTCATGTTTCCACTCACATTCTACAATTCTTAGGGCAAAAATTAGCTTATAATGTTTAGTACAGAATTGAACATGCAATAGATCCATAGTTGGTTGATTGGAATCTGCTTTTTTTGAAAGCCTGCTTAAATGTCTTTCAGAAGAGAATTACTTATGTTACTATGGAGAAAATGGAAATTTCTGACCAGTATTCCTGCCTAGCCTTAATAGCACCCACTTTATATATATATAAACTGTGTGTGTGTATATATATACAGTTATAACAGTGGGCGCCCAGAGGAGGGGTGGAGAGGAAGCACCCATTATCTCCTCCCCTCTCTTCCTGATACGTAACTGGTCAGGTGCCTGCCAGTCACCAGAGACCACCCACAGAGTTCCCCCTAGTGACAGGGGCAGGGGAGTAGAGGGCTGCTGAAAGAGCCATAGGGCCCCAATGTTCCTGGGGGATTAAGCCTGAGAGTGGGAGCAGAGAGCTTGGAGAGTGGAGAAGGGGAGCTTGGAGAGAAGTAGGACAGAACCGAGTCTGGCAGAGGGCAGCTAGAGCGTATGAGACACTGAGACCTACTTCTGTTAGAAAAAAACATCTATAAACCCCCAATTCTTGCCTTAACCTTTATTCAGCCTAAACAAATTCATTGGAAACTTGCCCTGGGTGGGGAGCAACAATTACCCATTTGTTTTTTAAATGTATCTCTGTTTCTATAACACTATGTTGATGTTAATAGAATTTTTTTTCTTCAGATTTTAGTTGTAAAACACTGTATCTAAGATGACTATTTCTGGATCTTCTTGCTGGAACCATAGGATTTCCTGCTACTTTCAAATACCTCTTTACCCACATTTACTTATTTGTGGGCACAATAGGATATTTTTGTTGCACGTCAAGTTTGTTGTCCTTGGTCCTTGTCTGCACCATAACAAAGAACTGAAAATCAGAGAAACAACAGCAAAGCAGAACGAAAGTTTTATCTGAATACACTCCAAGGGAGCAGCTGGCCAGATTCACCAATGCCTTAGGCGAGATGCCTATGTATAGCATTCTGGTTGGGAGGCACCTCTTTGAATGACATGGTGAGGTTATTTGATTGACAGGTCCACCTGTATAGCCAATCTTCTCAGTGTGCATGTCCTTTCCTATGATGAGGCATATTTTGGACAGTTCTTAGTTTTGTTCCATTGGGCCCACTTGGGATCTGGTTGGGATCAGTTTGGCTTGGTCTTGATAGGCAAAGATGTTATTTCCCTGCAAAGCCTTTGTTGCTTTTACATGGGACCCCTCTGCCTGGGCAGAGTTTGGGCAGTTTTTTTCTGGAACCTTATCTTCCCCTTCTCCAGCTGCTCATGTCTATGTTTCTACCTAACATTACTAACAGTTTCACATGTACTTACAGATAAGTCCTGTCAAAATCTGATGTTTTTCCAAATTTTAGTTTTTGCATACCACATTAAAAATTTGAATGTCACCAGCACTATGATTAATATCTGTCATTAAATTAATTCACTTTAAAATTTTAAATACATATTTAAACTTTAACCTACACAAATTTTTCTCATATCCAGTTAATGAAGGCAATAGCAATCCACTAAGCTCCCATTTTGCAATTTGAAATGATAGTGAAAAAAGATCTACCTCAGTAAATCCAAGTATTTGCATGGAAAAGAAAGTTAGAAACATGCTCTCAGAGAGTTAACTTTACTTATGAGGGAAGTGGATGGGAACATGTTATATTTTTGTCATGTGAATATTTTTCCACAAGGCTGTTGTATTACAATGCACTGTAACTTTTCCTCTCTTTTGTTGCCTTCATAAACAAATCACTTAGAAATTCACATTACCCTAAAATGTTACTCATTCTGACAATTATAGTTTTGGATTTTCCCTTTAATAAAGAGCTGAATAATCTGAATAGAAGTATATTAGAGTTGTAAATGCATGTTTATTTGTATTCACATTTAATATTTTTTGGAAAATTTTATAAAACTCCTATTTGTTCATTTTGTACAGATATAAGTAGTAGTGTATTTACAGTATTACTTATGAATAATAATTGTTGATTACCTAAAATAATTACATATATGATACATAAAAAAGTGACTTAAAGATTAGTACTGTATAAATAGTAAGGAATATAGGTATTGTGTGATTTACATAGTTATTTAAACACTCTCTAACAGATTCAATACATTCCAACTTTCTTTAAGGAGAAAAGGAATAAATCCTCAAGTTTAGAATATCTACTATATAACAGGGAAGAGCATTATATATTTCATCTTCCATGAGATTGGTATAGTACCTACAATGATAGTAATAACAGTAACTACAAAGGCAAATAATGTATTTAAGGCTTATGATTTTCCAGGCACTATTCTAAATTTTTTGCATGCATTATATTAATTTTCCTCAGCCTAAGAGATAAGATTGATTAATTTCTCCTTGTATTTTCAGTTTTCCTCCCATTTTCTGTTCTGTTCAATCTTTTAAAAATATTGTGCTCTAATTCAATAAAATTAGTTATTCCTCCTTCAATTCCCATAAAATTTTCTTCAAATGTTCATTTTATAACTGAGATTTTTAAGAATCAAGCCTCTATTTGATTAAAAGCACTCTGTAGTCAAATTGAAAAGTGTGATTTTATGTATATGGTTTTTGTTGTCAGACAAGTCTGACTTGAAGTTATAGCTCTACTATGTGATCTTTGGAAAATCATTTAAACTTTCCAAGTCTCAGTATACTTATGAGTAAAATGGGAACAATCAGAGTTAACTCATCAGTGTGCATAAATAATTAAAACATTTAATGCCTATGAATTTCTTTAAAAAATATGCATAATTAAACTGAAGGAACAAAACAGCAGCGGACTTCACAGACTCCAAGAAAGAACTAGCAGTTACCAAAGGGGAGAGGCAGAGGAGGGCTGGTGGGGAAGGAGGGAGAAGGGGATCAAGGGGTATTATGATAAGTACACATGTTGTAGGGGGGGTCATAGGGAAGACAGTGTAGCACAGAGAAGACAAATCGTGACTCTGTGGCATCTTACTACACTGATGGGCAGTGACTACAGTGGGGTATGGGGGGGACTTGATAACAGGGGTGACTGTAATAACCACATTGTTTTTTCATGTGAAACCTTCGTAAGAGTGTATTTCAATGATATCTTAATAAAAATATATATGCATAATTGCTTAATAAAAATTATCTCATAAGTACCAAAATTGTCTTACTGTAATATTTGGTTCAATTAATATATTAAATTGTTTCATGAGTATATTTCCTTGTCTCCTACTGATGAAATATGGAAACAATAAAAAGAGTTAATTCAAACCAGGACAACAGGGTTATTTATGTGAAAACATACATATATTTTTCTTTTTAATGGGTCATGAAAAAATAATATGTAAAATATGGGTCTATTTTAAGATTTTGTTTTTGCTTGACTTTTCAGATGGTATAGGATAGTAATTGGGACATACAGTTTTAATTTTTGATACATTTGATGATTTGATAATTTAAAATCTACTTTAAAGCCTAATAAAAGACACCATGGTTTTAGTGACAAACAGAAGTTATCCAAGTGCTGGAATGTCAGTCTGTCCTGATTGCAATTCCTGTTAAGTGGCTGTAGACAAAGTAATTAACCTCTTTTACTGTCAAAAGTTTAACTTTGTCCTAGGCAAGGTATGGGCAATAGTATCTATCTCATTTTAGTTACGAAATTTAAATGGTATAATTGATATGAACACTTAAAATAATCTCTAGCAAAAGTAAATGATCAAAATATGCCAACAATGATCTAAAGTTGAGCCCGGGGGAGCTCCTAATTTTATGTACATCCTTGCTCCAGTGAGAGATAAATACTCAAAATACGCAAACAATTTCTGAAGTTAAGCCTGGGAGGAATCTCCTAATTCTGTGTATATCCTGGCTTCAGTGAGAAGATGCTATTAGCAGGGATATTCTTCTAAATTGTGAAGGAATATTTCCACCATACAGTGCAATTTAAATCCAGCACTTCTGAAAATGTATTGGATATTCATGACCTGGAGATCTTGTTCAAGTGCAGATTATGACTTGTAGTCCTGAGGGGGAGAATGGGACTCTGCATTTCTAAATTCCCTCCCAGATGGCTGCTGATGTCGCAGGTACCTGGGAATTTTAAGGCATGACGGGAACTATCCGCCCACCCTATTGCATCTTTCCCCTCTGTCTTTCCGAATGGTGGAAATTTCATCATTTCTGTCTGATTCATTATTTTTGATCTATTTCTTCAATATCCCAAGTTGAAATGGAAATAAAACTGGGAAAATCATAGAAGGAGTTCCTCCTGCCTTTCTTTCTAGTACAAACCAGTCTTAGAGGAAAAGAGAGTTGTATGGGGTTAATTTTCAACATGTGTGTTTATCTTGAATGCGCTGTCCTTAGCAGGGGGCTGTAATACAGCCAGTGGTATTCAGATGGCTTCAGAAAGAAAGGGAAACAAGAGGAGGAAGCATAGAGAAAAATAAAGTCAAAATTCATTAAATTAATGTGAAAAACTTTATCTGCCTATTTTCTTCATGCAAGATCAAGAGGACAGGTTACTATAATTTACCAAAATCTAATGGTTTAAACAATATCCATTTATTATCTCACATTTCTGTAGGTCATAAATCTGAAAAAGCTTGGCTGGGTTCTCTGCTCATGTTCTCACCAGGCTGAAACCAAGGTGTCATCCAGAGTTGCAGTTTGCATCTGCATCTTAGAGTCCACCTCTGAACTGCCTCTTGCAAATTACAATGGCATTTCTTGAGGCATTACATATTTTTGTTTGTTGGCTCTGATTGTTTCCTGCTATCTCTGTGGTCCTCTGTACCATCAAATAAGCAATGGTATAACAAGCCCTTTAATTCTGCTACTAGCCAGAGAAAAAGTTTTAGTTTTGTTGGGGGAGCATTGTGTATTTTCCTCAGTCCTTGGTCATGCTGCAACAAAGAATTGAAGGGCAGAGACACAATAGTGAGCAGAGTAAAAGTTTTATTTAAAGTTACTTAAAGAGAGAAAAAGTACAGGCCACCTCAGCAAGGAGAGGCACACTGAAAGGGTTCCCCTGTGGGGAAGTTGGGGTTCCTATGGCCAGGATCCTCACTGAACTTAAACCACCTGATGATGTAACTGGCCTGTTGCTAGGCTACTGCTTCCACACCTTTAGGCAATAAGCTATTATTGCACTATATAGAGAGCTCAGCCCAGTGATCTGGGAGAAGGCAGAGAAGCTAGTGCTCAGCCTACAGCCGGGGAGAACAAACCGGGTAATAAACCCTTTTACCCCAAAGAACATTTTGCTGTCAATTTCTTTGGTCACATTGAATCCATAGCGAACTTGCCTGGAGCTGAAACCCATTGGCAAGACAATTGGTGAAAGTCGGCAGGGTTCATTGTTGACCAAGGAAAAACACAGGCTGCCTTATGGGAGGGGTGCTTCAGCGGGCTGCCCCTGTGAATGGGGAGACAGTGGATTGTCCCCCAGTGGGTATGTGGTCTGAGGTGGCTTGCCTCCTAGAGTACTGGGCCCCACCCCAGGACTGGAGGCAAGTGGAGGTGACACCTGAGGCTGTAGGGGTGGCCCTTGGTAAAATAAGTAGATCCTTTGAGAAGCAGAGTGCCCGTGAGGCAGCCGGGACTGTGGGTTGGCTGCTTCTCACAGTATTAAAAAGGTCTACAGACGAGACCAAGAAATGGCAGCATGAGAAGGCAAGCTGCAAACTTCTGTGGATTCCCTGAAGAAAAAAATGGCAATGATGCGAGAGGAGGTAGCAGGAGAAAGCCGGCAGCCAGGTGCCATTGAAGAGGTAAAAAATTCCTTACAGAACGAGATGGCAGCACTGCCAGGTGCTCTGAAGGAGGAAAAGGCCATCAAGGAAAAAGATGAACTCCTGAGGGAAGCACAGGCGGAGGTGGCATGAGAACGTCAGCTGAGAAACATTTAGGTGAAGGTAAGAGAGCTTCTGAAGACTGAGCTAGCATTGCTGCGAGGCACAGTAGAAAAGGTAAAGGTTGTAGCAGAGGAGGCACTCGGGGGAGGGGAGAGAAAGGTGCCATCAGCCCCTGAAATGGAGGAGCTGGGGAAGGATGAAGGGGTGGTGCCGGAGGCACTGGCCCCTCCTGTATTGAAAGCACACCCAGTGGTTGTAAAGAAAATAAAGACCCAGCAGCTGAAGGTTCCCCAAGGAGAGGAGCAGCCGCTCCCCAGGTCGTGGAGCACTCTATGGTCCGCCCCTGTACTCAGGCTGAGCTGGTGGACTTGGGCTCCGGGTTTAGGCAGAAGCCCTCAGAGTCAATATCCGCCTGTGGGACTTAGGGGTGGATGAAATTGTTATGTTGGGATCAGAGATGGGAAAGCTGGCTTCCCTGACAGTGCAGCCTGCAGCAATTACACAGTGCACATCAGACCCCAGGGAGTCACTCCCTCCTCAATTGGTTTATTGCTGCACTTTGGGCTGTGTGGCTTGTGATCATCCGGGAGCCCTCCCCTATAGTTGTCTGCACTGACAGCTAGGCTGTCTATTGGGGTTTGACCCTGTGGCTACCAGCCTGGTACCATGTCAACTGGCTGGTTGGTCACCAATCCCTTTGGGGGCAAGAATTGTGGGAAGACTTATGGGCCTTTGGTCAGACTAAAATAATTACAGTATACCATATGACAGATCATTTGCCACTGGCATCCCCAGGAAATGATGAAACAGATAAACTGGCCCAGAAGAAAAGCCTGCCTCTGATGTAGCCCAATGGTGTTACATCAGCGTTTGTTGCATGGGGGGCAAAAGATAATGTGGGCTGTAGCCCATCAGTGGGGCTTGCCTTTGACCTTTGAAGAAGTTAGTAGAGCCCAGCAGGAGTGTGTCATGTGCTCCAAAATGGACTGAGTTCCACAGCAACATGGGACAACAGCTAAAGGGCCTATACCCCTCCTCAGGTGGCAGATAGACTATATTGGGCCTCTACCTGTGTCAGAAGTATATCAATATGCGATGACTTGTGTGGACACAGCTACTGGACTTCTGGTTGCTTTTCCTACCTGTTGTAAAGACCAGCAGATGACCAAAAGAGGCCTGGCTGACCACAGGTAATTGAGAGTGATCAGGGCACCCATTTTACTGGACATACACTGCAAGAATGGGTGCGACAGCTGGGAATCAAATGGAAGTTTCATGTGCCATACAATCCTACCACAGCAGGCATGATAGAGAGGCACAATAGCTTGTTAAAATCCGGACAAAAGTCAGATACCAATAGTCTGTGGGGATGGTCAGTCCGCTTATGGACCATGCTATGGCGTTTGGATGAGAGACCCCGAAGGGAACCCTGAACCCCATACACATGTTAACACATATGGCTGCCTCCCCTTATACAACTGCAAGTGCAAACCAAGGAAGAATCACTGAAGCTGAGGTTCGGCCACCAGAATAACATCTTGTTGTCAGCAGCAACTGCACTGAACCCCGGAGACTCCATTGCATGGATGTCGCCTAGGACCTTTTGACAGGTGGACCAAGGATGGCTGGCTCTCCTGGCACCTTGGGGACAAGGCCTGGAAGCTGGCCTCCTGTGTGTTCCTGAAATAACCACAGAGTGGCCACCAAAGGTCACAGTAGTATATCCGGAACAACCAGAAGGTAGGAGCATCTTACCGGGGAGTTTTGTTTTATCATTATGGCCAGTGCATGCACCTCCAGTAGCACTATATATAGACCCTTCAGTAACCCCCATGGGGAAAGGAGTAAAAGTATGGTATACTAGACATGGATGGGACCCCCTTCCTGCTACAGTCCTATCACAGGACCACTCTCTTGCGTGCATCCTACCTGATGGACAAGATTTGCCCATGTTGGTATCATTAAAACATGTGTCTTATCGCCCCTAAAGTCTTTGTGGATTGGGAACTTCCTCTGGCTTGAGGATTATTATAATTTTTGTTATTAGGAACCTCCTTTGGCTTGAGGATTATTATAATTTTTGTTACCTGTTTCAAAATCTTGTTGTATCTTTATTTTTGTTATTGTCTCTAAGTTGTTGCTATCCTCTATTGCTATTGTGGAATCTGGATACAGTGCTCCAGCTTTCTCTCACAGGAACCACTGTGAAAGATTGATAGCATGTAGATTGTAAGGCGAGAATCCTGGAGGGGTGGAGTGTGGGGAAGTTGGGGTTCCTGTGGCCAGGATCCTCACTGAACTTAAACCACCTGATGTTGTAACTGGCCTGTTGCTAGGCTACCACTTCCACACCTTTAGGCAATAAGCTATTACTGTGCTATACAGAGAGCTCGGCCCAGTGCTCTGGGCGGAGGCAGAGACGCTGGTGCTCGACC
Organism: Smutsia gigantea; assembly: GCA_032199065.1. Taxonomy (NCBI): domain Eukaryota; kingdom Metazoa; phylum Chordata; class Mammalia; order Pholidota; family Manidae; genus Smutsia; species Smutsia gigantea. The sequence goes on from JAVSCE010017988.1 coordinate 24,390, forward strand.
TACTGCTGGGAGAACAAGCCGGGTAATAAATCCTTTCACTCTAAAGAACATTTTGCTGTCAATTTCTTTGGTCACACTGAATCCATAGCGAAATTACCTGGGGCTGAAACCCATTAGCAAGACACCTCTTTATTAAAATACAATCTTTAAAATGGAATCCTTCCTGCCTTTTACTATTTTGTTTACAGCCAGGCCTGCATGCTAACTTAGTTACCTAGTTTACACACTACTTGATTAGGGCAGAAAGAGAAAAAAACAGCATTTAGGTAAAGTTAAAAAATAAGCTGGGCCTGTGTGACTAACATAATAAAGGCATAGGCTATGCTGAGATACCCTCCTTTGTCTGGGAAATATTCAAACATTCCAGCCCAAGTTGCTCCTGGCTTTTTGAGCTTTAATTGATTAACTCTGGGTCTTTTTAGTTGACTTCCTAGCCTTTTTCTCTTTCCACCCCACTCATATCTATTTTCTTACCTAACACTTCTAAGGGTGATTATATTAAATTCACTGGATAATCTCTAATCTCCCTATTTTATGACCAATTGATTAGAATTTTTAATTACACCTCTAAAGTTTCTTTGGCCGTTTAATATAACATATTCAGAGGATTCATGGGAGTAATACCAGTGAGCAAAGGTCATGGGACTTCACAAATTCGGTTGTTTTTGAGGAGCATGGACAGGCTACAATGAAAATCACTGATTTATATTCTAATCTTGGTTTAATTACATGCTAATCTATTTATATGAGACAAATAAGCACTCCAAATATCATTTACATACTTCTGAAAAAAAATCATTTGAAAAACAAAACAACAAAAACTTGGCTTGATTTATTAATTCTGTGCAAAAACGAATGTCTCCAGAGCTTGATATTATTTCACATGCCTTCTAAGGCCTATCACAGAATTTTTCAAACATTTTTCCCTAAATAAATTATTGAATTTCTACACCTGAAGGCCATAGAAAGGCTAATAACTTAGTATATGACATTTGCTTGGAACTTTATATCAGTCTTAGAATTAAAAATTCATATGGGATCTGCTCTTTTCAGTAACTGCCTTTTAAAATTACAATGGCATTTTTTGAGGCACTAAATATTTGTAATTGTTTGTAACAATTAGTCTTTGCAAAACGCTCTGATGACCTTGAGCTCTTGACAAAGATAACTCAGTAAACAAAAAGTCCAATTGGAAGAGAACTGTTAACAGACTCCTACAATCCACTCGTGTTATTTACTGTGCTGAGGACAGCTAATTGTGGTACAATAGCTGTGACCAGAAAAAGAACAGAGGAGTTGAGACACAAGCTAAGTACTTTCTACATAAAAAATAAAATAACAATAGTTCTGATTATGACAGAAGATTATGGGAACATGAAACATGTTCATAAAGAAAAATATCCTAAATTCAACAACAGATCATAAGTTCATATTTTTTTCATATTTGCTTTAGCCTTGCCATAATTCCATACACATTTTTCATAGTTATGATTGCAGTATACATAGAATCATATATTTGCTTCTCCCCACCTAATGTTACATGGTAAATGCTTTTTCATTTTTCTCCATGACCCTATTCTGATAATTGGCCGAGTAAAAGTCTGTCAATTTCATGAAACATTAATTTCTTAACTGTTCTCTTATTTTTGGACACTTAGATGACAGTGTGTTCTTAATAGAAATGAGGCTAACTTCTGTGACACAGGCACTTCTCTTTTAGAGTGATAATTAATTTCCAGAAATGAGATTATTCTGAAAAGGGATTAAACATTAGAAAGAAATGAGACAAATATTTTGAGAAAAATCCTGAAACATTTTTCTCAGAGGATTTTTTGGATGGATTTCTTTTATGCTTTTATGTGGATTGTTTGGCTAAAAAGGTAAGGCCACCCACAGCAGAGATTTGTTTTCATACTCCATCTGTTTGGTATGTACAGTGTAGATTATAAAAAATTTCCAACTCCAGTGAGCCAGAGTGTTTGGTAATATTTCTATTATTTTCTTCAATTTCTCCATGAATCATTCTCTCCAATGCCTAAGAATATTTTGAGCTTTGCAAAAATCTTCCAGAAATGGAAAGTAATTCTCAAAAATGAATGAGGATTAATGAACACATTGCTTTCATCGTGAAAAGACCAAAGAGTTGTTGGCCATCCCTGAATGGGAAGGTCTGCTTCTATGTGAAAGACCATTTCAAAACCTATTGCACAAAATTTTTATCTACACGAAAATCTTTGAATTCATGGTGCAGGTTGGACTAACCCTGGCATAATGATACACTCTTTACGTTCAATTCCATTCTACAAGTTGATTTAATTTTCCCTTTCAGTTTCATTCATAATTTAAAAACACAGTTATGAATTGGAAGGTAGAAGGGGATATTTCATCCCCATCATCAAAGTGACCCAAACCTATATCTTTATCAAAGTGAGACAGGGACTGTGGGTGTAGTCAGAGTAGGGTGAGGGCCTCTGGAAAAAGCAAGGCAGGATATTTGCACTCAGAGCAATGTAACTACATGCAAGGAAACCCCCTACCAAAACTCTGTGTTAAACATTAAGCTCTAGGATCATTCTTCAGTAAGATCAGTTAATGTTCCCCAGATAAAGAAGAGTAGCACATGTTTTTATTGTGCTAATCATTTGTAATCATGTGTAAAATTGACTTTAGCATGCTAATAGGCCCAGGCCTTTGTGCTGTCTTCCCTCTTTCAGATCTGATGGAGTGGTTTTGCAAACTGGGCAACTAATTTAGCATGAAGAACAGCTGTAAACAACATAATAAAAGGCAAGAAGGATTCCACCTTAAAGATAAGATTGCATTTAACTTACTCTTTAGCAAACAATGCCTCAGCCCATCTTGGGGTCAAGGTGAGCAGATGGCCTTGTTTCATATGCTCCCAGACCAAGATGCTGGTATCTCGGGGAGAAATCAACAGAGCAGGAGGTTACTTGTATCAAGTTACTTGTAAATATTCTAGGACTGCTTAATAAGTCCACACTCCTAAGCTTTTTCCATGTTCTGGAAAAATCCTCACCTGCCTATAAAACCCCTTTGACAATGCATCACCCCAGACTCTCTTGTTCCCTCTTGCCATGAGCCAGGAGCTGTATCCTTTCACTTTATTTCTAAATAAAAGCCTGTACCTTGCTCTCCTACCTTGAGTGTTTGTGAAGCTCATTCTTCGGCTTCGTGAACAAGAACCCCGGCATCAAATGCCCTGAGGTTGTTGCTTTTTCGTTATGTTTTTCTTTACTAAACTAATAGCACTGATGTTCTGTATTACTGTCTTAAGAATTAAGTATGTGTCACCTTGGAATAAATATCATACTGTTATTTTTAGCATTATTAGTATTGTTAACTCATAATTTATTTTTGAAGGCTCTTAATGGAAAGTTAGAGCATATAAAAAATAAGCCTTACTCTGTCAGCAATTAAAAGGTCCATTTAACATTTTGAGACTCCAAAAGACAATTTTAACAGAAGCTCACGAGTCTTCCTTCTAGTTTTAAATCCTCAACATTTGTAAATGTCTTTGAGTTATTTTTCAACGTGACTGTAAATTTCTCAGTGGCAGGGACTGTTAATTAAATGCCTCTGTAAGCTATACAGTGCCCAGCCAAGCATCTTGTATACAGGAAGTGACCAATAAATGGCAGTTGATTAGTTAGGAAAGTAACTTAACTATTAGAGCAGAACTTTTATGCAGGAATTATCAGCTTTGTTACTTTTCCTTATGCTTTGGATTCAAACCAGTATCTCTTCATCTACTGACAAATACTTTTTAGACTAACAATTTCCTGATGGCTTGTCAATAATTTGGCCAGGCTTACAGAAGAAAGCTGATGGGCTTTTTCCCCACTCTACCTTATTTTAAATAACCTAACTTTATGTAAGCATATGTGAATCCAGGGAGAGGAAATCCCAGGGCAAAATACCTCTAAAAACCGAAATCAGTCAAAGGGAGAAATAAGGCTTAAAATCCGTTTATTGCAAACAAAACTGAAATCCTGCTCAAGCAGCAGCAAAACCGGCCCTCCCCCTCACCTCTCAGGTACAGATAAGCCCTCCGTTGCCCAGGTAATTACCCACTGATATGGAGATGAACTTCTCTCCCCGCTGAGGAAAGATGCAAATGCCCTAAAGCCATACTTCTTTCCACCTCTGAATGCCCGTTGATAAGCAGATGTACTAAAGCCAGGTGAGATATTCTGGAAATGTTAGAATATTCCCTACAGCATACAAGTATGAATATCAGGTTTTTAATCAAATAGCAATATTTCCTGAATCTTACCGCCCTCCCTGCCCCACCGCCCCCACCCACCAGCCTTAGTACATCTCAATATCAATAGGTGTTTCCAAGGCATGGAGGGAAGTAGGAAGTAGTCCAACTCCGCATCAATAGGTGATTACAAGGGGGCACTGAGGGCATATTGGACTGGAGAGGTTGGGTGGGTCCTCTCTTTGCAGCCAGGTCGTGAGACCCCTGCGAGCAGAAGTAGATTACTAAACGGTTTCACCCACTTCATTTCTCCCTTTAACTGATTTCAGCTTCAAAGGTAATTTGCCCCAGGCTGGGAAAACATACTTTCCCCCTGAATTACAAGGTGGTATTCATTCTGTTCCTGAGATAATTTGATATCAGATAATTTGGCTATTTATCTCTAGTATACCTTGGTATGTTACTGCTTCTAAACATATTCCATCTTTTTGGCTTTTATTTTAGTGTCTTCTTTTGTAGAAGATTGGGAAATCAGCGTGATTTATAAAGCTCAGCATTTGATCACTTCTTTAACTTGTGTCTCCTAATACAATAATTTTTCAGGATCTAATCTCACAGGAATATGAGTATAGGAGTCTTAAGTGCTGTGAAAATATATATGCATGTTAGTCAGTTGAGACAATTTTGAATTGCGTTTAAGTCCTATTTTAATGACTAAATATTAACATATTGATATTTCCCTGACTATGCACTATCCATTCCACCTCTTGCCTGAATGTCTCTTTATCTCTTCAGCAGCTCCTCCCCTTCATCGTGACCCAATCATGGATACATTCTAAGACCAAAGACTTGGCCTGTTGATCGACTCCCATTCTACTTTCTGGGAGAAATAATCTTCTCTCATGCTTTCAGACTTTGAATTTATAGAAATAATTTCTGAGTGTGCCACTAAATAATTAAGTTTAAGTCTCAGGTTCATTTCTGACAACAGAAAGTCTTTAATGCAAGGTCTTTGTCACCTCTGTTTCGTAATGTTGCAAGTGACGTCATCATTTTCAGTCACAAATGAGTTTTTCTTGTATAATTTTGGTAAATGCTGTAGCTGTTTTGCCAATATTCCAGATCAAAACTGAAATTCATAGTTAATTCTTCCTTCTCTTTCAACACCCAAGGGACTGCTAGTTACCATTTTACAATATGTGCAAAATGCATTACTGCCATTCCAGTCTCACATTCGTTACTGCCATGTACAGCCCAGTGAAACTTGGTGTGAATTGCTGGCAAAACTTACAACTAATCTTTTTAGACTCTATACTTCCCTTTCATTTAAATGTATTCAGTTCTTTTATGCCTGCTAAATAACTAGGAAGTGTTGAGTTTGTTAATAATATGTCTTAAAATGTGAGATGGCAGTAAGGAAAGTGCAAGACTTTGATACATAAAAAATCTCTTATATTTAAAAAGTATGACAAGGCTTAATTTCCACATTTTGGGCCACACTTTCACAGTTTATTCTTTTCTTGTCTACATCTTATGTCTACACACACGCACACACACACACACACACACACACACACACATACACACACACACTACTGAGTAAATATATCCAAGGATTATTTTTGAAAAAGCTTTTTTGGTGTTTTGTTGATAAGCAGATTTTGCAGACCACCTAGTCACAGATCAGCCTGACATATAATAAATGTTCCATGATATAGATTGGTCAATTGTATATGAATTTAATTTAGCACTTTAGATTACAAGAACATGCAATTAGAAATCTAACATATCAAAATAACTGAATTTTATATCAGGTTTTATTTGTATGATTTGGGATCTAGATTTTGTTCTTGAAAAGGCAGGCTAGAACTTCCTCTATACCTGGGCAGAGTTTTCCTCTTTTGGTCAGAAGAATGTGATATGTAACATATTGAAACACCAGTTTTCTAGATTATTTTCCAACATAAAATGGAAATCTGATTATGACAATATAAAAATAGAGATTTTGAGGAGTAAATATAATGGATAGATTTGATCACTTTTATCTCCAGAATTTGGACATAATTACAGATATCTACAGTTTCCTGTTACTGACAAATGTGTTTTAGATACCTCCTAATAGTAAAATAATTCAGTCTGTTAAACTAAATTCCTTTCTTTATAAAGACCCCATTGATATTTTATTTGACAAATATTTTGTGCCTACTCTTTGCCTTTGTGCTAAACTGAACACACAGAGAGAAATAGGCACTGCCCAACAAGGTAAAATAAATTTGAATATAAATAATTATATCTAAGAGCCTACAAGACCTATGAGTTAGATGCAATAGTTAAACAGAGGAATGATAAAATTAATAAAAAATGCTTCATTTTGGAAAAAAATGTTTACATTAGGTATTGAAGGATTAGTAATTATTCAGTTGGGTGAAAAAAGGCATTATTGTAGGGAAAACTAGTGGGATCCAAAAAAACAAATCTGCATGAAATTAACATGGGGCTAGGGGAAGTTCTGTTTTTATGTCGGACAAAGATAATATGTAGTTGTTTGGCTAGGGAAGATATTGAAGAAACAAACCAAGGCCAAACATGAGGTCTACTGTTGTGAGCTTGCATTTTCATCCATTTTGTAGACGAATAATTACTTTCACTGTTTGCCTCTTTGCATCAGGAAATTCTTACAAACACATTTATTTGAGCAATTTGCTCATCTGGGAAAATAAGTCTATTAAGATAACATCTTGTTCACCTGAATAAACTTCCTGCTTCTCAGACACCAGTTTGCTTTCAAAGGCTCCTCAAAATTATTGCCATATTGAGACCACCAATCTTAATTCCAACCAATTACCCATCTTGAAAAACCCATCTAATACCACTTGAAACTGGACTCCAGACTCTGTAAATAACTTTGTCTAACTTTCCCAAGACACCATAAAGACTCTTTCAAGTTGAGGTTCTCCCTTGCTGTAGGAAGTCTAATCTCATTTTGATGAAATTACTTTTCTACTGATGAAAATTAGTTTTCTCAAAAGATGAAATACTTTTCTACTGATCTTTGCGGGTGAGTTGACAGTTGGGGACTTACTGATTTCTTGGATATTATGGTTGGAAGGGAAAGGAAGGTGGTAGGGAGATTGTGTTTGAATTAAAAAGAAAAGAAGAAGAAGATAAATTTTCTAGCTTATGATGAATTGATACTCTAAAGATAGGTGGAAAAAATGCTAAAGTGAAATTTTGGGTTAATCTGTTGTAATGGCTAATTTTATGTATTAATTTGAGTAGGCTACAGTATCTATATATTTGGTTAAACATTGTTCTGTATTTTGCTGTCAGGTATTTTTTAGTTGAGATTAACAGATTAACATAAAATCAGTAGTCTTTAAAGCTGTGCTCTCCAAAATATGGGTGGGCTACATCTAATCAGCTGAAGGTCATACTAGAAAAACACTAAGGTCCCATGAGGTAGAGGGAATGATGCTAGCAGACTGTGTTTTCATTCAAGATGCAACATCAACTCTTCCCAGGGTCCCCAGTCTGCCAGCCTACACTGTAGATTTTGAACTTTCCAGAATAATAGTGTGAGCTAATTGCTTAAAAGCAAATCTCTCTCCACACACACACATTCTGTTGGTTTTGTTTCTCTGGAGAACCCTAATACCTATCAATTAGTCATTATAAAGTTGGTTAGTTATTTCTGTATTGAGTACCTGATAAGCTTTGGCTTTTTTTTTTTAAGGTATCATTGATATACACTCTTAGGAAGGTTTCACAAGAAAAACAATGTGATTATTATATTCACCCTTATTATTGAGTCCCCACCATACCCCATTGCAATAATTGTCCGGCAGTGTGGTTAGATGCCGCAGAGTCCCTATTTGTCTTCTCTGAGCTACATTGTCCTCCCAGTGTCACCACATGCACCATGTGCACCAATCATGATATCACACAATCCCCTTCTCCCTCCCTCCCACCCGCCTTCCCCCACCCCTCCCCTTTGGTAACCACTAGTTCCTTCTTAGAGTCTGTGAGTCAGCTGCTATTTTGTTCCTTCAGTTTTGCTTCAGTGTTATACTCCACAAATGAGGGAAATCATTTGGTATTTGTCTTTCTCTACCTGACATATTTCACTGAGCATAACACCCTCTAGCTCCATCCATGTTGTTGCAAAAGGTAGGATTTGTTTTGTTCTTATGGCTGAATAGTATTCCATAGTGTATACATACCACCTCTTCTTTTTCCATTCATCTATTGATGGACACTTAGGTTGCTTTAATATTTTGGCTATTGTAAATAGTGCTGCAATAAACATAGGGGTGCACATGTCTTTTTGAATCTGAGTTGTTTTCTTTGGGTAAATTGCTAGGAGTGGAGTCCCAGGTCAAAAGTTATTTCTATATTTAGTTTTTTGAGGAACTTCCATATTGCTTTCCAGAATGGTTGAACTAATTTACATTCCCACAAACAGTGTAAGAGGGTTCCCCTTTCTCTGCATCCTCACCAGCATTTGTTGTTCCTAGTCTTTTCTATGTTGGCCATCCTAACTGTTGTGAGGTGATATCTGATTGTGGTTTTAATTTGCATTTCCCTGATAATTAGCAATGTGGAGCATCTTTTCATGTGCCTGTTGGCCATCTGAATTTCTTCTTTGGAGAAGTGTCTGTTCATACCCTCTGCCCTTTTTTTTAATAGGGTTATTTGCTTTTTGGGTGTTGAGGCATGTAAATTATTTATATTTTTTGGATGTTAACCCCTTGTCAGATATGTCATTTACAAATATATTCCCCCATACTGTAGGATACCGTTTTGTTCTGCTCATGGTGTCCTTTGCTATACAGAAGCTTTTTAGCTTAAGGTAGTCCCATTTGTTCATTTTTTATTTTGTTTCCCTTGCCCAAGCAGATGCATTCAGGAAGAAGTTGCTCATGCTTATATTCAGGAGATTTTTGCCTATGTTGTCTTCTAAGAGTTTTGTGGTTTCATGACTAACATTTAGGTCTTTGATCCATTTTGAGTTTACTTTTGTGTATGGGGTTAGACAATAGTCTAGTTTCATTCTCTTGCATGCAGCTATCCAGTTTTGCCAACACCACTTGTTGAAGAGGCTGTCATTTCCCCATTGTATATCCATGGCTCCTTTATCATATATTAATTGACCATATACGGTTGGGTTTATATCTGGACTTTCTAGTCTGTTCCATTGATCTATGGGTCTGTTCTTGTGCCAGTACCAAATTGTCTTGATTACTGTGGCTTTGTAGTACAGCATGAAGTTGGGGAGCATAATCCCCCCCCCCCCACTTTATTCTTCCTTCTCAGGATTGCTTTGGCTATTCTGGGTCTTTTGTGGTTCTGTATGAATTTTAGAACTATTTTTTCTACTTCATTGAAGAATGCTGTTGGTATTTTGATAGGGATTGAATTGAATCTGTAGATTGCTTTAGGCAGGATGGCCATTTGACAATATTAATTCTTCCTATCCATGAGCACAGGATTTATTGGTATCTTCTTTAATTTCTCTCATGAGAATCTTGTATTTTTAAGAGTATAGGTCTTTCACCTCCTTCGTTAGGTTTATTCCTAGGTATTTTATTCTTTCTGATGCAATTGTGAATGGAATTGTTTTCCTGATTTCTCTTTCTGGTAGTTCATCATTAGTGTATAGGAATGCAACAGGTTTCTGTGTATTAATTTTGTATCCTGCAACTTTGCTGAATTCAGATATTAGATCTAGTAGTTTTGGAGTGGATTCCTGAGGGTTTTTTATGTACAATATCATGTCATCTGCAAACAGTTACCAGCTTTGGCTTTTTGTACAGAGTAGTTTCATGTAGAATATGATACAGTAGCAAAATGTCAAATTTATTACTATTATTGAGTCAGTTCATGGAATTTTGGTACTTTATTTACCATTATTATTTATTCTATCTAAATTTATCTCCAGATCAATAAAGATTTATTTACTAAAACAAACAAACAATACTTGGTATACACCATTTATTTTTATTTACATTATTTTTAACTGCAGTATTACTTTGTGTTTAAATTATTTCGTGGAGCATGCTATGCACATCATACATATTTTATAATTTAATCATCAAAACTAAGCAGTGAGGTAAGTATCATGGTCATGCCTATTTTTCAGGTGGGAAATTGAGCAGAGTTATGTTAATTAACTTATTTAAGGTCATACAGCTGGACTGTGGAACAAACAGGATTGAACCTAGACTGTATGAGTCAGGGCTCATGTATTTAAACTGTATGTCATATTTAACTAATAATAGAAATAATCTATATGCATATTTGAGAAGTTTCAAGGGAAATGTTAAATAGCACATGGCATAATGGAAAGATATGCCATTTAAAATTAGGATAGAATTTTCATCTTGTTTCTGTTATATTTTGTAGACTTCCATTGTAATTAATACTTCTGGATTTAAATGGAATAATTAGAGTTGTACTAAATGGGTATTGTTTTGACAGTCCCCACTTTGAATAATTTTATGAAAATGTAGGGATTTAAAGTAATCTTGGCTTAGTATTTTTTATGCATTGCATTTTTTCATGTTGTTTTTTATGTCTGGAAATTAAGTATCAAAGGTAGCAGACTAATTTTATGCCATCCTACATAATTTTTCTTTATTAAACATAAGTTTAGTGACTATTCTACTTATAATAATTTGGTGAACACATTTCAGGTGAGTGGGAAGAGCTAAATTGCTTTGCTGGTGTCTAATTTATTAGTGTTCTCCACTTTCTTTTATATTTTAAGAAATTATTTTTAAATGTTATTAATCATTCCATTCTGGGAGCAAGAGATTCAAAAATCCTTTCAGAATTACACATCTGGCAAACAAGTTTTAACTTGGGATTACAAAGATGTTTGACAATTGTTTTAAACATTTCATGTAAAATCAGCTAGCTTTACACATTAAGTTAGTATTTTCTATAATAACTCAATTACAACTAAGATTAATTCACATTTCATGACCTATCATTGACTCTTATTTAACATTTACTTTGCAAGATTGTCTGAATAGTAACAGATGTTCTTGTAAATGTTCTATTATTTCACTACACTCTATAGCCTTTAGTTTCATATTAAGTATAAAAAGGAAGAAATGAATGATTAAAGAGGTTTGCATTCATAAATATATGTATTTAAATGTGTGATATTTTTTCCTGTTTTGATGAAAGAATCACCTCTTAAGAGGGAGATTAGAAAATTTCATATTTATACCTTCTGAATAAGAAAATGTGCTTTAGTTATGTTAAGTCAGTGAATAGGCTACATGGAAAAATTAATTTAAAGGAAAATTAAAAACATATACTTGTTATAAATATTGTGTCTTTATATGTAAATTCACAAACTAGAACTGTTTAGAATAGTAAATTAGCTACCTATGTTTTTGTGGGGGGCTAGAAATAGATAGGCTTTGGGAGATATCCTCTATTTGTTCACATCTTTCCAAACTTCTTATTCTCTAGTTTTTTTTCAGTTTGGCTATTCTCTCTATTAATTATTTATTTGCAATGTACCTGCTTCCAGATGTGTCCAGCGCTACACACAATAAAACACCAGACACAATGAAAAGTGGCTGTTTTAACAGTAACAATGGTCAAAATAAGGAAGCATTAGATATTTTGTCAGAAGTTATAAAAATATGTGTTTTATATTTAATTCTTAGCTTTCACCCTGAGAGGAATTCTTTTTTATTTGCAGGTATGCAATATGAGCAGATAATTCAAAACCCTAGCTACCATTAGAATAAGTAAAATATACAAAAAATAAGAGAAAGTTCATGAAAGACACAGAAAACTCTCACAGATGGAGGACATGCTGACCAGGGCAGTATGGAATCCCGGCTGACCCTAAAACAGAAAAAGGATATCAGCGTAAAAACTGGTCAAAGCCAAATGAAGTTTGTAGTTTAGTTAGTACTATTGTATCAGGGTTTCTTTTAGTTTTGATCAATTCACAATGGTTATGTGAAATGTTAATGTTAGGGAAAGCTGGATGGAGAATATATGGGGTCTACCTGAATTATACTTGCAACTATTCCATAAATTGAAAAATAGTAAAATGCAAAGTTAAAAAAAAAACACAAGCTATCTAATTATTTAGTAGTTAATGGACTATTTGCTAGATATTATAGTGTATACTTTTCAGTAGTACATTAAAATAGCAGATGAAAATTGCATTTTCTTTCTATACTAATGTGACTATGGGTTGTAATTAAATCATTCTAAATATATTATCTCAATTGGCCTCATTTAGTGATACATCTAGTTGCTTGGAACGAGGTAAAAATTACGTATCATTAAATTCAAGAAAATGCCAAAGAGGAGTAAACAAGGAAAGAAAACATTTAATATTACTGGCAAGAAGAAAAGAGGTCAAACGGGAGCCTGAATTACAAGGAAGTCCTGTTAAACAAGAAAACATTATGTTAAAGGTTAGAGAAGGCATCGGTACCTGACTTGTCCCTCACTTTCCTATGGAAGAGAGTCACTGAGACATACCAGTTCAAATCCAAAAAAGTTTAAAGGATACAGAAAATGCCATAGTTTAAATAATCAAAATAAGCTAAATAAATAAATAGGGAAGAAGGAAAGAAAGGAGAGAGGAAGAGAGAGCGGAAGGAGGGGAGAAAATAATAAGGAAAGAAAGAAGAAATAGCAATGATTATACTTCCAGGAATCTTTGTCTAGAAAATCTGCAGAACCTGTACGTTTGGGTTGCCTTCCAAAGTAAATGTACTGTGCCATGATTTTCAGGTAGCTTTTAACTTTTTGAGAAGCTATCTCAAATTGTAACTCATTTAGTAAGACAAGCAGGCTGAACAAAAGTTACATCCTTACTTCATGTGTAGCAAGATAAATGCAGATTAATTAAAATATTAAGTGTAGTAAGGAATAACAGCATAAGAGAACAAGCTTAGATAAGAAATGAATGATTATAGCTTGAGATACACTTTGAGTTAAGAAATTAATGAATGATGCTGTGAATGAAAATACTGATAGAGAAAAATTCCTGAATTATAATACTTTACTTATACACTTGGCAGGTTCAAAAATTTTACAAAATGTAAAACTTAGTGACAACATATTTTATAACCAGAGGATAAATGTTTCTGTTTTATAAAGAATTTCTGTAGATGAAATATGGAATTAAATATTGCTACAGAAAACAAGAGCCATGACCTTGTTTCAGTGGGCCAGTAAATTTGAAAATAAATGCTTTTCCCCCACTCCTACCACACACACTAATAATCAAATTAATGTATGTTTTGAAAGGGAAATAACAATTAACTGAACACTCACATAGCTGAGAATATTTCATGTATATCTGAGGTCACTCTTGCTCTTTTCTTGATACCCTTTATTAACTAGGAATGACACCTACAGAATAAACTAATTTTAAATGACTTACATTGCTCTAGCTTTCTGTTCTTCCTCTATATAATTCTCTTTATGTGCCTTCAACACACTTTTTAATATTTACTTAAATATACAGAATATTGTATAATTTGTCATAGCAGCTCACCCCTTTCTTACTTCCTTAGCTATTAATGATTTCTAGTGTATATTCACATTTTCTGTTAATATATTATTTAATAACTGCAATTTAGTAATATTCTCAGGTGTTTCAAGTTGTATAATTACCAGTATAATAAGTTGTTTTCTATCTCTTTCCATATATATATTACATGTCCTTTAAACTCCTTTTTCCTCTAGTAATTTGTATGGTGCCATATACACTTATTGGATATGTTTTTGAAATATGCATGTATACTTGCATGCATATGGATGTAAACATAATTCTCATATTCAAAATGTACAGCTCAATAAATTTGCACAGAATGAATGCACTCATGTAATCACCACATAGATGAAAGAAGAGACAATTGCCAGTGGTGTAGTGATTCCATTCATGATCTTTCTGGTCACTTATGTCATAACAGAACTAGTGTCTTGAATCCTAATATAGTAGGATAACTTTTCTTATGCCAATGTTCTTTTTAAACATAGTCAGTTGTTACTATAATTTTTATTATTATTATTTTTTGTTACATAAATTAACCCATTTATTATTGTCTAGCAATGCTTCAAATGGTGGTGCTTCTACTGGTCTTTCAGTTTCTTCAGGCCTCTGATGGCTGACTTCACTGTGATGGCAGAAGGGGTGCTACAGGGCCAGGCACTACCAGCTACTATTTTCATTCAGGAGCCACAGTGCCAGATACCCACAGCTTGTCTCTTCACCTTGGTTTTGCCACAAAAGGAGCAGGTGTACTTGGTGTGCTGGCCTATTTCAATTTTCTTCAACCATTTTTCTGAGGGAGGCACCATAACGGGTTCTGCATTTACTGATGATTCCTGCCTTCTTAGTACATTTCTCCATACTGCAGCCAACTAGGTGTAAGGCTACCGAGCTATTCTAATTTTTAATACTATATTTTCATCTGTTTTGCCTAATCGTTATGTATTAACTTATTAGTATAATTCATTACATAGGTTCTCGTCCCACCCAGAATGGTTAATGAGAATTCTCTCTGTTCATCATGGTTAAGTATTAACACTAGAATAACTATCCTATCATATGCAATCAGAGAACTGTACAAAATACATAAAATAATTATATCACAAAAACAGGTAGTCTAAGACTATGATGCCTGAGAGAAGGAAGCAAACAACAAAAGGTCTCTAATCACCTGCCTTTCTGCCTAGAGACATTTTCTGGGCACAGCTGCAAGCATGAGTATTGAAGCAGAACACAGCAGTCTTTCTCAATTAGAAATTCAAGTCCAGAGCAGCAGAGGTGGCTAGAATTGGTGGGAGCAGAATATTAGACAGGAGAGAACTCTTCAGGGAAAGAATTCCTAAAATCAACATTATCATTCTCTTTGAATTTATTGTGAAATATGAAGCTGCACATATACAGGGTGAAACTGTGAGTCTGGGCAAGAATGACTGAAAGCTGTAATATAAGTGATTCCAGAGTTCACAAAGGATGGTGGATGCGTTCAAATGAATCTGGTAAAGAGAGACTTTTTAAAATACTTGGACAGAGGAAAAGCCAGAGGAAACACAGGACAATAAAAAAGTTTAGACAAATAATAAACACATATCGAGATGGTAAATTTACAGCAATCATATCAATAATTACATTAAGTATGAATGGCCTAAACACTCCAGTTACATGTCACTTTGTCAGATTGGATAAAAGTGCAGCAATATGCTGTCTACAAGAAATCCACATAAATTATAAAGACACAGACAAGCTAAGAGAGAAAACATGAAAAGGTACTATGCTCTATTCTAACACTAATCACAAGGTAGCTGAAGTGTTCTGTATTAAAACTAAAAAAGTAGACTTCATAGCAAGGAGGCATAAATGGGACATTTTATAATGGAAAAGCAATCAATTCATCAAAAAGATATGGCAATCCAGTACTTGTCTACACTAATAACAGTTTCAAGTCCATGGCACAAAACTGCCATAATGAAAAGGAGACATACACCAATCTACAAATATGACTAAAGACTTCAACATTTCTCTCTTAGTAACTGATAGAACAAGTAGACAGAGATCGATATGAACATAGAAAACCTGAAGAGCCACCATCAAACACCATCTGCCAAGGACTGAAAGCCTATCGTGCAAAGCCTCAACTGACAAGGTGGAACTTGTGTTCATGTTGATTGTACAGGACCTGAAGAAGTTATGTCATAGGACCACTGTAATTCCTGTCCTTTCTTTTGAATCTCATGTTTTTATTCCTCTCAGTTTTTTCTCTGTGATTAACCCCTCTCCACTAATGTTACCATTTAAGTTTTTTGTCTTAAGTACTGTGTTTTAGACTAACTGACCTAAGAAAACTGAAAAAGAAACGGTATTTTTCTACTCTTCCCACCATGTGCATGACATCAAAATATCATGTTTAAATATGACCTTGAACCAGCTCATGCCTGACATCTGACATGTTCCTACATGTTGCTCCCCTTCGTTTTCGTTATGTCAGTATATATAGCAAATTATGTGGTTACATATCTTCATTGTTTGGCTACTTCTTGTCCAATATAGCTATTTGAGGGAAAACCCACAAATCAGGAAACTTGACCCAGAAAAGCACTTTCCCCTAGTGTGTGGAAAGGGTTTAGAGGTATTTGGGTAGCATGAGGCTTGGACTGTTGTTATCATGCTAGAGAGTCTTCTGAATTCTTGAGTCTCCATAATATATCTTATGCCCAGATGTCCCTGTAAAAACTGGCTTCATTTGTCAAAGACATGGCCACAAGTCCCAATCCAGACACATTTATTTATTTACTATTTGTTTTTTATTTTTTTTAACTTTCTCATCTCTTGGTTATGACCTCTGATATCTCCTGCTTAAAACCATGAATTTAAGCCTTAACCCCAGTGAATATCATAGATAATAGGCCCCTCTTATCCCTTATACACAGTTTCCCTTCCTGCGGTTTTAGTTAACCTTCATCAACCATGGTTAGGAAACAGATGATCCTTCTCACAAACTGTCAGAAGGTCAGCAGTAGCCTAATGCTAGGTCACATTTCTTATGTCATTCACCTCAGTTCATCTCACCACATAAGTATTTTATCATCTTACATAATCACAAGAAGGGTGAATACAGTAAAGTCAGATATACTGAGAAAGAGACCACATTCACCTTGTATATTGTTATAACTGTATAACATTGTATATTGTCATATTGTTAATGGATTATATTGTTATAATTGTTTTATTATTATTGTTGTTAATTTTTTGCTATGCCTAATTTATAAATTAAACTTTATCATATGCATGTTTGTATAGGAAAAAAACCCAGAATACATAGGGTTCAGTACTGCCTGGTTTCAGGCATCCACTGGGGATCTTGAAACGTATCACCTACAGATAGGGAGAACTACTCTATACTGAACTGTATGTGGATGGTGTTCCTGGAGTATTCCAAAACTGAGGCCATGAAAATAAAATTAAAGATTAGACATGGGTTATCTCTGTAAAAAAGAGAAAACTAACTCATTACTTTTGAAAGAAAACATAATTTTACCCCTACAACCATCTTTAAGACACATAGGCCAATATTAATATAACCTGTCGCATATTAATCTTGTCAGTTTTATCATAACATGTATAATCCATATAGAGTTGAATTTCATTTTCTGAGCCATATCTTGGACTCAGTCTGCCTTAAAAGAACATTTAGTTCTGGGGAGCATGACTGTATAATACCTCTAGAAAATTTTATATTAGGGTTTATGACATAGCATAATGAGAAAAACATAAAGACTACTTCAGGTATATTAAAACCATTCCAGCATGGTTGATGATACTATTTCCATCTGTTTGATTTATTTAAAGTTTGTAGTTTAACCTTTTTCAGGACAATATACCACTGCAATGTTCATTTATAGAATATTAACATTTAGTTAGTAGCAATGAAACAGATTTATGGTATAGAAAATAAACCAACTGGTGACAAATAATAGAAGAGGGAGATTAGATATAGCTGGTTAAGTTTTATGAAGTTTTTCACTTGAAACCTTTGGTTGATTTTAGAAAATCAGACCAGGTTTTGGTTTAAAAGAAAAACTTTTTTGTTTCTTTTTTAATGAAATCTGGTAGACTTGGCCATAAGTTCACTAAGTCTTGGCCCCTAAAATTAAAATAATATATATTCTTTTACAAGAATTCATTTAATTATTTTAGCTTAGGATGTAATAAATCATATAATTGATATTTCTGACTTTTCTACTCTTTTGATGTCATAAAATAGTTTGAGTGTAATCAACCCTGAGTTGCAGGTAAGCTTGATATGTGAAGAGTGCAGCAAGAGAGGACAGCAATAGAAGATAGGACAAAAGGGCGATTAACTCATTACACCTCCCTTCTGTATTTTATATTAATTCTAATGATATATAGTGTTTTCATTACATTTCTTTAAAAACATTAGTTTGAGAAAATTGTACATTTACATGCAGTTGTAATAAATAGTACAAAGAGATCCCATATGCCTTGTAACCAGTTTCCCCAGCAATAATATCTTGCAAAACAATATCAAAACCAGGAAACTGACATTGATAAAATCTACCAGACTTTTTCATATTTTATTAGTTTTATATGCACTCATTTATATGTGAACATGAAATTAGTTACATACATTTTATTCCATGCATTGTTTTGTATCCACCACCCTAGTCAAGATATAGAAAAGTCCTACCACAGGGATCCTTCACGCTACCATTCACAGACTCAGCCACAGCCCTCCGGGTTCCCCACTCCCCAATCCTTGGCAACCATTTATATTGTCTACGATTTCTGTCTCTCTAATTTTGTCATTTCTGGAAGGCTACATAAGTGGAATTATCCGATATGTAACATTTTGCGATCATTCTTTTTACACTCATCATAACTCACTTGTGACCCACCAAAGTTGTGTGTATTAGTAGTTTGTTCTTTTATATTGAGGAGAATTCTATGGTATGGATGTACCACAATTTGTTTAATTACTCACCTGCTGAAGGATTTTTCAGTTATTTCCAGTTTGGGCTTTTATGAATAAAGGTTCTATGAAAATTCATGTACGGGTTTTTGTCTGAACATAGGTTGTCATTATCTGTAACAAATATCCAAGAGTGAAAATGTTGTTTTTGGTAAGCACATATTTATTTTTACAAAATCTTGTCATATTCTTTTCCAGAGTAGCTGTACCAATTTACTTTCCCATCAGCAATGGGTGAGTGGTCCAAATCTTCCACATTATTGCTAACATTTGATGCGATGCTATGAACATTTAAAAATAATAGCCATTCTGATAGGTAGTTATATGTTACTGTGGTTAAGTTACATTTCCCTAATGGGTAATGATGTTGAAGATCTTTTTGTGTGTTTATTTGTCATCCATATATCCTCCTCAGTGAAATGCCATTTTATGTCCTATGACCATTTTCTATTTGTATTCCTTGATTGTTAACTGTTGAGTTTGAGAGTTGTTTATATATACTATATACTATTTTTCAGATAAGTACTTTGAAAATATTTTACCTCAATCCATATCTTATCTTTTACTCCTCTTAACAGGGTTTTTTGTAGATATGTTAATTCCTCTTTAAATTAGACCATGTGTTGTGTTGTGCAATTCAAATTAATTACCTGTCTATAGTAATTAAAGTTTGTCAAGGATACATGATTTATAAATTTAGAGTTTTTCAATTAAAAACCATCATTTGACATTAATTCCCAAACACAGATGTATCAACACCTGATAAAAATTTAGGGGGAACTACTTTGGTGACATTTAAATCACTGATCTAAATTAATTTCTCTTAAAGATATTGTACCTTCAACTAATAACTGGAAGTGTCACTCAGTGGTGGGTGGCAGTTCTAACAACAACTACAGCTAGAAATAGACTAAGCATTTAAAAAATAGTATTTTATCAGTTTGTAGCAATTTTCTGTGAAGAAAACATTGAAACTGACAGTTAATTCAGGAAATTTTGAACCTGGATGGAATCAATATTTGGAAGTTATTTCAATTTGACTTCATCAGATTAATTTTGATTCAAAAAGAAGAATCATTTTGGCTTTACTAAAAACCCATTTCAAGTCAGAATCTTAGATTAAGAATAGACTTTCAATCATACACTCTATTGTTACCCCTTGCAGTTTGGGAAATATTTATTTTCTGTATTTAAAGTGTATTAATTTATGCTTGTTATAACATATATTTAAATGACACCTATCTCTTGTACTAACCAGCTGTGAAAATATATAATAATAAATATCTATTTTCAAAACCACATTGGTCATTTCTTTTAAATTTAAATATTTCCAATACAAAAAGTCAGTACAACTATTTTTGTTTTATTTCATTTTATTTAATTTGAGATATAACACACATAACATTGTGTAAATCAACACTGTTGATTTGATACATTAATATATTGCAATATGATTAACAACATTGCATTAGTTAGCACCTCTATTATAAAATTACTTTTGTTCTGAGAACAATTAAGATCTAATCTCTTAGCATCATTGAAGTTCATAATTCAGTATTGGTGACTACAATTTCTATTTTGTTTTCTAAATATTTCCTTAGTTTAAAAGTTAGCTTTAATGCAAATATTAAATATTAATCGTTTAGTCACTTTAACTGTTAGAAATTTGGGCTTGCACTTTTTTTAATAAAGTGTGATTTGTCTTTTTGTGTTGAACAATATTTCTGTGTTTCATGAGTTATTGAGTGGTTATGAAATAAATCCAAATTCCTACATTTCATACTATCATAATTACTGGATTATTCACTATGTAGTAATATTTTTAGGGAATACCAATTACTTATGGTGTGAAATATATGGTCTTAAGTAAAACTATATAAAACGATGGAGGCTTCTCATGATGAACTCAAACTGGAAGAATAGACAAAAATAGACTAGTATGACACTCGAATTTGACCTTTAGCAGGTAGTGATTCCAAAGGCATGGGTGATTTCTTCTGGTAATCTACTTCTGTAAACTAACCCAAACTGCAGTGGCTTAAAACAACAATCATTGCATTATGTCTCTCAAGCATTCTGGCAGGGTTTGGATGAGCTAGTTTTCTGATTCCTTTGATGTCAAAACTGGGGTCACTCGCTGGTAATTTTCTGACAATAAGACTGATTTGGCAAGTCCAAGATAGTTTAAATCACTTATTTAGTGATTTGGAAGTAGTGGCTAGAAGCTGAGTTCATCCTGGTCCCTCTCCACTCCACTTATTCTCATGGACCCCCAACTTTTCCCTGTATTAGAAAAGTTGAACTTCTTATATGGCAGATGAGGATGACCAGCAAACAAGATAGAGATGCCATTATTATTAAAAGGTAGATCTGAAGCTGGTGCAGGGTCTCACCAGTCTTATTTTATTAATCAAGAAAGTAACAGATCACCACAGATTCAAGGAGAGGCTCATAACATTTTCCTCACAGTCCTTCAGGTTACTAGCAAAAGTTTCTTTAAGGGTATTCCAGTTACCACCACCAAGTCTCCTTGAGACGCTCAACCACTTCTGTATGGGATCTTGTGGTCTCCTGCAATGCTACATACTCACACTCCATGTTCAGCTAGGTGTGCAAAATGGAACATAATGCACGCCCACATAGAGATTTATAATTTCCTTTCCCACATGAAAGATTCTGAGATGTCTTCTAGGGAAGAAATCTTTTATTAAATAATTTTTTCCCAAATATTTCATGGAGATCATTTTTTATAATGTTACAAACTGAACAACTGAGAATAACTTTGAGAAAATAAACAATTTTGAAATGCTAAGGGAACTTAATTATTTTGAGAAAATTTGGGGGGCATATTTTTTATTTTTGGTATATGTTTTTGGTGTACTTCTTAGGTAACAAATCCAAATATATGCTGCCCTGTTACTCTTGTTTGCTTTTGTTCTTTGAATAAAGAAAATGGGATGACTGTATCATGGCCTTATACAAATTTTATATTACTTAGGGTATCCTGTACCATGATAGTTAAACAAAATTGGTTCAAATCTCAAATATATATTTAGGAAGCATCAATATTCTCTCTTTTCTCTGGCTCTTTTTAGTGATTGTTGTGGAAGGAAATTGTAGGTATATATCTTTGAATTTCTTAGCCCATCTCTGACTAAACTTATAGTTACTGCTTCTTTGAGAGATTCAATTATGGTTGTTTCAACTCCCCACTCTACTTTAAGCTCCACAGTATCTTTCATTTGGTACTACTTTTACTACCATAATTCCCCAAAGTAGAACCTACTTCAGCAATGTTAGATTTTAATGAAATAAGATGTCCTTTATAAAACAATTTAATACTAATAACTCATGTTTTTTTTTAATTTACTTCAGCAATTTTTCTTGCCCAGAGTTCAGCTTATCCCACTGTAGTTGGAATACTCCTTTTACATTTAATACTCCTGGACCCCTTTCTCATTGTTCAGATTCTTCTAAAATTATAACACTGTAAGAAAATTTTGTTTGTTTGTTTTCATATATAACTTTTGTTTATGCCATGAAAGCGATATTGTTATATTTTCATAACTAAATAGAATACTAGTATATTATTAATTTCACTAAACTAAAAACTATAGATTAGAAAGTGTGTGTGTGTGTGTGTGTGTGTGTGTGTGTGTGTGTGTGTGCACATGCTATTTCCTTCAGAAAGAGCTGAAGAGAGTTCTGATTTTCAATGGCATTCAATGGCATTTATTTTTGTTGTCAGGTAAATTTATATTATATATATAATCTAGTATGTTAGTAGGAATGTATTTGTAGTCATGATATACTTAGAATAATGGACCTAATATATTGTATAATATAGTTATCACTTAGAGAAATTTAAAAAGTTTAATGAAAATAGACTCTACCACATTTCTTTTGATAATATTAAAAATGTTTTCCTATATCAAGAAGAAACAATTTATCTCCACAGTGATAATTCCTAGTTATGAATTAAATTGTCTTATTCAAACTTCCCATTTTATAATTAAGGATATTGACCCAAAATCTAAGGTTCTTAATATCCATCTAGTCCACTTAAATGTCTCCATCCTGTTTCTTTCAGAGACAGAGACTCAAAATAGCATTATTTAAAAAAAAAATCACTAACCAGGTATGTTATACTTTTGTTCTACTTTTTAAAAGTATCTTAGAACCAGCACTTAATTTCATAGAAATTAGATAAGATAAAATTCCTGAGCTAAATTTAGGAGATTTGGATTAATTTCTGTAGTTTTTTAAACTTTGTTTTATTCCTGAAGTGAGAGCATTTGCATAAGAAGTATCTTTTCAGATGATTCAGTGACAAAAAGTTGCTTTTTAAATAAACTTAAGCACTGATCTTTGCTGTTGAATGGTATCAACTTCTATTCCTTCATGCAAGCTACAAGAAAAATCATAAAATCAAAGAAAATTGCCTACTTCTTTTTTATTATTGTATAAGCAGCCCCATGTTTCTAAGAAGTCAGCATAGTATCCCGGTTGTAGATAAAGAGTTGGCATATTTTTGTCTAATTATGTATTTTTATATCAATATTAAAATACACTGACTTATTACTAAAGTGAAACTTGAAAATAATACAAAAAAATTTATCTTAGACTGGTTTTCATGGAAAGATTGCTAATAAGTATAATTAGGTCCAATTTTCTATTTTGTACAAAAATTGTAGCAATTGTCCATAACAAATTATATTCTGCAGTCACTATATTTCTCATTGTCACAAGAAGTTATAAAATGTCAAAAGCAAGCCATCTAAATCTGTGCTGTAAAGAATAATGGGGGATATTTTATTCAACAAGGACATTGAAAAGGATGTGAATAAATAAAGGATAAAGAAATGTGCCAGAAGATCTTTTTTTGTCTGTAAATGTAAGATTGCTTAACATTATAGCTTTCAGTTAGACTCATCTTCCTCTTAGCTATCTCCCCTGAACAGTGAAAAGTCAAAGTCCATGTAGCTGGGAAAGAGATGGTGGCAATGGGGAGAAAAATCAGCGACTACATCCATGATGCTGACACCTGATAATGAAATCTTCAATGGCCCACCAATGCCTGATGACATTCTGAAATAAGTAGCCGGACGTTCAAGGTTCTTTTCATCAGTTCCAGCCTACTTATTATTTTATTTATTTTAACTATTAAATTTTAATTTTAAGTGAAGGGATATATTTATTTCATTTTAAAGTCAGTGTAAAACATTTGTCACATAAGCAGTCTCCTATGCCACCTTTGTTCTCTTCCCCTGCTTTCCATTTTTAATGATTTCAGTTCTTCTAGTTAGTTGTTAGGTCAATGTATCAAAATATTGGCTTGTACTATGGCTACGTTTATTAAGTTTACCAATTATCTATTTTCCTTTTACAAGACAGATATGTTTATTTCCACCTATCTCACTTGGTGTTCTAAAATCTCACAGTCATAGGCTTAGAATGTGTGTGTGCATTAATTTCTTTTACAAGAATCTCAGTTGGCCATTTCAGTCTAGGAAATCATATTTTCAGTTGTCAATGTTTTTAAAACTACTATTTGACGCTTTCCTCTTCCTTTTTTTCTGTTTGTTTTTGTAACTCCAGGGAGGGGAAATCCCCAGGCAAAATACCTTAGAAACTGAAATCAGTCAAAGGAAGAAATAAAGTTTAAAACCCGTTTATTGCTTACAAGCAGTCATCCCGCATCTCTGTCTCTCCTGCTTCTGCAGAAGCAAGTGAATACTGCCAACCTCTCCAGTCCAGATAAGCCCTGCTGACCCATGTAATTACCCATTGATATGGAGATGGCTACTTCTCTCCACCCCTTGGAAACACCTGTTGATATGGAGATGCACTAATGCCAGGTGAGAGATTCTAGAAATACTGTAATTTTACCCCCAGTTTTATTTTTATTTTTATTTGTTTAATAACCTCAGAGTTTGCATATTAAATTTGTCCTGATCCTAATCTTTTCATTTAATAACTTTTTTTTTCTGTTTTTCTTTTCTATTTAACCATCTGGATAATTTCCTGCAGCTTAATTTTTCAACCCTTTAACCTTAAAAAGTTTCTTTAAATTATGTAAATACAATTTATTTTCTGCAGTATTAATGATGTAATGTGTGCGTTTGCTTTCATTGTTCTCTCAGTATCTACTTTTTTTTTTTAATAGGTTGGTTGGTCTCTTTTGGTGTGAGCAGCTCTTTTGAATGTCTGCTGATACCTTCCAGTCTGTTCACACTTAAGTGAAAGGAACTGAAAAGCATTTAGGTAGATTGTTATAGATTGTTATGTGGTCATTTCCGGGTCCCTGGTTGGCTTTTCTGTGAAGTGATTAAGCGGCCGCCTGACAAACTTAATGTTGGCTTTTAGAGGGCTTTTTCTATTGGATCAGTTTTCCCCGGAGAAGAGGTCTGCTCCTAGGGCAGGGGGTTTAGACTTTCAAAAACTCTCTGTTTCCATATTGACAACTGAACCTCTCGTCTCCTATACCTGCTCTTTCAGTAGTAAGAACTTATCTACTTCAGTTTTTTCAGAAAATAACATTTTCACTTTTGTAAGAGTGGGGCAGACATGCTCATTCAGCTTTTGGGTGGGAGATGAGACATTAGTATATGCCAGCTCTTTGCACTGAATTGGTTACTGCTCATTTCTAGATTCATCTTTCTCTTTTGTCACCTGAGGTAAGTGGTGCCGAAAGCTCCTCTGTCTTAGGGATGATTTTGAAAATCCAACTTGCTACACAGGAGAGTTTGCATTTTTATTTCATAGGATTTAACCTGTTCAAGTACCAAGGAAGTTGTCACTCACGTATTTGTCTTCCTTCCTGCAAAATGTGCTAATATATTACAGCCAGTATTGTCTCTACTTCTATTCCATTTATCTTGTGAGTTTATCCATTAAAGATTTATTTTAATGCAATTTAGTTTTAGAAGGAAGCTGAAATGATTTCACATATTTAATCCACAGTGTTTAGCATGAAAATCCCATAGTATATTTCAGCTTCATATTCTACTATTTTTATATTCTCTGTCATTGAAGATAGTGTGTGTGTGTGTGTGTGTGTGCGTGCTTGTGTGCACTTGAAGGATTACATATAAAGAAGGAATTACTCTGTAGTTCTACTGTGGAGATGATTATATTCTATTTTGCAATTTGATGATAAATATATACTTGTTCTCATTCTTTATTGCAGGCCTTTTTTATAACTTTAACTTAAAAGTTCAGTTGACTTTTTAAAGACAATTTATTTTAGAGTTGTTTGAGTTGACTTTTAATTATGAAAAGAATACATATTTTACAGATCTGAAAACTCTAAAATGTTGAGAAGGAAAAAGATGCTCATAATCAAATCACTTTGTTTCTTTTCAAATGAACCAAATAGTTCATACGAATTAAAATGCTTTGTTAGTCAAAGAAAGTGCAACACCAGGAGATCCATTTGTTTATCTAGTTTGTGAAACTAGAGGTTTTAAGCCTCTAAATAAGAAAATATAAAAATCAAGCTTCTTTGTTCCCAGATATAGGCACAAGCTGCACCCAGTTTATGGGACAGGTGGAAGGCATTTAGATCAGATTAGGACCAAAGGATTGTAAAGTAAAGGCAATTGTAAACTTGTGTTACTGTTTTTGATCCCCTATTCACAGCAGACTGCATTTCATAAAAGACTCTACTGCCTTTTATGGTGGGAATTTTTTAACACATTTATTTGTAAGGCTTCTAAGTATTCATAAACATTATGTTTTCTTTGGATTGATGTATTATGGCTGCTGCTTTCCTCTGTTTTAGGTCAGACTTTTGATTGGCCATTTTAGTATACAAGCCATGATTTTTTCCCTAACCTTATAGGAAGGAGGAACAAAGGCATGGAACATATTAAATAATTGATGTTTTCTGGTATTCGGTATATATTATAGATGTTTAAAAAACTTTAAGATGTTAATACTGATGAACTGTGAAAAGTGAAGCCATCCCACTTAAATATTTTACTTTTAGGGATTTTAACATTTTTTTAGCATACTTAAAAAAATTTAGTAGTAATTACCTTTAATTTATTATTTCACACATACTAACATATTAATGTGCTGACAGTAAATTGACTTTTTAAAGATTGTTATGAGTTAAAATGTTAACATGTTCAGGTACTGTACAAAAACAGAGCTGAATTTCCAATATCTTGATAATTTGAAGTTAGAGCGAATGATAAAATCCATGCATAATTCTCCTGTGACTCTCCCTGAAGACCATCCAGACTGCCCTATTTTCATGAGTAGTATTTAGCCCAATTCAGTAAGACCGAATTGGAAGGCATTTTGTTTTGAGTGTAGTACTTCTAGTGTCATGCTATATTAAAAAATATTTCAGGTGATACAAACACATTTGACTTAACACCTTATAAAGCAGACATTTGCCTTTTGTAGAACTGCAAAATGAGGCAGAAGGCAGCACGTTTTTAAAGAATAAGGAATAAAGAACAAAGAAGAGAGAAATAGAAAATATCTGATTGGCTGGGGCCACACAGTCAACCCTGCTCCGGGTGAGTGGCCATAGCTGGGTTGGCTTTCAGGATTAGCTACCCAGATATACTATGTTTCTGGTCAAGGAGAGTATTTACAGGAGCATAAAAGTTATCTAAGTTTCAGTTTGCTGATGTGGTACCCCAGGTAGGAGCAGCTCCATCTTGGGCCTAGAAATGTATTTCAAAAACTATCATTGGACAAGCATAATAAATTGCCTCCAATGTAACATTTCATCTTAATTCACTGGCCATATATCACCTGATTTTATTGGGTCAACACATATTTATTAATCACCTGCTATATGCCTCAGACATAATGAAAAATGTGTATGCACAAAGAAGTAATATATTCTGATACTGAATAAAGTCATCAGCCAAATAAGAGACCCATTTGGAATGCAAAAACTGAAAGCTGATCATTTAGTGGAATAGAAGATAAAGTCTCTGGATTTGTGCATGCAAACTCCTCTTCATGCAAAAACATCTGGCAGGGCTGTAGGTTTTAGTTAAAAAAGCACCTTCCCAGAGAACACATTGACTATCTTCGTTCATGGAAATAATTTTTAAATACAGTCAATCACAATAATAAAATAACTGGTTTTTACTAACTGAATTCATCAGAGATTATTCAGAGACTGTGACTTTTACACCGGTAAATTCTTAAAGTATGGACTCTAGAAAATTGAAGACTTTGTCTATAGATGGTTCCTTTCCTTCCTCTTAGCTTCAAAATAATGTTTCCAATTTTTAGAAAATGTGTTGTCTTTGCTTTCAAAGGGAATTACTCAAATTTCTTTGTAACTATCTTCAAGAAAAAGATAATTTTCCATTTCAAAGGAAAATAAAACTAATCTCATAGGCAGTTAATTTATTTTTAGGATGAAAATAGTTTTAAAATTACATATTTAATTAAACCCTCTCCCAAAGAACATGTTAGGAGTTTTATATTATTTTTCACATTCTTTTTCTTCTTTTTTTTTTGTCAGTTGGGAAGGCAAGGTGCATTCATTCCTGAAGCTGTAGATGGAATTCCCTTCATTTATTTGGGTGTCTTGAATCTTCTCTTATAAACGATAATCTAAGTCCAGTTAACAAAACAGTCTTAGGTGATCTAAAAGCATGTAGCTTGAAGTGGTGAGAAACAGTCCTGCAGTTCGTGCTACATATGACATTCAGGTTTGAGCTACTACAAAGGCTTCCAAACAGAATGAAGAGAATGAAGCATAAATCAGTGCAAGCTGTGGAAACAATAGCTTTCCAAATACTGTACTCTAGTTTTGACATAGTGCCATGACACAGAAACAGAACACAGTCTGCATCTGATCATGCTCGGCATTTCAAAGGCAAGTATACGTAGCTGTACAGCACACATGCTGCCACTCTCCCTGTAGATACACATCTGTCGCAGTTTTGAGATGGGTTTGTTTGGCTCAGAGGGGAGGCAGTGATGGCACTGCTATTAACTGACTGATTTCAGTAAAGCTCACCCTAAACAGAGATTTTAGGAGGATTCCTGCAAGGCCATTTGCCGAGACATGTTTCTTACCGTTGCTTTGCCACTCTTCCCTAATGTTCACAGAGGGCTAGTTAAAAAAAAAAAAATCTTGCAAGTTAGACTTTCTTTTAATAATCTTTAGTGGCAACGATGTTCACAATATAGATATAAAACTGCTTTTTGGGGGGTGTAAGATGTTCTGCGTTAATTTACATATTTGTATTTCTAACTCAAGATAACTGAAGAAAGATCTAGATGTAGTAAATTCACTGCTGCCCTATATTCTCCAACCACAAAAAGGTAAGGAGTCATCCTTGGCCTTATCCTCTGCCCTACCTACCAATTTACTTATCATGAGATATAATTATTTTCTAGGATATAAGGCTTACAAAGTTTTACAGATTTTAGCTATGGCATTTTATAAATTGTTACAGAGTCCCTTAAGCATTTTACCTAGAAAATAATTCAAAGACTTTCCGAGGGTACAGTTCCATCAGATGATTGATTAATAACCCAATCTTTGAAGAAGCAATGTCATTGCCAGGTGGGTCAGGGCAATCGGTGATGATAGATCTAAAATTTGGTGCTAATAAAGCATCATGAACTGATACATATATATTTATCTTTTGACCTTCCATTTTAATTATGTGTATGTATGAGAAATTTGATTTCAAATATACTTCTTATAATTCCTATTTACTTAAACTGCCTTTGGATACCTACGACTGTGTGCCTATTTATGTTGAAGGGCAAAAAGGCCAAGGAAAATGTGGCTCAAGCTTAATATCCTTCCTAAATGAGTGGTACAGCTGAAAGAGGAATAGAAGAAAAGTTTTGGAAATTTCTCAAATATATGCATAATACACACATACACAAATATACACACACATTACATATCAAGCAGTTAGTAATAACTGACATCTATTGTACACTTATTATGTGCCTGGTACAAAGCTAAAGGCATTACATGTATATCTCAGTCTTTGAAGAAGATCTACGAATTAGATACCATAAAAATCCCATTTTATAGATGAGTAAATCAAAGCATGCATAGTTTGCCCAAGAATACACACTTGTAGAAGCTGTAATTATAAATCAGGTAATTGACCCAGGAGATTGCTTTCTAAAAAAGGTGGTTGTTTTTTAAACCTGCAATTATGTGGTAAACAATGCAGAAACTCAGAATT